>JASCQY010000118.1:19810526-19827382 GCA_030264315.1 Sardinella tawilis
TGTGTGTGTGTGTGTGTGTGTGTGTGTGTGTGTGTGTGTGTGTGTGTGTGTGTGTGTGTGTGTGTGTGTGTTTGTATCTGTGTGTGTGTGTTTGTGTTTTTGTATGGTGCTGTAGTTCAGAGGCTGAACTGCATCCAAAGTCGTCTAATGATGCACGGGGTGATACTGAACTACAATAACCAACAGTCCTGGGCAAGCCAATTACTGTCTGCTGCAATTATATTTTTAATTTTAAGTAACAGGAAGACTGACTGAATTTAATTGATCATTTTGAGCAATTACTTTAAAAACTAATTAAAATTTAAGGGCGGTTGTGCTCTGGTGATTTTTTCCACTCTCCCCCACTCTCCCTCAACAGCCTTCCCGTTCAATTGTTTTTGTTGTTGTTTCCACTTTGCCAATGAACAAACTGAATGGGCTAAGCGGCAAGGGAAGGGGCTGCAACTTTAGAAACACGCCAAAAATTAACTTCCTGATTGAGGGAATCATTAACCACCCCTTTCGCTCGAAAATCTGAAGTTGCATTTTGCTTTGTGCACATTGGGGGAACTTGCTCGCTCGCTCGCTCGCTCTGGCTCTCTCTCTCTCTCCCTTTCTCTCCCTCCCTCTCTCTCACTCGCTCTTTCTCCCTCAGTCGGTGCCAAGGGCTTTCTTCACCATTTAAAAATTGGTTCTCAGTGATGGCTGTGTTACAGTTTAAAAGGCCAGCCACATTACAAAGGGATCGGGAGGGGAGAAAGGTCGCATAAATTTACTAAAACATTCAGTGTGGTCACGCAAAGCAGGCAGGCAGGCTCCGGCCAGGCCAGCCCAGCGCCTCTTACTCTGCCAAGCTGGGCCAGCTGATTGATGGGAGAAGGGTCAGAGCGTTTAGCCGCGTCTGACCCCATTCACGCTCCCCACCACCACCACCCCCCAGCCGCCAACTCCACAACCTCTTCATTCTGCATAGGTAGGCTAGACGTTTCACACGAAGGCCTGGCTTACATAAAGCTCACTGGTCCGCTGGTCTCCATGGTAAAGCTTCCACAAGAAGGACAACAGAATGCACTGTTGAGGAAAAGGATACGTGCAGACTTATTTCAAGAGACTTACTTCAGAGCCAAGATAGGACAGGACAAAATCAACAACTTTGAGATAGAGTCACTACCACTACCACTTCTCTCAGATACATACAAAGTCTCCACAGCCAAAAAACAAACAAACAAACAAAAACACTACACAAACTTAAATCTAGGTGAAAAGTTAGTCAATGTTATGTGGTGGGTTGCCAGCTTAAAGGATAAGTGCCATTTTCACATTTTCTTATTTCAGGGACTTATTTCAGGGACAAAATAATGTTACTTACTCAGCTGTTTCACTTACTAGTGTAGTCGAGTCTGTACAAACGGAGAGGTCGGGGCACCGAAATGCAGCCAGTAAATGCATTCGTTTCTCAGATGTTTGTTATGATACGGTAGTGCTATTCCCATTTCAGTCAGAAGTACTTTTGTTATCACCATCCGGGGTCTGTATGTTCATGAAAAAGGCCGAAACATTAAGTGGTGATGTCATCACGTAGCTCAGCCAGCCACGTTACTTCCTGATTCTTCATACATTCAATTGGCTTGTTTAGCTTATAGACAGGCAATAGCAAAGTACTTCTGACTGAAATGGGAATAGCACTAACGTATCAGAAAGAAACGCCTGAGAAATTAACGCATTTACTGGATAGGCTACAATTCCAATAACTCTGCAAAGACATGACTTCAGTGGAAAGTGAAACGGCTGAGTAAGTAACGTCATTTTGTCACTGAGATAAGGTTCAAATTGTGAAAATGGCACTTATACTTTAAGTCATTGAATGTCTCAAACAAATATAAGGTACATTTAGAAAATACCAAGAATACCCTACACTATTAGCCAACCCTTGTCGATCAGTCACCACCATGACAGCCAGTAGGAGAGATTATGGGATAGTGAATATAGGCCTAGGCCTTCCCATTATCAGATTGTCACTACATGATTATCCTGTCCATAAGACATTCACAGTGACAATACTGCAATATTTTTGGAACATCTGAATACCATAATCCAGTGGAATCTTTTAGGCAAATTAATTACAAAGTAAATACATGAGTAAAAATATGTGTAGAGTCTGCAATTTAATAAAATTTAGATATTTAATGTCGAAAGTGCCGGCCGAATGTGACAGAAACCAGATGAAATGATAAGAAACAGGTTATTCACATAACTTCACATCATACTTGTATAACTAACATAAAATGGATTATTTCATTTTTCAACATCATGGCTATCATCAATATTGTGACACCCCTAATAGTGAACAAAGCCAAACAATTATTCCTATTACATTACCCAGGCCCTATTTGTATAGTCCTGTCAATCACCATGCTTCATTACGTGCTGATATGGGTATTGATTTTCTGGAATGAAAAAGGATTATCTCATATTAGAGCTTTGCTGACACTAATACAGCTAATTAATCTGATCAGAATGAACTAGCTAACGCCTTCCTCGATGGGCCTGTTTGAACAAAGCCTTTTTTTGCACAGCAAAATGTAGGCTATCATTAGCTCATGCCTGTATCTGTGAGGTAGGCTACATTTTAGCTCTGCTAAAAAGGAGGCCCCAGAGGCATCCAAATAAAGTTTGGCCTTCATGGATGTGTTCTATAATGCAGAGACCATATAATACCTCAATATCTCATTACAAATAAAAGTTTTCTAATTTAAAAAATTATGTCTTCTACAAAGTCATGTCTCTGTAAGCTAGAAACAAACTGGGTAGGAACAGCCTATCCCTCATGTAATATAACCCTGTGTTTTGCACCGGTTGACTGAAGGGAAGAGTGTGAACAACTTCCTTAGTATGCCTTTGCTGGTCTTTGTTCAGAACATAATGTACTCTAAGCTGCTTTGACTCTGAAGTTGGGTGTCTGCTGAGAAATATTTTTAACCACCCACCTACATGTCCAATTCCATTGGGATGTAAAACTGATTGTCATGCAAGTTCCAGTGTGTTGCTAGAAAACGTTCTTTTCCTGGTATAAAATCGTCATCCCCCCCCCCCCCCATCAACTTTGGGTAACCAAGAACCAAGGACCATTCAATAATTCAGTCCTTGCTGAGACATCTTTAATGAACCCCTGAAATGTAGTCAGCCAGCACTCAACAGCAGGCCTACTTTAGGACTGCTCCCCCAGTGCTGACCCACAACATGATTAACATTACTAAATTATACTATTCTACGTATAGTGGCCTCTAATACTGGATAACAGCAATTTGTTTGACAGGATGCAGAGTTTAACACCATGCATCAGCACCAATGAAGTATCCAAGAAGACAATTGTGTATCAGTAAATATGCTAGTAGACGCACATAAATAAGATGGATCCCTTAAAATAGCTAAAATTTTCAACTGGATGGGGGTTCCCCCCCTGAAAAAGTAATAGTAGCATGCAGCCTCCCATTCAAAGAAAAAAGAGCAGTTATGGTGATGCTACTAAAAAAAATGAAATGCCACAAAAAGTAAAAAATGACTCTTTTGAAGACTGGCTAAAAAACATCCTCCCTCTTTCTTTCTCCATCTACCTCTCTCCTTCCTCGGAGCACTCTGCCAGAGGGTCACCTCATCAGATCTCTCAGTTGGGTCCAGGTGGAAATCAAAGGCAAAAAAGCGACAGGCTGCCGGCTCAGTCCGCAGAGAGCTCTGCACTTCCTGCCGGGTGCAGCGGGGGGCTTGTCGGCCCTCTCAAGCTCTGTCCATCAGCCCACAGGTGTGAAGAGCGTCTGACCGTGGAGCTTAGCCCCGACAAGGCCACCCCCCACTCCCACACCTACCCAAACCCGCCCCAGTAACACAACCACAGCCAGTTACCTACACCTACCTGAGCTACTGTCAAAAACAGACGGGGGCCTCCTGCCCCCATAGCACCCTGTGGTTTAATACTAAGGCCTTGACATCAGCCAAGAGGACTGATGGATCAGAGAGGTGGTTTGCTAATAACACTTAACACATACAGGTCCTTGTCATCTGTAGTTGATCCACTTTGTCGTACTAACACAGTACAGTATGTATGTATGTATGTATGTATGCAAGCCTGATGGAGAAGCGGTTATATCACTTGACTGACAATCAGGTAACCCTACTATGATTCCAAAACCCTGTGTTGCAAGTCTATGTCACTTTGGATAAAAGCATCTACTAAATACCAGTCAACTTTAGTTTTACGTACTGTAGTATAATCTCAGAAAATCATATGGAAATCTCTAAACAAGGGATTGAAAAATCAAGCTCTACCAACATGAAATATTAGGAAAAAGACAAATCAATAGGATTTTTGTGCTGGAATGCAGTGCAGCGTATACATGAAACCTCATCCAAATCTATCTATTATAATGTGCCAAAGCCAACCTGTGCAGGACAGCCTTTACATTAGTGTGTCAGATTATTAATGAGACACACACAATTCTCAATACATAAATCCCTCCTCATACATAATGAGAGTTCAAACTGCAGCTCCTGCAGCCATAATCTAAAAGTCATCCCACACAGCTAAGGCACTACCACAGGGAAGCAGTGCAACATACACGGCCGTGTCGAGTGCACGTCTGCGCAGCCGGCAGCACAGGTTTATTTTGACACAATAAGGTTGTTAAAACCATCTCCCTGGCGCGGCTCCTCTGGCTCCTTTCAGCCCGCGGTGCCCAGGTATTTGTCATGAGGGCAGAACACAATGCAATGCAGCAGCAGCTCCTCTAAAAGGGCCAGGCCTCCTCCTCCTTCTCCTCCCCCAGTGGAGTTACGTGCTTTAATTGCTGTCTCTTTGCACGCATTGTAAAATATTCATTTAGCGAGGCTAATGGAGCTTGGAGAGCAAGAACACAGTATAAAGGGGCTGGCAATTTGGAGCACTCGGCACTTCTGACCATACATCATGTCTATTTCTCTCTCTCTCTCCCTTTCTCTTTCTCCCTTGCTCTCTCCCTCCCTCTCTCTCTCTCTCTGTGGATAAAGCACTCCCACCTCTGCCAGACACAGGTCTTGGGTGAAGGCATACGCTGCTATACACACAGGAGCAAAGGGCCAGAGCAAAGGCCACTAACATCACACTACTGCCACCTAATGTCTGACCACCGACACGCTGAAGCCCCTAAGCAGTGTGGAGAATGGGGGAGGAGAGGCAGGCCGCAGCTTTGGCTTTTAACTCCATCTATGGGAAGGGGCTGTAAAGCTGAAACATTAATAAAATAACTGCTGGCAAAAATGCTAACTCAAAAAAATTGTTGAGTGAAAGAAAAGAGACTCAACACAATACACAACAATATTTGGCAGACATCCCAAACACACAGCAACACCAATTAACATAGACCTACAGGCCAACTGCAGCCCATACTCAAAGGACTTTGGGGTGAAGTAAAAATGTGTCAGTATCTGCTGCAAGTTGACATTAATGGAGTACTTCTTTCCGTTAAATAAGAATTGGAGAATGCACTCACTATTAGGCCCAAATCAAGCCTGTGAAAGGGCCTTGATTGATTTTTCTCTCAATAGGTGTTGTCAGTAATTAAAATGGGTTGGGGATTAACCAAATCAGCTTATACTTACATTTTCAGGGATTAATAATCAATTCAACTGGGATTAACATCCTCAGGTGCACTGAGGTGGCATGGGTTTTATTTGGATGATATATGCAAATCACACTTTCAAATACATTTCATGAAAGTGCAAATTTTACTTGAAAGGTATGGTGCTTAGGCCCACGCGTAAATAGATTCAAACTCATTTTTACTTTACAACACACTAAATTCAACTGATTTTTCCCTGGTAAATTGCCTCCACAAAACTGCATTTAACATGACATCTCTGATCAAGGTAACCTAGACCTAGACAAGACATCCATTTGGATGTTGGGTTATACCCTTGTAAACGGAGACCCAAGATGTGGGACTTGCTTTGAAAATACTATGTTCCAACTGTCTGGCAGTTGAATAAAATGACGCATTGAACAGGTGAGCATTCTATGTGTGACAGTATGAATACAGTGGCCACTGTCCATCCATGCAAGGCAATAATTCCCGAGCAGCCTATCCTGCTACTGCTGGCACTGGAACTAATGCCGGTATTCACTCGAAAGCAAATGTAGAAACAAGAAAGATAATAAAACGTTATACCTACCAGCAGGACAAGCTTCTGATATTTCTGTTTCAATTCTTGTAACCCATCAGTTGGACTTGCCCCAAGAACCGAGTACCAATCTATTTTCTTTGGCTGCTCCGCCATCTCCCTAAAATCAACAAAATAGACATAACCATATTCGTCCATGAGCACATGTTTGGCAATCACATTATAACCCCCAAGTTTACAGTAAGTCCACGCTATAACGTTATTACGTTAACGTTAATGCCAAACACAGCGATGTCAACAAGTCCGTGTAATGCTAGCATTTGGCGAGTGTAAAGCTAAAGTTTGTCTGTATGTCATTCAAAACTCGAGTTCTTCGAGTGTATACGGATTAAACAGGAGGATTAAAGTGTCATGTCTTCATTGCTTTTTATTAAGTACATTAGCTGGTTGTGGCCAGGTATGTCGTATCGGAGGGCGAGAGAGATTCACCATCCGAGCTAACGTTAGCTTGACATTGCTAGCTTTACCATACATAAAGGAACCACACATAGTTTGTGCAAGTTTGCAAAATAACAACATGCAATTTACAACATTCAAACTGTTAGAATGTGAAAGGCTTTAGCATAGAAAATACACGCCATGTTTCAACGCACCAAACGTCTTCATTGCGCTTCGCTGACAGCTCAACTTGCCATGCTTCTTTCAGAGTGTGCTACTACATAATAGGTCCGAACGGAAACAAACTAACCGAAATGTCCAAATGAAAGAGTAAGTATAATCAACGATCATGGAATATTGGCTCCGCTTTTATCCTCTATGGTATAATCTGTGCATCGATTCCACTATCTTTCATACAAGAGATGAGTCCAAACAGTGTAAAAAATATTAATTTCGCCAATCATTTAGGACTGTGTGTTCTACCGGGCACTGTTAGATGGTAACACACAGAGTGCAGTGCCGCGCGCATGGTTTCCATAGAAACGAGAGACGCTTCAAACAGGAGAAGGTGAGGAGCCGTTCTAGAACTTTGCTTTTTCTCCCTCTGTGTTAAAATGTAACTAAAAAAGATACTGAATAACCCTAAAATGCATTGAGTAAACAAATCGTATCGGAAAGACTGCTCATTAACGCACATATAATGACAGCTTACTGAAATTAGATTGCTGTGGTCAAAACAAGTATACTGTACAGCTATAAACTTGGGTAGGGTGGGTGGGTGGAGGGGTTAAAAAAGAGTTTTTTTTTTTAAAAAAATCCTAATATTGTTGTATTAGGTCGTTTGCCATTGCTGTTTGTAGACAACCCAGATTCTAGAATTTGGTTAGGCTACCTACAGTAAACCAAAATGTAGTGAATGTTTAGTTTAGGCTGCAGTACCTACCTTTATTTATCATAGGCCTACATCAATAACAGTCTTACTGTTCTCTGTACAGGAAAACAGGAAAAACTTCGTTTTTGAGGAATATGTCAACAGACTGTATCTGTCATTTATCCATGATCTGTCCATATTTTCAATGTTGAAGATGCCTTAAATTCATACATATAGGCCTATACTGTATGTCTGCCTCTAATTTGTGGAGCTTCAGTGACATTGTAGCCTGCATAGCTTAAACAACAATTAAGCTTGGTTGTACCTAAGTTTTTTTTTTTTTTTTACTCTTGCTCGAAATGAACAGCAGAGCAGGCTTACATAAAACTGCAAAGGAAGTTGTGAGGCTGTTAATTCTGCTGGGGATTACCGTGAATGTTTTTGTCAGGTTTTCGAAAGAAAGGGTGACGATGGTGGTGGTGGGGGAGAAGGGGGGATCACACCCAGAACAGGTTACCCACTGTCTCTCATACCTAATTAGCAAAGTCTTTAATGAGCATTCTGACGGCTCTTATGTTAGACATGTAACAGATTGGCTGGCTTCAATTATATCCTCAACTCTATGCAGTGAGACGTAAGGTAGGATGTGTGGTCTGCATTTTTTAGAGACAAGCTTAGAGTTGTGTTTATGCTTAGGGCATCTTTTTGGTTTAAATCCGCCTTCTTCCCGTCGGCATAAACTTGATTTTATTTTTATTAAGCATATTTTTCTGCGAGTTCTGCACTTTGGCACAGACATTGTTTGTCTGTTTACAGGTTTTTTTTTTCAGCGACAAATTATTGTCATTACTGAAGGCAGTCAACAAAACATTACAGCCTGAGCAACCTCATTCACACTTCATCTGATTAAAAGTTTCACAAAGCTATTTCTCTTTTCAAAAACAAAAACATCCCTTCCGTGACCCATCTCTCTCTAATTAGCCTCCACATGTTGGCAATGGAAATTGCACACTTTCTGCTTGCAGTAATGATCTGTTGCCTAACAAATTTGTTAAGTGGCATATTTGTTCACCACTGTGGTTATTTACATGTATATGACTTTAAAACTTTGATAATAATTTTCCTGATGTTGTAGATGTAACTGGAACAAGATGTAATGATGAGTTTCTATCAAAGATGAGTGCAATGAAATGTTTTATGTTTCTGACACACAGATTGATGACTAGGGTTTAGAATAGTGATTGGATTCTGTTCTGAATGGCTTGATCAAGAGGCCTATGTCTTGTTTTTCAATCAGCAGTCCCACCGGTATAGTCAAATTGCAAGAAAAAAAAAATTAGATTGTCATGTCATCACAGCAGTAGGTCTGAGAGAGTAATGTACCGCTGTATTGAATTCATTCAGTGGTTCATTGTTAGATTGAAGAGATCGCCACACACTAAGGATGTAATTTGGCTACGTCTAATGGAGTGACTAAACGGACATGCATCTAATATACTGTAATATGCAGTGCAGTTCTGTGAGGCTGTTTTGTGTCAGGGAAACAAGTAGCCAAACATTACATATGCAATTTCCTGGAGAGTCAATCACATGGTCTTTTGTGAGTTGTGTTTGCCGGTAATACATTATTTAGGGATAATGACTGTTTGTTGTTTGCAATGGATACTCGGTGAGTTTGACATGACACAGAAAACACTCAGAATCCTCCATCAGGGCATTCATGGTGCTAAGCTGACTTCAAAACGACATTCAAAACTACCAATTAACATGTGATGAAACAACATGTGTGGCATTTAAGCCTGGCTCGAGGGGTCCTTTTGACACCCTGTTTACCAAATGTCCCATCCTGTTTTCCCCCATTTGAAAGCAGTTCCTAGAAATTTAATTGCATGTTTGGTCTGTTCTGCATGATGTAGTTCCTGGACTGATATGTTCTGGTTGTGGTTGTTGGTGTTGATTAGTGAGATTGTTCAGGTGCTGGTAGAGAGGGCTGGCAGCAATACAAGCTGGCACTCTATATCCCACCTGTCAAGTCCCATATTTCCAGTGTAGAGATGTTGCAATCCCTTAGGATAGCGTTGCCTTACCAGAGACCCACGAGGAAGTGAAAACAAATAAAAACTTGCATTCAGATGTAGCATTGAACGTATAATTAGTCAAGTGTTAATTACTGATGGGGAGATTAAAGGAAGAAAATTAAAACAAACTCTAATCAGTCATGGGTAAAAGTTGAAAATAATTAATTTAAAGACATCACAGGTATTGGTGATGTGTTGCTCCTCTTGGTATCTGTATTTTTAAAAACTCTCATTAAATCCAAGGTTTACTGATCCGTGACTGATTGAAACATCACAGAGAAAGCACTTGATTTCTCCTATTCATGTTTCCAATATCAAATGAGGTTTGACACACGCTAATTAACATGCTCAAGTCAACTGTGTTTGCTATTTCATGGTATAGTTTTGTGTTCTTGATTGCTGCCTTAATTCTTTAAAAGTTTTAATACATTTCAAATGAATCTGTAGAACACACATATAATTCACAGACCCCAGCACCTTATCTGAATCATAAAGTTCTGCGGACTTCAGTGATGGTGACCACATTGACCACATTGGCATGGTAACTGTGGCCCATGAACTAGAACCGACAGAGGTTCTGCTGATGAATTTTACTGCTGAAAATTTGGCTCCCAAAAAGTTGGATGATGCTCACTTCCTGGGGTGTCCAGGATTCTGTTCACAGGTTCATTTTTTAAGCTCCTGGATCGAGACAGTCCCCATGTACTCAGTGTTGCCTTGGATCATGCCTTTTTGTATTCATTTGGACTAATGGAAGGTGGTGATCTTATTGTGTCTAAGACAGAGCCATCCTCATCACAGATGTATTATTTCCTCTCCAGATTCCAGATCTGTTTTTGAACTGTCAATCCCTTCTCTTCATGTTACCACGCTAGAATAAGAAATACTGTATATATTCATCAGTGAATTTCAGCTATAACGTGTTTTACATTTTTATATCCAGAGAGAGGCCACAGAGAGGGTGAAGCCACTTCTGCAGAAAGCATACAGAATAAGTCCCCTCCTTTTACCACTCGTGACATACAGTAGCTCGCTCCTTTTGCTGAGCCTGAAAAAGTAGAGTGGTTAGGTGGAAGCCTGGCTGTGTTGCATGCGTGGCCTTACCAGGAGAAAAGCACAGCTTTTTTTTTGCTTGCAGACCAGGCAGGCATCAGAGCAGCTCAGTGCAGGTGCAGCTCAATGTGACCCTCTCCCCAGAGTAAGAGGCTCCAGCGCGCGCCCCTCACCAACGTATCCATCTTCGGCAGCAGATGCGTGGGCTGCTGGAGCAGGCCCATGCCAAAGCTCCAGTGGAACCAGGCACCAGCCAGCCTTTTGTCTAGCTGAGTGTATGTGTGTGTGTGTGTGTGTGTATGTCTGTGTGTGTGTGTGTACTGTATGTCTATGTATGTGTGTGTGCGTGCATGCGTGTGTGTGTATGTGTGTGTGTGTGTTTGTGTGTGTGTTTAATTGTGGGCTCAGAGTGGACTTGGAGTCCCTCTTTCACCTACAGTTCTTGTGAAGAAATTCCGTCTTAAATCCCACTTATGCCATTTTCAAAAAGATTCTTGGATTCACGTATCTGATATTACTTAATCTGAGAACAAGCACACTTGAGCCTTTGCGCAGCAACTTGCTATATCCCACTAAAATATTTGGTTGCATTTTCGGGCTGACTTTAAAACCTTTAAGGAAGCAAACTTTATTTAAAACTAAAGTTTCAATTACTTGTGCTCTCAGTCCGTGTTTTCAAATTTGTACACACCTTGAGTTGTTTGTGAAGAGCTGTCTCATGGCACGGAGTGGCCACACAGTTCTTTGTTTACTTAAGAGTGTGTGCACCTGCTGACAGCTGCTTTGTTCTCTCTCTGTGAAGCGATGGAGGCCAAGAGTGTGGCCAGAGAGTCGGCTGCTGATGGCCAGACAGAGGGAGGCGGCATGGTGAGTCCGGCGGGCCGTGGCAGCCCCACCGACAGCGCTAGCAGCAGTGGCAGCAGCAGTGGCAGCAGCAGGGCAGCGCTCCAGGGGCTGTTGGTGAAAGAGTACAACACGCAGCTCTCTGCCTCACCTCCGCCCGCCCTGCCCAGGTAACACATTCAGTCATTGCCTTGTATACAGTGAAGCAGAGATGCTGTATTAAGGATGGCGGAAGTGTCTGCCAAGAACCCATAAACATAAGCATTTGCAGTGGAATCAGATGACATGACTGTCTCCTCTCTGAGACTGATTGTGTATATCTGTTATATTCTTTATGCAATTATAACTTAACATTCCAATTTTCAGAACATATTGCCATGTCATACTTTTCTCAATCTGGTAGCTTTATAAAGTGACTTGGCACAGTGAATTTACACTAAGAGAGAGAGAGCAATAATAAGCTGAGAGATGCTTAGTAAAAAGAAAATAGTGTGATGACAAGATCCTTGACTGAATATAAATATAGGCCTGAAGATGAGGTCTTGAAACTGAACTGGGTTGGGGCTGTGTCATTAGGTGAGACTTTTCTTTTTCATTTGCGCAATCAGAAAAGAAACATTTACACAATGAGAAACTGAGTGAAATGCTTAAAACTACTGGTTAATTTGGTTGCTCACTTTGCTTGGAGATTGCTGTGAGTCAAGATCAGAGTTTAGCTTGAGTGCCTCAGCCCATGCATCTCCAAGAGTCTCTAACATGGGTGAAGATCAACACCTGAATGGACCATTGAAAAAAAGTCCTTTTATCCAACATGAGGACCAACCATTTGTAATTCAAGAAGCTTCCACCATTGTATCGCACCAAGGAGCTTGCCCTCAAACTAGCCCAATCGCTGTGTCTCTGCTTACTCCAGAAAGAAGATGTGACAAAGAAACAAAGAGACGAAAGCAGAAAGGGAAAAAATAGAGGAAAAAAAGAATATCAAGGGGAGTGGGAGTATAAAAAAAAGAAAAAAAGAAGAAAACAGTCTCTATGTCTTGTCCCCATGCGGCATCCAACAGGGAGAGGAATTTGGGGTTTGCTGAATGGCTGCCAACGCTGTCTTCAGGGGACCTGCCTGTGTGAGAAGGGGATCCTTTTTGCCGTACAAAATCAAACACACTTTCCCCCTCTGAGCGAGACACGGGAGCACGGCACAGAAGCGCGGGGCCGTCGGAGCGCACAAGCACCTGTGACGGCACTGCGAGAAAGCAACACACGTGAGCGATGGGCAGATTAAGGAACCCAAAGCCCAGCGGGGCCCTGCGTTGTCCCATACCACCCCTGCGAAATTCTCAACAATCCCCCACCCCCCACCACCCCAAGCGCTTCCCCCCCACACCCCTTCTTCTGGAGAGCACAGCCAAAAAAAAAGGGGGTCAGGAGCTGGGGCTTTGACCGACAGGAGTTTGGCACAGGGCCACCAGTGCAGGCAGCGCCCCGCTAGCTGCCATTATTGGCAGGGTGAATTCACCACCAGTGGGGCTCCAAGCACAGGCCCACCGCACTTACGGCACCTCTTTAGCCCTGGAAGATGTCCTTTCACGCACATGGATTTTTTATTTTGTTTATCAATGGGGCTGGCAGCCTCACAATAGCGGAGCTGTCGACGCTGGCTAAATAGCCACTCTAGGCGTCAGGCTCAACTTTGTGTGCGCTGCCGTTTTCTACTGCTGTGCTGGTTGTTTGCGTGTAAACAGCCACTGCTTAACATTTGTATTTTTACAAATCGCTTCCCTTTGAAGCTTTGCACTCACACTGGGGCCCATTTCATTCTTACAGTATGTGCATGTCATTAGAGAGCACAATACAGACTTTGTTTGCCATATATATTTGTGTTGTGATAAATGAAAAAGTGAGTTTAAAATGTCAGTCAGTGTGATTTATTATATTTATTTATTTATTTATTAGCAATGGATTTTCTTCTCAGGAATATTCTCCATCTCCCAAGGTCTCCTTAAGTGTTTCACAAAAGCCATTTGTCTATGCATTTGTTTTGCAATGTTGACCTTGAGAATGTGAAGATGAAAAAAATATGATCAAGTCAAGATCCTTACTGAACACGTCCTGCTGTACTTCTAGGAAGTATTCCTCTCCATATGCAAGCAAGGTCAGCAAGCACAGGCCTTTTAGCGCCCCGGCCTCTACTCACAGGTACGATGCAGCAGTCTCATTTGTCATCTCTCATCTCATGCCTCCTCTGACATTTTTTTTAAAATTATTATTATAGTTTAACTCATCAGAATTGATCGACTTTTGACTTAAAGGTACACCATGCAATGTTTTTAGGTTAATATATCAGCGTTGTAGTCACTTTGCTGGTTAAATAGTTTATTCCGGGGCGAATGAAAGCTATTTCGCCACCGCCAACCCCTTCCTACCGGCTTTACCGCATATGCAATGTCAAATGACTCGCCCCACACCCATGGGGCAAAGCAAAACTAAAACCAAAATGAAGCTGAAATCGTGTTTATTATCTTATTAGTCAACGTAACTCCACAAAAAATCACCTTTGTTGTTTTTGTATGCTTTGGTCTGAAGAGTAATCCACATGAATTTGTGAGAATGTACAATCTTGTTGCCAGATTTAAAATAAATCACCGCCTGTAGGGGGGAGGCTTGCATAGTGTGACTTTAATCCCCTGCTTTATGTGTAATATAGCAAACATGTCATCTAGTACATTGTGTATATAGTGTAGAAAAATATTATGTTGTCATTGTTCTTTCAGGTCAACCAAGGCATCTGAGGAGCTTCCTGTGTATCTGAGACCACTTCAAAGGATCAGAGTCACAGCCTACAAGAATGGCTCAAGAGTGACCTCTGCTAAAGTCACCGCTTCAAACATTACAATGGTGAGGATCAGTGCAAAATAAATTGTGAAATCAAGTTATTTGCTGGAGCTCTGAAAACAACAAAACCTTGCTAAAAAAGATGGTGTTGGAGTTAGTGCTTATTGTTGCCTGGGAGGCCACAGCCTAAATACTACAATGGCTATGTAATAACAGATGATGCTCAGTTATGTCAGACATCTCATGATAAAATATGCATCAGAACATTCATGCACATTCTCTCCTGACTTTTATTTTCATAGCCTTAGTCTGACAATCCTTCATGTTATCCATACTTGCACACAAACAGAATTTGAACTAAATAGAAAGTCCAGAACCTCCAATGCAGTTTACTGTCTGACATTATCCCCTTTTGAAGATCATTCTAGCTTTAATGTGTCTGCCAGATATATATGCCTTTGTGGGTGAAACTCTGTTCTGTAAGCTGACAAGGTTGCGCTCTCTTACCACAGCTGCTGGAGGACTGCACACTAAAGCTGCGGCTGAACTCGGCGGCCAGACGTGTCTTCCTGGCAGATGGTATGGAGGCCCACACACCTGAAGACATCCCGCAGGATGCCGACGTCTTCATCTCCACAGGAGAAGCATTTGTGGACCCCCTCACAGAGATCAGAGGTAGGTTGTGTGGCCCGAGTTGAGCTGGAAGCACGGGCATTATGTTTGTCATTATGATTAGGGCCGCATAAGTATGTGTGTGCTTTTTAATGGGTAATTGAAATCTGTAGCGTTTCAAGGACGAAAAATACAAGTTTGTGTTAAATATGATGCATGGTGAATTAATTAAAAGTAAATAAGTTTTTTTCCATAATTTCAATCGATTTAAATCCATTTCAGTCAATTCAAATCTCTCCTGTTGTTTCTTCCGTACAAACACATACGGAATGGCACACACGAGGAGTACTGTATAAGTTAAAAACGGATTTCCCAGCTGTTTCTTTGCCATATTGAGATGTTAGTCTCATTTCGTAGACAAAAGCAGGCTTTTTCAGCTAGTAAATGTACATGTGCTATTTGTCCTGGCCCTGGAGAGAATCTGTTTGAGAGGAGAGGGGGGAAAAAACTGTGCCATCCAACAGCTAAGTTTATTTATGAGGCCTTTGTCATGCGCCAAGAAATGGCCCGGAACTTCTGTGCTGCAGCTGTGTTTCCTTGGCTGGGTTTCATAGCGACACGCATGGCTGTTCCGTCGAGTGGGGTGTGCTGGAGCCCGGCGCGGTGTGGCGCGGCACGGAGCTGCCGTTGGCAGGCCTCGCCTAGGCTCGGCACAGCCTCTTTGCTGGATCAGCAAGCTTAACCCAGCGAAAATCTGGTGCGGCGCGATGGGTTTTGACTGATAATCAATCTTTGGCGTGGCCCGACAGTTGTCACTGGGACAGGGGGAGCGGAGCAGGTGGCAGATGCGGGCCTGTCTGCCGAGACCTGGAGGCCGCAAGGTGGTTGGTTATGCCCGAGCCGGGCCGAGCCCAGCCGAGCCGAACCCAGCAGAGGTGAAAGGCCCCAGAAGGGCACAGAATTAGCACACGCACACACGCGGACACACACACACACACACACACACACACACACACACACACACACACATACCTCCCCATAGGCAGCACAAACAAAGCTTACACAAGTGTGCACTATGTACACAAGCACACGCATGTGTGCACATTAAATACATGACACACACACACACACACACACACACACACACACACACACACACGCATACAATCACGGGCCGTCAGAGCACACACACACACGCATACAAAGACTCAAATATTAGAATTTGCATATTACTGTAATATGCAAATACAATAATATAGCAAAAAAATATGACTCTATGTCTCTATGTCTAATATAGGACAAAAATATGACACATCATGATGATATGGAGAATAATCATTTACCATATTGCAAAACGTGCCTATAAAATAAAATAAAAAATCACTATGCAAAAACTAAATTTGAATTAATAACTCCTTTCTGCTAGGAAGTTTTGGCTCTGGCATTGTATTCTTCATGTCATGCATGGGCTTTGGATCATGACTCCACATCACATTACTGTAATACCTTAAATTACATTTTATCTCTCACAGTAGTTTTTGTTTAGAAGATCTCCATAACTGCCAAAGCCATGTACTGTACTCTCACACTTCTCTGTGCTAAAAAGGAATATAAAGTAGGCATGGTAGGTTAATGTGATTTGCCGATAACCTGATCAGACAGACTCAAACAATGAAACAAGAGCTCACTGATTTGAAACAAAAGACTAGGAAAAAACAACAATAAAGGGGGAGTAAGCATTCAACACATCAGCTGCCATTTGTGTGTGTGTGTGTGTGTGTGTGTGTGTGTGTGTAGTGGGTTGCGGCCCTCCTCCGAAACCTTTAAAGTGAAGCCGTGAGACAAGCCACAGGTGTGAGGTGCGCGGGTGTGAGAGCGGAGTCGAAGCTGTCAGTCGGAGTTTTCCACTGTTTGGCCGCGCCGCTGATGTGTTGAGACGGCCCGTGATTGACACGGGAGAGGTGAACGGAGACGAAGGAGGAGGAGGACGATGAGGAGGAGGG
>JASCQY010000118.1:19838401-19845901 GCA_030264315.1 Sardinella tawilis
CTCTCTCTCTCTCTCTCTCTCTCTCTCTCTCTCTCTCTCTCTCTCTCTCTCTCTCTCTCTCTCTTTCTGTCTCTCTCCAACTCTCTCTCTCTCAGTCCCACGGCTGGATGGCAGTGTGCGGGGGGGCCGCGGGGCCCCTGTGCGTGGCCCTCTATGGGTGTCCAGGGGCGAGGCGTTCAGTGTGGCCGGAGCCCTGACCTACGTGAGGGAGATGGCGAAGGCCCTGAGACAGAGGCTGGGAGTCAGGAGGCAACACCTGGGGCAGGTAAGGCCATCAATCTGTCCTAGAGGTGAATGATTGTAGAATAAGAGTGAGTGTCAGAGAGCATAAATGGAAGTACGTTACTTTATCTTTTGGAATGACAGGATGCAAAGGGGCATCAGCCGTATCTTATCATTGGCTTAAGTGCAGATGAGTTGCATGTAAGACAACTCTGAGTTTAACTTTGAGTGTGAGAGAGAGAGGGGGGGGGTGGTGTTGGTTTCGTGTATGCCTGGGATTGACAGCTGTATTACTGCCTGTGTTCCATGCCCCAGGCATGCATAAAACCTAGTGTTGTCTGTCTGTCTGTCTGTCTGGCTGGCTGGCTGGCTGAGTAGTGCCGCGTGCGTAGCGTCGCGACGTCGTGCCACGACTCCAGCGTGTGGTTTCTGTCAGCCCATCAGGCTGGGGCTGTAATGGATTGGCATAGGAAACTTTCATAGCCCACGCCACCCCCTCTCCTCACCCCCACTCCTCACCCCCAGCACCCAAGCAAGTGCCAGCTTGCATTCTGTGGAGTACAGTACCTGTGATTGCAGGACGTTAAAACATGTTTTTTTTTTCTTTCTTCTTCTTTTTTTAAAGAGCTTCTTCCACTTCACTTGTTAATGCTGTCAACTGTTATTGGCTTTTAGATAATTTTGGCACTGACTGGGTTCACTAAAAGGTCAGGCCAAAATAATTTATTTTCTGAATGTAAATTAAATGCATTTTAAATTAGCTTCCTCAGCCGTTCACAGACTCCTCTGCCACCCCCATCGCTGTTATTATGGCAGTCTGGTCTGGACGTGGAGGGGCTGCTCCGTTCATCGAAAGCCCCGGGCGCCAAATATTCAGCGCAGTAGAAACGCACTTGGCTGGCTTGCCATGGGAATTCATTATTGCATTTGAGCTATCTGTAGGCTAGGTGGGTGTGAAGTCAGAAGGTCAATTTCATAATATTTTTTTTTGCCTATCAAATTGACAGCTAAAGGAGATTCTCCCGCGCCCCTTAGGTTTTGATGATTGTTTTGAATTTTTTTTAATTGTTACATGGATTTCTGATAGAGTAGCATTGATGTGTGGAGAAGTTGGATTTCTGTTTGTGATCCTTACACTTGGTCTGTTGACCATGCATAAGCAAGCTGTTGGTAAGCAACTTTCAGTAGCTTGGTGAAAATAAATGTTTCATTGCAGGAGAATGGCAACAGTTTCATGAAGCAACCAGAATTGGTCACTGATGCCACCCCCCAAACAGCCAGCTCCCAATGCCTCACAGGCCTTTTAGTGCTTTCCAACTGTGTGAATGTTTATGGGAAGTTTCTCTTTTTTCTTTTTTTCTTTTTTGAAGGGAAGAATATGCATGAGGCGAGAATACTTCTGCTGACAAGAGCTGTCCCCTCACATTAACATTCTAATTATGTGCATGTGTTAGTGTGTGTGTGTGTGTGTGTGTGTGTGTGTGTGTGTGTGTGTGTGTGTGTGTGTGTGAGATGGAGGGAGTGGGGGTCATAGAGATGCAACATGCCACTATGGGGGGTTGGTTTGTCAGTGTTTGGGGACAAACAGGGTGGTATCAGGGGCACTGATGGGGCCCAAGCACTGGAATTAAATGGAGAGGCGGTTTAAACTTGTGGTGGTGTGTGTGTGTGTGTGTGGGGGGGGGGGGGTTAGGCATACCTTCCCTCACACTGGGGGCTTTGACATTGCATGGAAGCATTTACAATAGAGCGAAACAGAGAAAAAGACACTTATAAGTCAAATGCAAAGATTTTGATATTTGTCTTTCAAATACATACTGTACTGTAACTTCAATATAAAGCACTTGTGTTTGTTGTTTCTAGTCAAATGCAAAGCATAGACACAGTGCACTTTCCACAAACACGCTTAAAAAGCCAAACCAAGTCGTAAGCACTGTGTGCCATGTGCAATGGCATGATAAAGTTTGTGCCCGTTGATGGATGTGTGGTCTGCCGTTTTGCCTACACCTTGATGGCTGATTCTCCCAGGCCGTCCTCCCGTCCTGACCCTTTGCACTCTCCGTCACCCCTTTGTAGCTTCTTTCATCTCCATCTGAAAGTCTGTCACTTCCCCGGCACTCGTAGCCGTCTTTGTTCGCCCGTCGCGAGGCTCTGGCGGAGCGAACAGATGCCATTATCCTCTCGGTAATGGACTTGAATGAGAAAGTTTTCGCTGCACTCGAGTTCACTCATTAAGCACGGGATTGACAGCATTAGAGCGTCTTAAACTTCTGACAGCTCTAAGTGCCATAACCTATGCCAGTATCTACTGACGCCCACCTCCCCCAACCCCCCTCAACCACCCCCCCCCACCCACACACACACACACACACATCTTCCCATCCCAACCCCCTACCCCTCCACCTTTCCTTCTCCTGCGTGAACAAATGAAGTGAAAATTGCATTCTCGTCTTTGGCTGATATGAAAATGGAATTTGCGATCATGAAATATACACAGTTGTCACTTCTTAAAAAAAGGTGTCGGCAATTTGCTTCAGTGGGTAAGGTGAATATTTGCCGTGACAGGAGAAGAAGGAGAGCTTTGAGAGAAAAGGAGAGAGAGAGTGAGAGAGAGAAAGAAGAGAAGAGAGAAAGAAAGAAAAAAAAGTGTGATGCCTGTGATCAATGGAAGACTTCTTTGCTTTGCGCTTCATTGCGCTTGTAATAAGCGGCTATAGATCTTGGCTTTGGTGCTGTCTGTGTAAGTGTGTGTGTGTGTGTGTGTGTGTGTGTGTAGTATGTGTGTGTGTGAGAGAGAGATGGAGAGGGAGAGAGAGAGGAGCACAGAAAGATAGTGCTATTGGTGCTTCCGCTGATATGGCAACACTGCCACCTAGAGACCGTCAACCCAGCTGATTCTTAGCAGCACATAATGTGTGTACAAGTGTATGCGTGTGGTGTGTGGGTGTGTATGTGTGTGTGTGTGTGTATGTATGTGTGTGTGTGTGTGTGTGTGTGTATCTGTCTGTGTGCAAGTGTATGTGTGTGTTACTGTGTGTGAGTGAGACAGACGGAGCCAGCTGCTCCTGTTCTCACCAATTTTTCACCCTGCTATGGACATGAGTGCACACTGATGATCTTTTTTAGTCATTTACCAGTGGGCTGGGTAGGGTGAGGGGCTCATCTACAGTGTACCAGTGGGCTGTGTGTACTGTAGGGAGAGTGGGTTGTGTAGGGAGAGTGGCCTGTGTCGGGAGAGGAGCTCTCATCTCATCTGAGCACACTGCAGACCGAGCTGCTCCAAATGGGGTACAGAGTAAGGTAAAGGGGGGGTAGGCTTAAAGGGGCTCTGGCTCTGTCAAGCAATATGGACCACCTCACAGACATTTGGACTGAGAATTCAGTGTTTCAATTCAGTGTCACAGCAGATTTTTAGAAATGTATGTGGTACTGGGGTTTCATGGGGGAGAGTCTCAGGTGCAGTTTGTGTGTGTGTGTGTGTGTGTGTGTGTGAGTGTGTGTGTGTGTGCATGAGAGAGAGAGAGAGAGAGAGAGAGAGAGAGAGACAGAGAGAGATTCTGCCTCCATTTCTTCTACTGTTGATCAGAAAAAAAAAATTGTGTTGTTTCAGGGCCTTGTTTGTTTCTCAGTCATGTTTGATGACGTTTTTAGCTCAGGAGGTTTTCACAGAGGTGTAGTGCTTTCATATTTGTCCGGCACAGTTTGATGTTCTCCTTGAAAGCAGCAGCATTAGAGTCATGCCCAAGCCCCTACTATGAGCATGATAAAGCCACACTGGTTCAGCTGGAGTCGGGGAGCAGTAGACAGAGTGGTCAGGTGCTCGCTAAGCTGGACGGGCTGGGGTGGGTGAGGGTTGGGTTGTGGGCTTACAGGTTTCTCTGACTGTGTGTGCATGTGTGTGTGTGTGTGTGTGTGTGTGTGTGTGTGTTTGTGTTCAGGGCTGATGGGGCTTCTCTTGTCCTGTCCCATCTGCTGGCCTTGTATAGACCCAGGTGAGAGAGGAGAGGAAGCAGCAGGTTCATTGCTTCTGCTTCTGCTGCCTACCATACCCCCCCCCCCCCCCCCCCCAACACAAACACACACACACACATACACACACACGCACACACAGAGCTAAGCTGCCCTATGTCACCAAGTTCAGATCAAAGCTCAGCTGCACCCCCCGAGACACACAGACGATGCCCGGGCGGACGGTAGATGAAACAGGCCTGGAGGCATCCCTCTTGCAGCCAGTCAGGTCACTGATCTTGGGTCAGGTGCGCAGAGCCACAGTGAGCAGGAGGCGGCCTCTGTGAGCAGGTTTGAGGTCAGGCTGCAGGTTCTCATCTTTGTTTTGCGGAGCAATGCAGCCTCTTTTCAGGCAGGGAGGAACGGCTGCTCAGATTGGTTGGTCATGGGAGGCCATAGTGTCCAGGCAGGGAGTTAGAGAGCATCTGTGACCCTCAAGGTCAAAAGTCAAAGGTCATGACGACACTTCGTCCACACCAACAGGACACACAACATGGGGAACAGGCCTCAATAGTCACTGCAGATGGAGGTTGAGATTATGTTATTCACTAAACTCACAGGCAACCAATCTGAAGACCGGGCAAACAGTAGGCCCTCTACACCTGCACACATGCAGCTAAAATAAGATGCTTGCTGCAGCTGACTCTTCATATGGGTATTTTGTGCTCCAGATCAGCCTTACCTTTTCAAAAGGTATCGATTGCCATTGTAATTACTAAAGGTATCCTGCTAACACAGTCAGTAATTAAGTACAATAGCACAGCCATGCATCACAATCACGTAATAGTCATGTTTCTGCAATGTTCCCGCATTGATAATTCACAACCAAACTTTGCCGCAATATTGCAGATACTGTATGTGGCCACTAAGTTAATGTTGCTGTGACCAAATAGCAAATAGCAACTCTCCTCTGTGAAGAGTAGTACTGGGCAGTAATGCAGTACTGGGCTAACAACTGGAGATATGAAAGAGCCTCTCTGAGGGTCAGTGTCCTTTTGCAGGCTGGCATGTTGCTTGTGTGCTCTTGTGTGTCTCAGGACATCCTGTCAGGCCCAGTGGCCCTGCGTCTGCGTAAGGCACCTCGTGGTGTGTGTGCCCACACTTCCACCCGGGTGACGGCTCCACTGTGAGACACAGGAGGGGGGCAGTCATGAGGTGTGTATGTGTGTGTGTGTGTGTGTGTGTGTGTGTGTGTATGTGTGTATGTGGAGGGAGGGGGGTGGGTGGGACCTCCACCGCTAACCGTCACATTCACTTCATTTAGTAGACCCGTAGTGCTCCACATGACAAACAAAGGAAACATGCAAGGTAAAATATACACACTACATAGGCCTACGCACTGCATAGAATAGACTCCAGAATAGACTATGAGGTGTTATAGGGTTAGGTGTGTTGCTGTTGGTGTGTTGCTGGTCTGACTGAGCACATTTATGAAGGCCCGTCATGGACTGTACATTTAAGATGTCCACCCTGAACAGTGTCCCGTAGCACTTCATGGGGGTAAGGCACTTATTCCAATGCCATACGTGATTAATCCATAACTGGGTTAAAGGTCACTCCAGCACATTCTACTGTATGCACAGACTGTGCATGTGAAGAAGGTGAATGTCACTGAGCACTACACTACACTACACTGGAGTTGCTGCATGTACAGTATATCATTGGTTTCGGTTGTTTTTTATCTGGAAGAATATCAGATACAGTACTGTAGGCTCACACTCAAATCTCAGCTAAGAATACTGTATGCATACTGCTTTGTCTTCTGTTTGTTTATTAAGCAATTCTGTTGACCTTGTTCCTGAGTAATAGGTCTATACGCATATACTGTATTTTGACTAATTTTGAAAGTGACAAGTTCTCTGTACCTACATGTACCTAAAAGAATGCAAGTCTGTACAGGGTGACTGGTCCCCTTATGCTTCAAACCCCCTCATCCCAGGCTGTTGCCTACTGTAACCCCACACACAGTTCACAGCCAGCTATCCACGACTGCTGGAGGCCTCCTGATATCAGCGGGTACCTGCCACCCCGCTGCAACTTACCTCACTGGAATCTGCCTGCCCTCATAACCATCTGACCTCGGCCGTCGTTCGGATAGCGGTTCTCCCCTTATAGCAAACGCCTCAGAAAGAGCGCAGATTACAGTGTGTTTCTCCAACAACTGTGTGACAATCAGCAGCCTAGAAACTGTTCACAGCATAGGCAGCAGGCATAATCAGTGCTTCCCCACCGGAAGCTCACATACCTGTACAAGTATCTGCTTTGTTAAGAGGGCTTGTGTTAAGAGTTGCTAGCATGCTAAGCTCTGCTTCTGTCTCAGGGCCCCTAATGTGACAAGTGGTGTAATGGTAGGGCTGAGTATTAATATCGGGCCTTAAAAAAAGCCCAGCCTATTCTTTGCTCCCCTTTTTTACTCGGTCTGTGGTGTTTTTAATTGAGGGCCTTCACGCTAGCGGGGAGGGCCAGGCCGTTGTTTTCGCCGGCTCTGTGTCAGGCCCCTCTGGAGGCGTGCGCTGTGCTGCGCTGCGCTCGCTCGCTTGCTCGCCCACTTGCCGCTCCATGCTCTCTCTCTCCTTCCCTCTCTCCGCACTCTCCCACCCCTGACTCGCGCACGCAGGCGCTGGGGGGAAAGACGGGCCGGCTGAAGGGGGGAAGTGACGGGCTCTAATTGCCCTCTGCGGAGATCTAACACCCCTGCGGTAGGAGGCAGTGAAAGGAGAGGCGAAGCCCGAGCCGCGACTCCTGTCTTCTCCATTGTGCGAAAATAAATACATACAGTTTGTGTCCCAGGGAGTGAAATAACACACTCGGGGCCGGCGGGATTTTCACTGGTCATTTCATCCCCAGCTGCAGGCCGAAAAAACAAAATTACTCATTGTCTATCGCAGGGAGAGAAAGAGAGAAAGGGAGAGAAAGGGAGAGAGAGAGAGAGAGAGAGAGAGAGAGAGAGAGAGAGAGAGAGATGTGTGGTGGGGACGCAGAAGCCATTGTGTTCTCAAGTGGGGACTTTAAGTGCAGTTTATCCAGCTGCAGCCACGCAGGAGCGCGGTGGAGGAACGGCAGGAGCTTCCCAGCTGACTGCTCCTCTGTGCCCGCGTTAACACTCCTCCATCAGCATCACTTCA
Organism: Sardinella tawilis; assembly: GCA_030264315.1. Taxonomy (NCBI): domain Eukaryota; kingdom Metazoa; phylum Chordata; class Actinopteri; order Clupeiformes; family Clupeidae; genus Sardinella; species Sardinella tawilis. Next base: position 19,845,757 of record JASCQY010000118.1, read on the forward strand.
TTAGTGCATCTCGGGTGCTTTGAAACAATGGCAGATTTATTTATTGAATTTATTTATTTATTTATTTATCTATTTTATTTTTTTCATGTATTTGTCTTTACAGGAAATACATGTAGGTGGATTATGATAAAGGGACTGTAATGAA
>JASCQY010000118.1:19852436-19863986 GCA_030264315.1 Sardinella tawilis
GACAGACATACAGACAGATATAGAGATCGTATTACCGAGTATTATTGTTTGTGTGTGCGTTTGTGTGTGTGTGTGTGTGTGTGTGTGTGTGAGAGGCCTCCTCTCCGCTGACTCAATGCCTATCAGCTCTCGCAGTCCTCCACGAGACAATGAAGGCTGAACAAAGTAGGGGGAGAGGCTGGAAGAAGAAGAATATTTGTCATCTGTTCTGTTTGAACTCTTTCAAGTCTTTCATTTGTTTTTCAGAGGCAGCAGACAAAGGTGGGGTAAAGTAACTTTTTTTCACCTTTAAAAAGGTGCTGCTGTGCCTGTGTGTCTTAAAGCTTCTATGCAGGCACTTGTCCCACTTGATCAATCCTCAATCAAAAACCTGTACAAACTTCCTTTCTCCTCTCTTAGGCACTCGTAGGCGTCACCTCTCGTCACCTTCTCCCTACTTTTCGCTTTGAAAAAAAGTTTCCTCGACTCCTCGTCATACCCAGACAGAGAAAGAGAAGAAGAGATTAGCTTGGACTGTGGAAACTGCCAAGAGCGTCACAGAGGAGATGGAGATCAGGGAGGAGGAGGAGGGCAGCTGTCAGTAGGCACATTAGTAAGGTTACGGACAGGTGATGAGAGCGCGTGATGGAGCGATCTCTAATCACAGTGTTTGTGAGGAGTGGACGGCCGTCTCGTCGCGGCCCCTAATTAAGATTCTCATCAACCCCCTCGCCGCCGACTCCGACACTGTTTTGACAGCGGGCTGTTAGGCATCTATCTTTTATCAACGCCTGGCTTGCACTACGGTCTTTTCAAACGCAGCCTATCTACCTGTCTGTCTCGTATCGATTAGTTTTCCACTCTCTCCTTCGGTGGTGAATGCTTCTCTTTATTTACTAAATATGAACCGAGGGGGGGGGGGGGGGAGGTGTCAGGGGAGAGTGTTGGAAAAAAAGATATGATTACCACCAATTATGGAGCTCTGCGTATGTCAGTGCACTAAATAAGCCAAGAATCGACAGAATGCTCAGATGCCGAAACATCATCATCATCAACATCATCATTGTCATCATCCGCCGAGCAAGAGGCAATTTCCCACCTCCTCCCCTCCCTCTCCATCCCATCCCTCCATCAGCAGGGCCCGGGGGCCAGTGGCAGTGTGGTTCATCCGGCGGGGCAGGGATCAAGAGGGCGTGAGTCAAGAGGCCTCTGATTGAGCTCACCTCCCCTAGTCTGAGAGCCTCTCTCTCGCTCTCGCTCCCCGACAGCACAATCAATCCAGTGTTGGATATTGATTGGCCAATATCACAGTTGCTTTCTAATGAAAGGGTAGGGAGGAGAGAGTGAGAGGGATTGAGAGAGAGAAAGAGAGAGAGAGAGAGAGAGAGGATGGGAGGAACATGGGGATGGAGAGAGGGAGGGATGGGTGGAGTGTAGAGTGAGAGGACTGGAATTACCTTTCGATTTGCTCTAGGGTCTGCTACTGTTGGGACTCTCATTTTGCCTTGCCACCTTTCTCTCCCTCTCTCTCTCTCTTCCCCTCTCTCTCTCTCTCTCTCGCTCTCTCTCTCTCTCTTTCCTTCTCTCCTCCTCATACCCTTCGACACCCCTCCTGATCAATACTGCATCATCCAGAATGGTGCCGGTAATTACACCAATCACCCCACCACTCCACCCCACCCAACACACATACACACACATGCTCTCTCTCTCATCTTCTTGTCCCACCCCACCTCACAGAGACCTCCACAAACACACACACAGACATCAGGGGGAGAGTAGGACTTGTGTGGAGGAGGGTGTGTGTGTGTGTGTGTATATATGTGTGTGAGAGTGTGTGGGGGGTCAGGGAAGGTCATGCAAAAATCAAGTGATTGCAGCCAAAGGTGGCGGCTGAAGAAAGAACCCCCCACCCACCCACCCTCCTTTCGTGTGGTGGTGGGGTGAAGGCTTAGCTGAGGCGCTGCTATATTTTTTTTCCCCTTGTTTTTAATTACTGTAATTTTCCACCCGAGCCGGTGAGTGAGCTGATGGAGTGAGGCACTCTCCTCCCTGCTGCTCCTGACGGGGCCTGATGGCTCTTTAAATTACGCATTGACTCGGCCCGTTTCGCTCCCCCCCAACCCCCAGTGTTTAGCACTAATAACCTGTAGAGTTGGCCCTTTCTCTCTCTTTCTCTCTCTCTCTCTTTCTCTCTTTCTCTCTCTCTCAATTCAATGTTGCTTTATTAGCATGGCTGTTAGTACAGTGTTGCCAAAGCATAACAAAGCATAAACATGAAAAATCTTTGTTCATCTCTCTCTCTCTCTCTCTCTCTCTCTCTCTCTCTCTCTCTCTTGCTTTTGCTCTTTTGATTTTTTGTTCTCTTTCTGTTCCTGTCTGTATTCAACACTCCATCATCAGAAAAATCCATCACTCTGCAGTTAAACAGATGCTGACACATGCAGTTCTCTCTCCAGATGAGTCAGGCTACATCTTAGCTACTGAACCACAGGGCATGTTGTGGACACTGGACAGCCATGCTTTAAATCCTTCCTGGTTATCTTATTGGAGTGTGTAATGGCCCAATCCATACAGATGGTAGTGTGTGTCTTTTGTCTCTGCTTCTCTCTATCCCTGGTAGTCGAGGCTGGTTTGGATGTGAACAGCAGTGTGCGGGATCACATGTGTCCTGACTCACTGATGTTGATGGTGGTGCTACAGTATGCTACTGTATATGGCACTGAAGCAGCTGTGAGCCTTTGTTTTCCACACCAAAGTGAATGCAGAACTTTGGAAAAGTTTCGAGAAGACGTGGCAATGCTGGGAACAGGTGTTATCATGCGCCACGGTTCACTGGGCCGCTATATGCTTCATTAGGCATTGACGTGCACAAGATATTTTCAGCGTTACCTGACTATGCTCTCCTTCCAGTGTGGGCTTGTTAAGTTTCTAATGAGCATCTCCCATCCTCCACTGTTTCACTTCCTCACTGCCACATACTGTATGCATTAGAAAACAGTAAACATTTTTAGCAAAGTGGGAGGCACCACATGTAAGGTACAGTATTTGCTGTGCTGTTTTATGTTGTTGTTGTTGTTGTTGTTGTTGTTGTTGTTTCTTCTTTTTTTTAGTTTGGGTGGTGGTGGGGGGCAGTGTTAGACTTCAGTGTCACTTTCTCAGTGTCAGATATGTATTTTAAAGTAAACATTTTTTGTTTTATTTAGATGTGTTGAGGCATTACTGACTCAGTGTCCCTTCCTCAGTGTCAGACATTTCTTTTAAAACAAATATTTATTTATTTATATATATATATATATATATATATATATATATATATATTTTTTTTTTTTTTTTTTTTTTTTTTTTTTTTTTTTTTTCTTTTTTGGTGCGGAGGCGTTATTAGGCCTCTGCCCTCTTCCCTAGTCTCCGTCTTTGCCGCTGTGGCGGTCGGCACAGAGGCTGCGGCAGATACTAGATTGGAATGTTATGCATGAGTGCTCACCACCGGCAGCTTCCAACTGTTCCCTGCGCCACAGCCCGTGCGGCAACGCGGGGACAGACACGTAACCCGCTAAACTGAGGGTGCGACTTCACAGTTTGTCTGGAAGGCCTGTGGTGAGAGGGAACCAGCCTCACTGTCAGCTTTTTTCCCCCTTCTCTCCTTTTTTTTTTTTTTTTTTTTTTTTTTTTTTTTGATGGAGGAGGGTTGAGAAGGGGTGGAGGTGGTGTGGAGTTTGGCTGCTCTTTTCTGTAAAGTGCTCTGTGGTTTGCTGTGGCACACTGTGGCGTGTGGTTCACATATGGAGATGAGCGAGAGAGAGAGAGAGAGAGAGAGAGACAGGAGGCGAGGCAGTGAAATCTATTTATCCATCAGATCTTCTCCCTGCATAAAACGCTGCTCCCACTCAGGAGTCATCACTCCCGGAAAAAGAGCCTTAACAGTCCAAGTTGAAAGAGCAATAAACAGTCCAAGTTAAAGGAAAAATTCAATGAGAATCAATCCAGAGCCCTGTTGGTATTAATGCTGCTGGTTAAAAGGCCGAGAAAATTTGAATTGCGAACAAAAACTCACTTTCAGTTTTATTGTTCTATGCCCCATTTAGTTAGCATTAGCTGTGATGTATTACATTTTCTGGCTCTTATACCTACAGTATAAAAAGATCTCAAACAAGGGGGCTAATGATTAATCCACACGAGTTTTCTCCTTTAAGGAAATATGAGGGACAAACACCGCAGACTTGCATGGGTTTTGACTCCCCCGATATCTTTGTGCCAGCCAGTGAAGGACAAAAAGGAAATAAAAACACAAGAGGCCTTTACTCTGTGTTGGCTAATCAATGCGCTATCTGTCCTGGTGTCTTCCTTTTCGGAGCACAGGGGCACAAGGGAGGGATGTCCAGACACAGAGCCTGATGAAGGGGCTCGGCTGTCGGCCCTGGCTGGGCCTGTTGACAGGTTGATGGTGGCCTTTCAGCGTTCTCCTCAGAGAACAACAGGCCCTGGGATGAGTTATTGACTTGTGTGTATCACGCTGCTTTCCTGAGCCAATGTCTACTCCTATTGTTAGTATGAATAATTGATTTTACACCCGGACTGGTTGATTGAAAAAAATAAGGGGAAATAACAAAGAGAAAAAAAAATATATTATTTGTTTGTTTGTTTTTTTCCAAAGAGAACTTTTAGTTTTCGATTTGTTTTGTCAATGCAATTTTCTCACGTAGTGTTCTTTTACAAAGTAGTATCTTAAAGTGTGTATTCCTTGTGTGTATTCCTACAGCAGGCATTTGGAAGTGACTCATGACACATTTTATCAGTCCTTACACATTCTGCTGTTATTAGAAATTCACACTACAAAGAGGGCTACAGAAATGTGTCAAATATTTTGTGTGTATTTTCATATTCGGGACATTTTTAGAATTGCCGCTGACTCAAACGTTGACAATAGAGAGTCTCTGTGTTTCTTCCAGCTGGAGTCAGCCGAGGCAGGACGGGCAAAGGATGTCACAGCAAAGGAGATCCTCAGTCTTACTAGGAACCAGCGGGCCAAGGCCAAAGAGAAGGTGCAGTTTATCTCAATAAATAAATGCTGGTCCTTGTTAAGATGAAACCCCTTCTACATTAAATAACACAGGGTATGGGATAATGTGAGTACTGTAGTCATAGTTTTACTGTATTATGGTAAGATAAGACTACACCTGTAAAATATGTTTTTATATGATGTGTATTGGGTATTGTGTTATTATGTGTATATGAAATTTAACTGCACATTTGTTTTTACCTTTTCTTAACTTTTTCATAAAAGCAGCATTAAAAATAGTGTCTTTAGTAGAATAGTGTCTTTCATTGGATGATACACCTCAGAAAATGTTACACTCAGTAATAAGTGGGCATGGCTGTTAGATGCTTTATCCAGTCTGAACACCGCTCAATTAGCATTAGAGCTACATTACAGCTCTTAACTGTAGCTCAGAAATACGGAAAGGAGGCAGCTGCTTCATGCTTGGCTCTGGCAGGAAAAGACCTTTGATGCTGCAAAGCTTTGGCTGAAATCAGCCGCGCTCGTACACAAGTCGGCCATGAATCCCCCTCCACCTGATTGTGTGGCCGAGTGTTTTGTCTGCGAAGAAGAAGGGGACAGGGGCATTGAGCATGGGAGGCCCTGTTGATCCTAGACGGATCCTCGTATGAATGCGGACACGTTCATTAGCCCCTGGCTACTCTCCCTCTCTCTTTCTCTCCCTCCCTCTCTTTCTCTTTCTCTCTCCCCCTCTTTCTTTCTTTTGCTCCCGCCCTTCCTCTCTCTCTCTCTGTCTCTCTCTTTTTCTCTCCCGCTCCCTCTCTCTGTCTCTTTCTCTTTTGCCTTTTCTTTCTTTCTCTCTCTTCTCTGTCTGCTTCAGTGACTCCATACACACGCGCGCTCACAGCCATGCAAAAGAGCCTCCCCGGTCTGAAACGTAAGCGCTGTGCTCCTGGCCCATCAGTGCTCGGCGCCGCTCACAATGTGCTCACTGGTCTCCAAAAGACTTTGTGCAGATCATGAATTCCCAATCGCAGACCCAAGAGCAGCATTACGAAAGGCCGTTTGCGTGTCAAGCGCTGATGGGACCTCACCCACCGGTCTGTGTCTTTGTTTGTTGTTTTTCCAAACAGTCTTGTAGGATGTCTATTCTCACAAGTGCCGCCTGTGTCGTTCAGTGTTCTAATGCAGCCATTTGAGGAAAAGGTCTATTCAGTCACGGGGACGGCTTTACATCACCTCACAAAGGCTTGCAGACATGCCGTCAGTTCAGCATGGGTTGTGAGCAAGGAGGAAAAAAATGGAAATAATTTGCCCTTGTTCATATATTGCTCACAGGGAAAGATATCCTCTCCATTTCAGTCCATGTTCTCATCAAGTCAAGTATGCTTCAGGATAAACCCTTGACACACTTAATAATGCAACACACACACACACACACACACACACACACACACACACACACACACACATACAAACACTTACCGACTCGTTTGAACATGTACACAAACATGGACGCACGGGCACACTGACCCACTCCCACACCCATTCACACTGACCACTCTCCTGTCTCTCCTGATAAGCTTTTCACAGTTTATTATGGCTTGGCCCCACGACGTCTAATAGGTGTGAGAGAGATGCCCGCTCAGATTTTACTCTCAGTCCTCCGACCTCCCTCCACCTCGCACTAATTCTCCACTCCTTCACTCCCTGTCTCATTGTTTGTCTCTTTTTATCTTCTTCTCTTTCACTCCCCCCCCCACCCTTCACCCACTCCTTCTCTCTCTCTCTCTCTCTCTCTCTCTCTCTCTCTCTCTCTCTCTCTCTCAGGCACTAGCTCAGATTAAGGATCTGGAGGATAGTCTGAGAAAGCACCAGCAGCAGCTGTCCATCCTGGAGCAAATGGCCAGAGAGGAGGCCTCCAAAGCAGCCAGCAGCACGTGGCCCCTGTCCCAGGGCCCTCCACTACCTCAGGGCCTCCAACTCAAGGTCAGCGGCTTTGTTTTTGCAAGAGAATGAAAGAAACACAATAAAGCAATAAGCAGTTTTATTATTATTATTATTATTATTATTATTATTATTATTATTATTATTATTATTATTATTATGTCGTATTAGTATTTATTAACGATAAAATAGTGACAATTCCTACAGCTTACCACTGATGCCTACCATAAACTTGGATGAATGAGAATCTTAATCTTTCCTTGAAAATGGTCTACAAAGCGTACTGTGAAACAAAGTAGCTCCTTTTATACCTGGTTTTGAGATCAGAAGTAAAGTGGTGTTTCAGGTTTATTGTCAGTGTGTGGGGAGTTGGTCTTTGATGCCACCAGTGGTGTGCTAGCAGGGGTGTATGAGACAACACTGGACCTCTCCTGCTGTGTGGTGCCATTTTCCAGAGGAGAAGACATTTTTATCTTAGTCTGTTTGCATGTGTGTGTGTGTGTGTGTGTGTGTGTGTGTGTGTGGATGTGTGGATGTGTGTTTGTGCAAAGGAAATGGATTGGGAAACTGACGTGCGGCACGGTGGAAATTGCGCCTTGCCTTGCCTTGCCTCGCCCCTCACCTCAACCCCACCCTCCTCCCAACACACACACACACACACACACACATACTCTCTTCCCCACTCATCTACCACATGTGGCCCAACACACACACACACACACACACATCCATAGGGCCCAGGGAGACAGCATGGTCGGCTCGTGGCCTCTCGCTCACGCAAGCTCGGTTGAGTGAGCATCACGCTCTGTGGTCTCCTCATGTCCCTGCTCCGATCCCAGCCATTGGCTGGCCAGGCGCTGCACTCAGGGTCTTGTGTTTGTTTTTTATGGCCTAATAATCTGCTCTTTGTGTTTGAAAGAGTCGGATGGAAAGGTCGTGGACATCATGATATTCCTGTTATCGTGAAGAGGGTTGTGTGTTTTCGTCTCTCTCTCTGTGTCTGTGTGTGTGTGTGTGTGTGTGTGTGTGTGTGTGTGTGTGTGTGTGCGTGCGTGCGTGTGTGTGTGTGTGTGTGTGTGTGTCTCCAGCGTGACTGCCATTTGTGTGTGTGTGTGTGGGTGTGATTAAAAGTGCTAGGTCCTTGATCTTTGTCTCCCATACCAGCTTTAATAATTGCATGTGTGGGTTTGTTGCTGACTTGAAACCATGCGTGTTATTGATAGTGGAACTATGTGTGTTTAGTGAGCCCTTCAGTGTGTGTGTGTGTGTGTGTGTGTGCATGTGCATGTGCACATCAGAACTCTCTGTGCTGTTTGTATTCCCAGGCACATGGCATTGCACAAGCACTGGATATTTCTCTTCCCTGCTAGCCTTTTATGTGTGTGTGTGTGTGTGTGTGTGTGTGTGTGTGTGTGTGTGTGTATTTCCGAGCGTATTTGTATGTGTGTACTTGAGCATGATGATGCCTGTATATGTGCATAAATGCTGGTGAGTGTGTGTGTGTGTGTGTGTGTATGTGTGTGTGTCTGTGTGTCTGTGTGTCAGTGTGCGTGTCAGTGTGTGTGTGTGTGTCTCCTCAGGCCTTGTGAGACTCTCATGCAGTTTCTATATCGGGTCCAAAGCTCTGATTTGTTTGTAGAACAGGGCAGCTTCACTTGTGTCCTCTGGGTCTTCACATGACTCAAAACAAAACAGCACATATAACCGTTCTCAGCCTCTTCTCTCAACCGTCCATCTCTCTCTCTCTCTCTCTCTCTCTCTCTCTCTCTCTCCATCTCCTGCTCTGTCTTTCTTTGTCATGTTTCTATTTATGTCTCCCCTTTGAAGTCTGCCCTTGAGACTCCTAGACCAGTGTTATGTGTGCGCTGTGTCATTGCCATACACAAGCCCTACGCAACCATCTATCACTTTCAGCTGCACGTCATCGTCATTAGTGTCGTATAATGGCTTGTAATCTCTCTCTCCCTCTCTCTCTCTCTCTCTCTCTCTCTCTCTCTCTCTCTCTCTCTTTTTTCTGTGTCGCTCTATCTCTGTTTATTTTCCTTTTCAACTCATTCAATAAGCTTTATTAATATGACATGTCCGCCAAAGTTTTAATTAATATTAAACGATAATTAATGCTTTCTCTCTCTCTCTCTCTCTCTCTCTGTGTAGATCATCACTCCGTGCAGGCGCCTTATCCTCTGTGCTGAGAACAGGAAGGAGATGGAGGACTGGATGGCGGCTCTCAAGAGTGTTCAGAACCGGGAGCACTTTGAGGTCAGGGGTCACCTCTTGGGCATCTTCTCTCTCTCTCTCTCTCTCTCTCTCTCTCTCTCTCTCTCTCTCTCTCTGTCTCTCTCTCTCCCTTTTCCTCTCTCTCTCTCTCCCTCTTTGGTCTTTTCCTGGTCTCTTTTATATTTCTCTCTTTCCTCTTCCTTTCTTTTGTTCCCTCATTCCTCTTTTCTTTTTATCTCCAGCATCTCTCTTTTTTCTTCCCTTTTTATCCAGCCTCTCTCTTTCTCTCTCTCTCTCTTTCTCTCTCTCCCTCTCTCTCCCTTCTCAAATCCAATTTTTTATCTCTCCTTTCTCTCTTTTTCTTCATCCCTTTTTAGCCCTTTTTCATCTCTCTTTCTCTCTCTCTCCTCTGGTGTCCACAGTCCACCCAGTACAGTATGGATCACTTCTCTGGCATGCACAACTGGTACGCCTGCTCCCACGCCAGGCCCACCTACTGTAACGTCTGCAAGGAGGCGCTGTCGGGAGTCACCTCGCACGGCCTGTCCTGTGAAGGTAAGGCCTCACACACGTCTCAGTGTCCCCACAAGAACAAAAATAAAAGCCCTTGTCAGGCTCTCTTTAATGTCCTCACAAGGTAGGTGTGTACAGTCAGTGTAAACTCACACAAAGTGTTTGTCCTCAAGAAGAGGTCTTGGCTAAAAAGAGCTACAGTGTGACTTGAGTTATGTTGGAATGGTGTGATTGGTGTTTGTGTGTGTGTGTGTGTGTGTGTGTGTGTGTGTGTGTGTGTTTGATGTTGAAACATGTGGTGGTTAATCTGTAGGTGGGAAAGGATACACACAAAGGATACACACACTCATTTGGGTGCTGACTCACACACACACACACACACACACATACACACACTCTGTCTCTCTCATATATGTCTTCTCTTATCACTCTCGCACACGTACAAGTCATCTTCAGACTTTCCATTTTCTCTGCTCTCTGAGTCTCAAGTTTTCTGCCCCCGGTTTGTCTTCCAATCTTCACTCTTCCCTTTCTCTTTCTCTGTATTCTCTCTCTCTCTCTCTTCTCCTCTCCTCTGTCTCTCCTCGCTCACTCACTCACTCACACACACATACATTTACACACACATTCCACCAGAGAGATTAACGAGTGATCCCAAAAATAAGCATCCCCCATTCCTTCGCAAGGCCCTCCCCAGCCGAAGGGGACTGCAGAAATTTCCTGTCTGGGTGCTGATGTCATCATTCCCCGCCGAGCGTGCCAAAGAATGCTGCGGCCAGCGTGAGAGAAGGGAACACACACACACACACATACACGCACACTCACTCACAGTTCAAGTCAGCCCCGTGGGAGAGAGCAGAACAAACACTAAGTTCTTTTTATAGCCTGAAAGACTTTAAGTCCCTCTGAATAAACTGCTGTTTGTCCAGCATGAGGCTAATGAATGAGAAGTCTGTCCACGCACTCCCCCTAACGCACCTCTTCTCATTTCTTATTTTTGGTCCACCTCTCCCTCATTTTCCCCTGATTCGATGCTTTCTTCTTTTATCACTTTTGGGCCTTTTTCTCTTGTTGTTTCTTTCTGCCCTGTTTCTCTCGCTCCCTCTCTCCGTCTTTCGTCTGCTTTCATTCTGAGTCCCAACTCTCTCTCTCTCTCTCTCTCTCGCTCCAAAGTCAACACCAAGTGCGTCGTTGGGATCAGGGTGACAGAGGTGCGCGTTCGCCTCTCAGCAGGCTTGTGTGAGAAGCTGTACGCACACTATCGGTGACACGGTGAAATCTCACACTCACAGCCAGTCAATGGCTGGGTCACCTTATACGCCCCCAGTCTGCGGAAGTGTGGATTACACATGGCTGTTTGCACTTGAGCTCTCGCTCACGCCAGACACACATGCACACCGCAACCCATAATCTTACACCCATGACAACATGCACGTACACACACATACACACACACACACACACACACCAGCACACATTCACAGAGACATAGGATTCCTGGTTCTATGTTTCATGACCTTTGATTGCACTGTGTGTGTATGTTTGTGTGTATGTGTGTGTCAGTGTGTCTATGTTCGTGAGTATGTTCTAGCTTTGGTATCGCTCCCTTTAAGTTTTGCATCCTGTCCTCTTATCTGTCTAGTGTGCAAGTTCAAAGCCCACAAGCGATGTGCCGTCCGTGCCACCAACAACTGCAAGTGGACCACGCTAGCCTCTATTGGCAAGGACATCATTGAGGAAGAGGATGGGGTGAGCATGTTTTACCAACCAATCAGGGATGTACTGTATTTCCCATTGCAAACCATAGTTGCTAACTAAGCGTCCGTTTCCCAAAAGCATAGTTGCTAACCAGTTAGCAACCATGTTGGTTGGCAATGGGAAATTGCATTGCAACC
>JASCQY010000118.1:19952364-19965197 GCA_030264315.1 Sardinella tawilis
TTCATTTATTTATTTTTTTTGCTGATTTGTCTGTGATTGAATATATATACAGAGAGTGTCTGTTACGAGAGATGAAGACTATTCAATGGTTTGTTCATTTGTTCATGCCTAGTCACATACAGTAGGAACGTCAGCCTGCAGTTTGCTGGCTAGATGTGGAGGTGCGTTGGAGAGGCAAGGAAAGGAGAGAGGTGACCTGCCAGCTCTGCACACTTCACGCTCGCTCCCTTTATCTAATCTATCTGCCTCACCAAACAAAACATCGCATCCGTTAGAACAAGGTAACAATGAGGGGGGGAAATGACTGGGGAAAGGGAGATCTTTCTGGAAACAAACACTTCAGATTAGATGCCCAGCATTGTTGCTGACTTCTGCTCTAGCAACACTGGAAGCCCATCATTAGATTCCAAGGCACCTCTCTCTCTCTCTCTCTCTCTCTGTCATTTTCTTTAAGCATCTCTCCAGAGACTGTTTCTTTTCCATAACAACAGTAGAGGATAGGTCCATTTAAAGGGATACACCACCTTATTTCGGGAAATTGCTTATCTGTAGTCAATCCCTAGTTGAACATGAAAACACATAGCATTTTTTCTAATTACTTAAAATTCACCAAAGTGCAAAACTGATACTTAATTCTGTCAAGTGGACACTTTTAGATTGACGCTAATGGTACCATGTACTTCCAGTGATTGTGCTAAGCTATGCTATTAATGTCAATCTAAGTACTGAACACACTGAGAAGAAAATGATATGCGTTTTCTTGAATAATATAAATACATAAATATCAAAAATAGGTGGTGTGTGCAATCTAATATAAGCCAACTGATGACTCCCATAAAATGTAGCCTACCTAAAATGTTTTGAGTATCAGCAGCTTCAATATTTCAAACCGTGCATCAAGATTGTGTCTATAACTTTTTACACATACTCTATAACTTTTTACACCTACTCTTCCTCTACCTTTCTCTACCCTTCCTCTACCTACTCTATCCTAATTCACTGTAACCCTCATTTCATGTGATTGTTAAGTGCATCATATTAGTTGTAGGAATTTGTCATCAAATACACATGGCAAAATACTGGATCCTCCATTCAACTCAATTCTTACATTTATACTAGATGGATAACAGCGCCCTGCCAATGAATATTAGTGTCAGCATGGATTGCTTCATTCAATTTCTGCTCATTTTCAAAAAAGGTTCTGGTGTTTGAAATTCTTTCGTCAAAATCGATACAAATTATGATACAAACCCAAATTAAAACACTAAATAAGGGACAGTGAATAGGCCTACATGTACATCACACACACACACACACACACACACACACACACACACATTTGATACTTTAACGGTGAAAAGATAATAATGGATGAAAATGCTGGTAAAGATGATAATGGTAAAGATGGTAAAGATGGTAATGACATCATCATAATTTGAAGATATTTAACATTTCGTTGCCACATGTCTGAAAACACTGAAATGGTTATTAGCCTAATGTTTTTACTGGGTTGTATATAATGCCTACTGTACCTGTTTGCGCTGACACATTTTTTCGTTCTCCGTCAGTCTTCGAAATTATTTCCAGTTGGTAGAGGGTGCCAGGAGTAAGATCTTTAATAACACATTTACTGTCATTCCCTGATGAATGACAATCCGTTTCAGGAGAGACGCTGCTATAAAAAACGCTAAAGTTGCAGGCTTCTCGAATGGTGGTAAGTTTTAATTCAATGCTGTCGGTACTGCCACTGACTTCGGTGTCATTTATCCAACATCTGACTGCCTCCGTCGTTTCGGGCTGCAAGCAAGATAATGAAACATTATGATAATGCCAACAATGCAAACTTAAGCTAACTAAATTGTGATAATGCAAACTTTACCTAACTAAAGCTTAAAAATCCGTACTGTACTAACCTTGACTCGACTCCAGGCCACAATAATCATAAAATATAAAACGTTCCATGTCAACATTTCGTTTTTTTATTCGCGTACGCACCATAGCCTAAGTGATTGTCAGTAGCTCAAATATGGATCATTAATTCCCATTCGTTTGCAGCGGCTGATTTTCTGCGTAAATCCAAAAAAGGACTGCGCATCTGAGATGAGATTGGAGTCCTCCATCCCCTGATTCCCACATCGTCATTCCTCCACTTTGAACACAGCCCTAATTTCACACTTCCTGGACAATGACAAAGTCCTGAACTGTATCCAAAATTTCAATCACGATATCTAAAACGTCTTCGATTACACTGCAATTAGAATATTTTGCAAGGGGAAACATCCTTCACGCGTACAAAACATCCTTTCTCAATGTTTTCCATCGCAGTCATGACTTCGCCAAAGGGGTTAATTACAAAGAGATAAATCCTGTTTCCCATCGGTTCATGGTCTCTAACTTTCACTTGACTCTATGACACCAGCACCTTGAGCAGTCGCTCTCATTCTGTCACCCCACCCTTCTTTCCTTCCTGATGTGGGCTTTCTCTGATACACAATGTCTTGGGCTTGGCTACAAGCCTACAAGGTTATGTGAGAACCAAAGATCAATAGACAAACTTTATAAACTCTGTCCACATTCTAAAAAAAAAGTTTTATCAAATGTGTTGCTTCACTTTTATCTGGTGGTCATAGTTTGTAGGCCCAATATCCTTTTATTATAGTGTACAATTACATTAAATCAAACTGGAAGATTTTCTATTTCAAACTTTAAATATTGTAATAATACGTAAGCTGTATTTTATTGAACTTATTAGAATAATATATGTTGCCTACTTTACCATTAAAATATTTTAGGCTATATTGTGATTTGGTGCCTGCATTCAAATGTTCAAATACACTACTTTAACTTTACGCCAACACCTATGCTGTTGATTTAGAAGCTGGACAAAGTGTAAATTCTTAAATTCTTAATAAAACTCATAAAATAAAACTAGGTGAGTCAATTTGCTAATTAGCTCCATGTGCAACATCTTATGCACATCCTTATGAGCCACCTCAATGCTACACTCTACTGTATTGGCATCAAACACCAGTTACCATTGTCTCAGTGCCAATATGGCTGGGAAATGTTTGTATGGTTTTGTGTGCCTTTAAGGTAGCAGTCCACTTGTTTTACTCTAAAAAAAGTCATAGTGTTGGTTTAACAGAATCAGGGGTGTAGTGGGCGCTGGATGCGGGGGTACGGAGTCCCCCCACCTCTTGGAATAGATCATTTGTTTAGGCTATTTCTCCCTTTTTAAATATTAGCTACACATTTATAACATTATATTGGGTACCTCCTAACAAATCCCCACTACACCTCTGAACAGAACAGTAATATCAGGGAGAGCAATATTGGCAATATTAGGAAAGTGATAATACTGAGTTGTAAAGGCATTTGATGTGCTCACCGCTTGTGTGGTGGTTGGAGTTGGAGTTGTGGTTGTGGGATTTGTTGTGGTCGGGGTTGTGGTGGTGGCAGCACTTGTAGTTGATGGTGTCGTAGTTGTGACCTGAGTTGTCGTTGGTGTGGTTATCTCTGGGGTGGTTTGAGCCATGGTGGTGGTCATCATGGTGGATGTAGTTCTCAAAACAGTGGATGGGTTTGGTTTAGCGGTAGTTGAAAGTGACTCTGTAGCAGCTGCGGTTGTCTGAATAGTGGAGGTGGCAAGATCAGCAGTGCTGGTTGGAATCTCAGTAGCTTTGTTTGTTAAACTTGTAGTCCTGGATGCAGGTGGACTGCTGCTGCTGTTGGAATCTGTGGCAGTTGTTGGAGGATATGAAGTAGATGGAACTGTGCTTGTAGATGCTCTCTCTGTGGCTGCAGTGCCACGGTTTCCCACTAGAGGCACCCTTCTTGTGGTCAGAGTGTGTTTGGGTGTCATCGTTGACTGAGCTGGTGTGGTGAGGAGTGCTGTGGTTGAAATTTCTGACACTGTAGTAGAGGTGGTTGCTGATGCGGCTTCAGTGTCTGTCTGTACTCTGTCATCAGCATGTGGACTGCTGACAGGTGTCACAGTCGTCAGAGCCTTAGTGGTTACTGAGTCTGTCGCTGAAGTGGTTCCTAAGATATGACTGAAGGGAATGGGCCCAGACTTGAAGTCTGTGAGGGGAGACATTTTTGTGCCATCCGTGGAAACATATGTGGTGGGGACACTTGCTGTGTGGGGGCTAGATGCATCGGACACCCCTGGGACAGTATCAGATTCGGTCTTAAAAGCAAGGACCTCAGACGTGGCTGTTTTGTCTCCCCCAAACCCAAGGTGGAACACAGTGGAAGAGCTCGAGGGTCCGTCTGTTTCATCCCCTATGTGGCCAGCTTCAGTAGAAGAAGCATCAGATCCTGTGACAGTGCCGTCACTTATATTAAGGGCTGCTTTAGGGGTTACGGGTCCAGACACAGCTTGGAAATCAGTGGCCACTGCCCTCCTGGTCCGAGGCCTTGGCACGTCACTGGAGTGTGTGACCACTCTGGCCTGAGCGGTGACAGGTGCTCTTAATGTTGTGATTTGCTGTGATGCTATGTGAGTCCTCTGAACATGATTTGTGTTTGTAATGAACACTGGGTTGAGGGATGTCTCAGTGCTTTCTGAGGACATGCTAGTGGAAGCACTGGATTTATATGTTGATGAAAATGTTGATGTTGACACTGTTGTGGGATCTGTGAAGAAAAAAGTATTATGGACTAAATGTATTAGCCTAATCTCTTCTGGCGCAACTACAGGTTATGTAAGGATGTAGGTCTGCACACTGCCACGTTTGCTCCAAAAGTTAAACTTTATTAGTTAAAAATGCAACGTTTCAATCCTTGTGGATCTTCATCAGGCATCATCACCATGCCTGATGAAGATCCACAAGGATCGAAACGTTGCATTTTTAACTAATAAAGTTTAACTTTTGGAGCAAACGTGGCAGTGTGCAGACCTACATCCTTACATTGCCTGACACTTTTGTCTTGCACCTGCCGACAAACGACTTGGATGTGCGCACCCACTCTCCAAAACGCAACTACAGGTTATAACAAAGGGTGTCATTGTCTTAGAAGAGTTTATATTCAATATTCAAACTGTTTATATTGCAATATTCAAACTGTCATTTATAACATTATGATTTGAAATTACTTTGTGATTGTTATGACTGTTAGAATGTATGTATTTGTTGACATATGTATTGATATGCTATTCTATATTCGAAATTTCCAGGGTCAGACACTGTAGCAAGCATACAGTACAGTGCATTTAGCTGACTGCATGTGTGTTGCCTGTGGCCCTGGCATAGGCTGGGTTTTCACCAAGAAGCAAAGAAATAATGTGTACACTATTTAGTTCGTTATACCTTAGACGCCATAGCATATAGGCAAAGAAATCTCAGTTTTTCTCAGAATTTATGCTAATATTTATAAAATGGCTATGCGTGTCTAATCATAGTGCGGTCAATCAATGTGCTATTGACCTCTACAGGAAAGACCGCTGCTTACGATATTCCTGTGACGGCTGACAGAGGCCTTGAACACAATGTGCAAGGAAATTGACACCAGGAGTGTCATCCTCTGCCTTCCTAAGCTTAAAACTGTGATATGTTCTGTCCACCAGTCTCATTTATAGGTTCCTTATTTCAAATGTTTAAAATGGAATAACCTACATATGCAAAATGTGTATTACCTAGCCTACATTTGTGTGTGTGTGTGTGTGTGTGTGTGTGTGTGTGTGTGTGTGTGTGCATACCCAGAGATTCTTACTGTATATGCCGTTAAAGTCAGCTACTGTAATTAGGCCTATAACAAAACTCTGGCAAGTTCGCATACACTTTGGCTTTACTCACCTTCGTTTTGGCAAAGGGGTGTCAATATACGTTTGCCCGCACTATTAATTTTGGCTGTGGTCCAGTTGGAATATGCAGAGTTCCTTTGAATCACAACTCGTATACCTTGTTTCTTTAGGTACAACCGCTTGTCCACTAACCCAAAGACCCCCCATTCATCGTAGCATTTCCATGCAGGTGCTCTGCCACAGTCGTTCAGCTCCACCAAGCGAGCTTCAAACTTCTTCCCGTTGGTGTCTGCCCACAGACACATGGATGAATTTTTATGGTAGAGCTTCATATCGTCCGTCCACCTCCATTGCTGAGCGGGACTGGTGCTGTCACACACGCCGAGGTAGACTATTGTTCCTCTGTTTAGTCGGGACAGGCAGAGTCCTCTCGGTGCGTGCGCAATTAGAAAACTCTCTGCCAAACGTGCCAAACGAAAACACTCCAGTTAAGATAATGTAGAACCAACAAATCAGGCTTTTTGCTTCAGTTCAAAACCCTGGCCAGTCATTTTCGGTTAACTAAGAAACGTCAATATGCTTCTTTAAAATGTAAAGTAGACTATTGTAAACCTTGCCTTAAAATATGCGCAAACACTTTCGTCAAGGGACTGTTTCTGGTGTGCTACCCCATAAGATTTTTGCGAGCTTGTGTAGATGTTTACAGTCTATGAAAATAACCATTACCTGGGTAGGTATGAACTTCTCTGACCTTAAAAAGCATATTGCTAACTACTGAATATAGTCGAAGACTGTTAAGTTTTGTGATATAACCTGATCAATTCTCATGCAGATAACAAGTGTATCACTCAATATAAGTGAAACACTGACATAAATATAACTCACGTGTGTTTGAAAAACGCAGGATTATCAGTATGACACACAGTAGAGTATCCATTTTGGGTTTGTAACTGATTCAAGCGCTCACTAGTTCAGATGAGCAAAAGTGGAGGCGACAAAAGGAAATGCGCCTTCACAGGAGGAAAAAGTCAGAGAACAGCGCTTCCTCCCATTCAGTTGTTTTGCGGCTTCATGGCGAAGCCCCCGGTAAGCTGGGTGCATCTGACTGGACTCACTCCCCTCTCGGAAATTCCAAAGTCCATCGCAGATGTTCAAGTGTGCAAGTGGACAAACAGATGCATTATTATAGATTGGATCAAGTCATTGTTATAACATGATTATAACATGGTGCGCCAAGACGTGGCCCCTCTTGATGTTTTCTTCTGTCATGTTAATAAACTTCTTTTACTATTGGCAAGTACCCTAAATTGAAAATGAGTAATAATAATAATCACACAATAAACACACAGATAATGGGACGTATCCATTTATTCAAGGTTTTAACTCTCAGACAATTAATAGATTTTCTCACACATTTTGTCATTTGTCTCAAAAAAATAACCCAATGTACCAGACTTCTTATCGACACAGAATGAAAACATATTAACAACTTTGTCAATCAACAAACAAAATAGCTGACTGATGGATTAGACTATTCATTAAGCTTATTGAAATTTGAACTTGTGAAATTTTATATTAATAATATTGGTCTCTGAATTTAACCCAATCGTGAATTAGTTAAATACAGTACAGTACAGTGAGGGGCAGCACACACTGACCCAAAGCAGTTGGCTGTCTGCTATAGCGGTGCCCGGGGAGCAGTGAGGGGTTAGGTGCCTTGCTCAAGGGCACTTCATGGTCTCCCCATGGTCCACCAGTGGGGGATCAAACCGACCATCCTTCGGGTTACAGGCTCAACCAGTCCTAACCAGTAGGCCATACTACTAGAGGGCAGTCCACTGCATAGTGGCATATTGTAGGCTACTTCAAGTTGGTGGTGACCAGGTGACAGGTGACATAGACAAACTAGGCAATCGCCAAATATCACACCAAATATCATGAGGGGCATTGCAAAGCAGTACATTATTAATTTTTTTCATCAGTTTTTCACTTGTTCTAAAAGAGAGTTGAAACTCAAATTTGTCCTATAGGGGAAAAAGGCTATAGTCGGCCCTGTTTATGACATGGAAGCAATACCAACTTTCAACCCTGGTTTGGGAAGCATTCTGCTCACTAACATGCTGTAAGGGATGTCAGTTTATTTGGTCAGGAATCTATACCTGATCTACCAGACAAAGTTCTTCCTTTACACTGACTGAAAACTCTTCTTACAAGGTGAGCTTTATTTACATTGCTAATGCAATTCTGAAAGAAATGTTGGGGCAAAAGCAGAGGACATACAAGATGGTGAGAAGGCCAGTTTGTTTTGAGAGGGGTTTTTTTTCAGAATCTTTTTGTGTCACCAGAGCCCTTAGCTCTTTCCTGCCTTTATCTTCAAGACAGCACCCCCCCCCCCCTTACCCCCATACCCCATCCGCGACTCTCCCATGACAGAATCTCTCTCTCTCTCTCTCTCTCTCTCCCATCAGCCCTAAGTGCCTTTCCCCTGCGGAACCCCCACCCTGACATCCTGCTCTGAATCTGTGCTGAGAAATCCAGGACGCCCACTCTCTGAAAGCAGGACATTGTCCCCGCCCCACCTATATCCTCATGCTGACACCTCAGCCACCACCTCCACACAGGCAACTCCAGCACCACACCGCACTCTCGTCCAAAAACAGTTATAATATGATATACCAATCTAGACTGTTAAAATGCTTAATCCTTTCACTAGTGATATTGTGGAGAAGCGTCAACTGCATTCAAGACGATGATTGCATTGCATTCAAGATTTTTAATGTAATGGAGCTCAGTGTACATAAAATCTCATATTACTTCAAATTTGTGTTTGAGATTAAAATGGCATGGATTAACAATCCGGGTATTTTTATGGTCTGTTGATTGTTTTCTAAACACTCAAACATTCAAAAGTACAGTAACAACTGTATATGGCCCAAAACTGGAAGCCAAAGATCTGGAGTAGACACATCTAGGCAGCTATCATCATCAGCCACTGCTGTTTTATCACATCCACATGCCAAGACTAAGTTAGTTAATGTGACCATGTGGTGCCATTATTCTACTGTTGTGTAGAAAAAAAAATACTTTTTAATAATGTGAACATCCACAAGCCATGGACCAATCAATGATCACATTCACCTGCCCATGATTCTTCCTGAAATCTTGCAGTGGCTGAAGCTTATCTCTCTCCTTACTGCCAGCCTAACTGTGACACTGACATAGCTTACTCCATTCACAGTAATGGAATTGTGTATTTATTCAGCTGACAGCAGGTTCACACACTGCCACCGAGTGTTCACACTTTGTCGGGTAAAAGGTTATCTGGATCTGCTCGACTTTCCAGCAATCTGTCTTGTGTTTCAGTCGTTATTTTACGTGCCCTTCCTTCCCCTTCTCTCTGGCTCTCTTAAGGCTTACTGGGTAATGGCACCTCACCAAAGTTTTGCCAGGGTTTTACACACATCACTACTCTGTCTGCAGGTCATATTCTTCGCCTGCTCCCCACAGAGTAGAGTACCCCGTCTCAATCAGGAGGAAGGAAACAGGCAGCTACCCAGAGAAACAAAGCACTCTGACTGTACTTAGACAAACAAGCCTGTGGAAGCATGACAAGATCCATGCACTAACCTTGACACAAAGCACCCCCATAAGTATAGCGAAGGCTACTTAAGTCTTGATAAGAGTGCATGTTGACACAAAAACAATTCAATTGCACTGTATGGTATCGGTAATTCCTCCTTCAACAACTTTACATTCCTTATTCAATACATTCAGCAACTTCATATTGATTGGGCAATAAGGCAAGTCTTCAAGGGAGCAGTACACAAACGTTGCCATACAAGGACAAAAAATGTGTGTTCGCATTACAGGATATGAATGAATAGTTCCTAAAGTCACTGTTGGAACAATAACAAAAACTATAAAAATGCCTTGACATGACTGATTGATGTACAATTCAATATACAATGCAACAGATGGCTAGTTTTAACACCTGACTCATGTAATGCACTCCCACAAAACAGCCAGCAAAAATTCAACACCACATCAGACTTCATTCAGATTGTGGAAGCTGGCACTTGTGCACCTTCCATCGGGGACCTTGTGTCAAAGCCCTGGGTCAAGAGTCCTTTCCTGTGTGCAGACAAAAATTAAATCCCACATCACACCCATTCTTGTGTCCCTCCATCAATACCATTGTCTGCTTATTATGCCTTATTGAAATAACGGTGTGAAACTCCTCTGAGGGGTGATGATTTGTGTGGTACAACCTCTATCTGCACAGGAATTTTAAAAATGTCAATAATAATTAGGTTATGCGATATCGCCAGTATATTATGAAATATGATTAAGTTGTAGATAACTTACATGTCAGGTGCCAAGGATGAAGCGGACAGTCCAGAGCTATAGTCCACAAACATTAGCAGAGAGCACTCAGGACCCCTGCATTGCTTTAATCAGTG
This sequence comes from Sardinella tawilis, assembly GCA_030264315.1. NCBI lineage: Eukaryota > Metazoa > Chordata > Actinopteri > Clupeiformes > Clupeidae > Sardinella > Sardinella tawilis. Next base: position 19,962,571 of record JASCQY010000118.1, read on the forward strand.
CAGGGACAAAAGCACCTCAGACGCCTGTCTGCTGATGTTCTCCCTTGTGGTCCCAGTTACTCACTCTCTGCCCTCTTCCCTGATACTCTACCTTCAGTATTGTTCTCCATCTTAAACATTATGAAGGAGAGACTGCTTGACTGCCAGTCCCTCGAGGGTAGATAAATTGAATGGGGGGCTTGATTGTTGATACTTGCAAGGGCGTTCCCATACACACACACACACACACACACACACATACACACACGTACCCACACACACACACAGACCACCCCCTTACATACACACACACTTGTCTTCTCTCCCACCCCTCCCCTTATCTTATCAGCCTATCAGTTTTTGAGTGCCAGCTATTGTTAAGACCTCATAACCAACCTCTGAACCCACAGCACATATTTTCGCACCTCCCTGAAAATGTTAAGAAAATATTGAACAGAACAGAGTTTTGAGCTTTAAAGCTACACTATGCAACGTTTTTAGGTCAATATATCAGCGTCATAGTCACTTTGTGGTTAAATAGTTCATTATTCCAGGGCGAATGAAGACTATTTCGCCGCCGTCAATCACTTCCTAGCGGCTTTATCGCGCTATGCAATGCCAATGAGTTGGGTCGCACACATCGCGCAAAATGAAACCAAAACCAGAAAGCAGAAAATGTTTATTACCTTATTAGTCAATGTTACTAAACACAAAAATGATCATTGCTGGTTCGTATGCTTTAGTCTGAAGAGTAATCCACATGAATTGGTGGGAATGTTCTGTACAATGTTGTTGCTATACTTAAAATAAATCCCCGCCTGTAGGGGGAGCTTCAGAGTTAAAAATTCACAGGCTTGCATAGTATGTCTTTAAATTACAGCCCGTAAGGTACTGGGTAAGAACGACATTGCAAAGAGTAAGGATATACTTTGTGTGTAATGTTTGCATAATTACAAAGTAAGAATCACGCAAGTTGTGACAATGAAGCGGAGAGAACACTATGCTGTCTAGACTACTGCTAAAGAGATTTTGTGCATCTGAAATTGTACTAGGTATAGCACTCCTGAAACTTCATTAAAAGTGAAGGCTATTTGGACCGTTCATCAATTCATCAAAAATGTTAGCCTGGGAATACCCATGCTGCCTTGCGTGCTCATTCCGAACTGCACGGCAGCCTGGAGACCATGGCCAAATAAATTTGGGAACCAATCACACAACGGGGAGAGATGGCAAGATGATGCGCAAACTTTTGGACAAACGAAACCTGAAATCCCGTACGAGAAAATGTAAAGGTGGTCCCCAGACTAAATCTCACTTGAGATTTAGGCTGGTGTTAGCCAGGCTACAAAAATGTGTTAAAATGAATAAAATATTAGCGGGGTGAAATGGGGTATTGTAATGAGCCCACGGGTAAAATGAATGCCTGCATCATAGAAGGCAATATCGGACAGATCAAGCCGATAACATTCATTGTTTCTGTTGTTCCTTCCTACTTATGCAGTAAGTACTCTATAATGTATGCCTTAATACTTTTTGTTACTTTGTTCTTGCCTACTCTGAAGCTTCTTGATTTGGGGAGATACATACAGATGTGTTCAGACCTTCGAGTGCCACATCTCTACTGAAGGCCTTGAGCCTGGGCAGCGGCAGAAGACAGGGGTACTGAGGGCAAGACATTGTGGCTGAAGAGGGGCAGTGGGGCAAAAAGGCTGACCTAGACTAAACAGACTTCTTATTAAGCATGGACCAACACTGTGGTGGGGCAGAATTGAATGTGTACAGTATGTCCTGTGACTATATCATTAGATCAAAGGTAGAATATTATGTGAAGTCCCTAGCATAGCTGGAAATCAAGCCTGGGTTCCTGATTTTCCCAGCACCAATCCCCGGATCTACAATCATCTGTGACAACACAAGTTGTGATCAGAGTGTAAACAGACTAATAATCACTTATAGCCAAGTTATTCTTTCAGGGTAGCCAGGCTAACACCAGCCTAAATCTCAAGTGAGATTTAGTCTGGGGACCACCTATACATTTTCTTGTACAGGATATCAGGTTTCGTTGGTCCAAAAATTTGTGCATTGTCTTGCCATCTCTCCCTGTTGTGTGATTGGTTCCCAAATTCATGCGAAAATTTTGGCCATGGTCTCCAGGCTGTCATGCAGTTCGGAACGAGCGTGCAAGGCAGCATGGGTATTCCCAGGCTACTCTCAGGGGGGACTGAAATGGGAAATCTTGACTAAATTCTGTATTGTGCTGGAGTTGTAATATGCTGACATTACTCTGTGTGCTCATGTGAATTGTCCTTCCCTTTTGTTCCCAGCGAACATACACAAGCACACACACACACACACACACACACACACACACACACACACCAAAATACCGAAGCTTGTGCCTGTTGTGTAAACTCTTTGGCTGTACAAAACACTTCATATGTATAATTTTATGGCATGTGTGCAAGACCGTACAATGCCTAACTGTTCTCTTTCCTCAAATGTGTCTTTCCTGTAACCTGAGTCTCGACAGATCCTTGTAGTTCCGCCATGCCACTTGTCTCTTTCAATATGTCTTTACCATAACTTGAAAGAGACTAGTTATGGTTACTTAACTTGTTTGAGGCAACGAGTTTCCACACATTTTTCAA
>JASCQY010000118.1:19989282-20000516 GCA_030264315.1 Sardinella tawilis
TACTGTATACTTTTGAGAACCCTCAGCGTATGTGCTGCCATTGGCATATAGGCCTACTGTATACTTTTGAGAACCCTGAGCTTACATTTGTGAACCACTTTCTCATGTAGAGCATTCCACAGCAACAACATTCAGTCCATCCCTGAACACGCCTTCGTTGGGAATCCCTCTCTTCTTGCAATGTAAGTACTTACTTACTGAGTCGTTATTGAATTATGAACACTGACACATCAGCAGCCTGGAGAAAGACTGATCATTAAGTGGTCAGAGCTTGCCACTGTGTGAAATAAAAGAATTATCCTTTGATAAATCTTTTTTTTTGCCACGTTCCACCTGTTGTATACCTTCAAATATCACTGAAAACGTTATTTAATAGGTTTGATAGCAATTTTCTTATGCCACAGATGCGTGCAGACTGGTCAGGATTCAGTCAAAGAGGCTTTAATCCCTTACAATGAATGGGAAAACAAGGGACAGACACAGCGTAACTCAGAAAGTTCTACCAGTATTTCTGACTAGACAAAGTATTGATTCCTCTTAAATATGGTGTACTGTAGATCAAAAAAGGTAGGGATTCTGTTCCACAGACACCAGATGTGTGAAGATGAGCATGGTTATCTAGGGTTGAACCATTTGGGGTATCGGTCCAGGAAGGCCCCGCTCTACCAATTTGGCAGACTAATTTAATTTTAATCAAATTACCCATCAATATATGTCTGGTATCTCGGAGTGTACACACCTATTAAAAAGAAGGTGGCTTGCACCCTATTAATTAAAGAATGAATTGATTCCAATGTCTAGCTACAGATTTAACAACATATACAAGCTTTACAGAATAGGAATGAATTATTAAACATACAGCTGATTCTGATCATAAACTCTTTAGGGTTACAGAATATTTAATCGATGGGTTCCATAGGCCATGGAATATTTCAAAGGTTATTGATTGATTTTTTGTAACAGATTCTTCTACAACAACCCTATAACATTTGTCGGCAAGAAAGCCTTCCAGAATCTTCCTGAGCTAAGAACCCTGTAAGTGTCTCAATGGACGAACTTCTGTTTATGTTGCGTATGTCTCCCCTCGAGCAGTGATTGTATGTTTATGCTTGTCCTTGTGTCATTAGGTCTCTGAATGGAGCCACAGAGCTTTCGGAGTTTCCAAATCTTACAGGCACACATAATCTGGAGAGTCTGTAAGTTCTGTCCGCTTTCTGAGTAGCGTCTCATCCTAAATACGGTCATTTGTACTATGTAAACATTAGACCATGAAATTACAGTGAGCTAAAATTCAAGACCACGTGTACAGTAAAGGACAAAACTTCAAAGGCCTCCAGCACAGCATGCCTTACAGACAAGGTTGTGCAAAGTTCAGAATTTGCTTGCATAATGGTTCGTTTTTTTCTATTCCATTGAGAATTTATACTCTGATAACAGGAGCAATTGAGTACATGTCAATTCAGCAGAATTAAAGAGGAATGCAATTTGATCTATCCATATTACCACCACACTTTGTTGTACTTCACATCACACACAGCTATCAATTTTAGTTTTTAGCATTTGCATTTACTGTCGTTGTTTTCATTATGTTCAACTTGGTTAAAAACATCAGTTGAACATTGACAGATAACAGTAATTCATTGAATGAATACTTCATAGTCTGCAAATGCTTTTTATGTCTGAAACTGAGAAAGTAATGTAATTTACTCATCAATGCAATTTGAAATATACTTAGGTCATGTTTTTCCACCACATCCTAATAAACTTTAATCCTTTGACCTGATGTGAAATGTATCCCTAGGGCTGTGACTGGAGCAAGTATCAAATCTCTACCCAGTTCTTTCTGTGAGATGTTACCCAACCTCCTTGTACTGTAAGTCCCTTTTTCTGGTGCTATATGTTCTCTTAGAACGGAACTCTAGGCTGTCAGTTGTAAGCTGATTAAAATGTTGCCAGCCAACTTCACTGCTATCCTATTCAGTCTTGTGACAACTGACAGATATGCATGTTTTTTTTCTCTCCAAGGGATCTGTCTTACAATCAGATCCAACACCTCCCAAGCTTTAGCGGTTGTGGAAGGATCCAGAAAATGTGAGTACAACGTCCGAGACACCCAGTAGACCTGCCCTCAGCGGAAATCCCTTGATTTATTTTCTTGTGCATGCCTCCAGTTGGGCAGTAGAGAATGCTGATAATGTTGTTGGACTGCAGTGTCCAGAATAAAGTGTTTCTTTAACTTGGGTCTGTGTTTTTCTCAGTGATATGAACCACAATGAAATCCAGGAAGTGCTGGCGGACACATTCCAGGACCTATCGATGCTCAGATCTTTGTGAGTAACTTGAGTAGGGGTCCCCTTGGTGAAATATCATGAACTTAAGGCCAACGAGCCACAATTCCCTAACCTCAACAGTGGCAAGTTTTAATAAGCCTGCAGCCCTGTGCCTGTAAAGGGAAAAGGCAGGAAGGTCTGAGAGGCACGGGAACGCTGCAATAAGTCTTTTTAATTGGCAGCATATTTCTATATCTACTGGAATTCAGTCCCAATTAATAAGACTTATGGCTGCTTTAATAGGAATTTACAAGCAATTAGAAGAAAAAAAAAAAGAACTGCCGCTGCACTACTTTGCCTGATGCCTGTTTCTTGGTTTATGTCTCAGACGGTGTCAAAACTTCTTTTTCGCTCTGACTTGTTTTCTTTTTCTCCTTTCCCTCTCTCTCTCTCTCTCTCTCTCTCTGTCTGTCTCCGTCTGTTACCCAGGGACCTGGCATGGAATAAGTTGCGCTCGGTGGACCCGCTGGCTTTCTCCTATCTGCCATCGTTAATCAAACTGTGAGGGCCGTGTTTACTCTCCCTTTGTTCTCTGTAGGGGCCCCGCAGAGCCTCACACACCTCTCTGTGCCAGTATTAATATGCCCTCTGTGTGTGTGTGTGTGTGTGTGTCTGTCTCTGTGTCTGTGTGTGTGTGTGTGTGTGTGTGAGAGAAATCCGGGTAGAACAACTCTACTCGGTGTTAACAGCAGCAACAAATAGCTTAACTTCTTACTCCTTGTCCTCCTCCTCCTCCTCCTCCTCCTCCTCCTCCTCCTCCGTAGAGACCTGACCTCCAACAAGCTCTCCTCCCTGCCTGAGTTGGGTCTGCCTGGGCTCACACACTTGAGGCTTGCAGGCAACGAGGCTTTGCGACAGCTGCTGTCTCCCCAGAAGTTCCCCAGTCTCAGGTACATGCCGTGCCTTTACCCAAGAGCCTTTTGGAGGGCCGGGGTGGCCGCGTCTGCAAGTCAGCACATCTTACTGTCTTCATTCGAATTAGGATAATGGGCTGTGGTGAGGCAAAGTGGAAAAACAACTTATTATTAATTATTTGTACCAATCAAATACTCCAGCGCTCTCACTGCCAGTTGGTTTGTGGACGTTGGAAGCATTTTAAATGTCACAATATCCAAGGCGTCCATGAAACGTCTGCCTCCTGCCAACAATTATACAATAAATACAAATACGTCAAGGCCATAGTTTCGCATAAACGTCATGCGACCATTGGGACACTGAATGACAACATAATAATGTCCATAAGAGTGTTTACAGTGCAGTCGTGTCTCTAGGCTGGAATAGTAAGTGTATGTGTGTGCGTGTATGTGTGTGCGTGTATGTGTGTGCGTGTATGTGTGTGCTTGTGTGTGTGTGTGTGTGTGTGTGTGTATGTGTGTGTGTGTGTGCGCGTGTCCCTTTTTTTAGGCTCCTAGAGGTGCCGTATGCTTTCCAGTGTTGTGCTTTCCTCTCGTGTGAAAAGCGAGACTTTGGAGACATTAAAGACATGAGTGGCTACAGGCGAAAGGACGCTGCTATTATGTCTAACCAAGGTGCGCTCTGGGACTCTTGTTGATAAAACAGAATCATGATAAATATGATAAAGAATTGAATATGATAAATAGAAATAAACAGGATGGTGCCTATTACAGTAAAATTGCTGCTACCATTAATTGAAGGATGTTTCCATAAACCATGTTTCCATAAAAGTTTTTCTTTTCCCCCCACAAGACTAAGCTTCCTTGCTGTATCATGTGAACTGTATTCCGTTGGCCTTGTGTTTATGAGTTTGTTGGCCAAATAAATAGATTAACCAGTGTTTCTGCTGTGCTGTTTTCTTACCCTCCTTCTGTTCAGAGGAGCAAGAGTTCGGGGAGTTTTTTCTGGAACTGGAGGAAAATCCCAAACCAGCGCACTCCATCCAGTGTTCTCCAGCCCCAGGTAGTGTGGTGCAGAAGAATAATACATGAGAAATAGGGAAATGAAATAAATTATAAATATTTTATGTCCAAAAAGAAAGAAAGGGAGGTTTGCACACTTCAGCTCCTTTGCCTTTTTTTCTATCATGCATGCATTCAGTAGGTCATATAGTTAGTATACTGTAGTGACAAGTTACTGCTACTGCTCCCTTTCTTTCTTTTTGGAATTTTTTTTTTTTTTGGTCCAGCCTTTGTCCACTATTTTTGTCTCTTAAAACTGAACCGAAGATCTCTTTCATGTTTTAAAAGCTTACTTATTTTCTATACCCATGAATTGCAACTGCATGATGAGCAGGATCAAAGCCTTCAAGGTGTCCTGATATATGGGAGTAATGGCTTGACTTGCCTTCGGCGTTGTGCTGTTCTTCACCCTCACCTTATTTAACTATTTATTGTTCATTTCCTTTTGGGTATTTATTGATTACATTTCCTACCATTGACTTTTTATCTTGCCTTTTACTCTTGTTTTAGCTATTTATTTACTTCTTATCTATTTATATTTTTAGGTATCTATTTTCTTGAAATTGCTTTTTTAATTTCTTGTGTCTTATTTCTCATCAGCTTTTTTTACTAGCTATTTATTTACTTTTTTATCTATACATATTCGTATGTATTTATTTTCGTAAACCTGTTTTTTTATTTCTCTATTCTTATATCTACTTAATTACTTTTATGCATTCATGTTTTATCTTAAATCTCCTTGACGTACTTCCTCTTACTTTGTTTTTGTCTTAATATTGCCTTGTAAAGCACATTGAGTTATTAAATCTGCCTTGCCTTGACTGGCCTATCAACATATCTAAAATCAGTTAGATATTTTGGACACAATGATTCAAAATACAAAAGTGGTTAATCATTTTGGTTTGTTCTGCTGCTTGTCCCCTCCCAGGTCCCTTCCAGCCCTGTGACCACCTGTTTGGGAGCTGGCTCATTCGCAGTAGCGTGTGGACCATCGTTCTCCTGTCTGTGGTCTGCAATGCTCTGCTGCTGGCCACCATCTTCCTGATCCCCTCCATCAAGTCATCAGCCAAGCAGCTCGTGGGCCTCCTAGCCTCTGCCAACCTCCTGACGGGGCTCTGCAGCGGCGCTCTGGCCATGGCCGACGCGCTGACCTTCGCCAACTTCGCCGAATATGGGGCGGTCTGGGAAAGTGGCGGAGCCTGCAAGCTCGTGGCGTTCCTGTCCGTGCTCTCGGCCGAGGCGGCTGTGTTTCTCCTGACGGCGCTCACCGTGGAGCAGGGCCTCCTTCTCTGTCACCTGAAAGCCGTCGACGGTGGCCGGACGCTGGGGAAGACGAGACTCGTGGCGAGCCTCTGCTTCCTCCTCGCCGCGGCGGTGGCCGTGCTGCCGTTTCTCCGGGTGGGCGAGTATGGCACCAACTCCCTCTGCCTGCCCATGCCGTCCGGCGAGTCGCCCGCGGGTGCGGCCTTCAGCGTCACCGTAGTGCTGCTCAACTCGCTGTGCTACTTGGTCATGGCGGTCACCCACGTGCGGCTGTACTGCCGCCACCAGGGCAAGGGATCCGCCGAGGCCGACTGCCTGGACTGCTGCTGGGTGAAGCACGCCGCGCGCCTGCTCTTCGCCAACTGCCTGCTCTTCTTCCCCGTGGCCTTCCTCTCCTTCTCCGGCCTGCTCAACTTCGCCTTTGTGAGCGCCGAGGTGGTCAAGTCCATCGTGCTGGTGGTGCTGCCGCTGCCGGCTTGCCTGAACCCCGTGCTCTACATGCTCCTCAACCCCCACTTCAGGGAGGACCTGAGCGGCCTGTGCTCGCCCAAGAGGAGCCGCCTTGGCGGTGTCGATTCGGACGCGGCGCAGGAGAAATCGTGCGACTCGACCCAGTCGCTCGTCACGGAGACGTCCGAGGCGTCCGGGAGCGCCTGGCCGTCCCAGCAAAGCTTGACGTGCACGGCCGAACGATGTCCACTCTCTCACTGTTAAAAATAAAGACAAAGAATACAAAACAGACTGAACGGACAACTGAAGCGATGAGCATTTAAGCACTTGGTCCTCAGAGGTGGTTAGCGGGGATGAACTCTCGCTCTCTTGCTCTCTCTCTCTTTCCTTAGCTCCCTAAGAACTGTGGTCGCCAGGCCACCATGTGACATGCAGATGGGTGTCCTTCTGGGCCGAGGAGACACGTGGACCATGAGGATTCCATCAGATAGGCCAAGTGCCCAGTAGTGGGAACCAAAACACACACACACACACACACACACACACACACACACACACACATACACACACACACAGAGAGCGCCATGTGGAGAAGACCTGAGGCATATAGCAAAGACAGAAGCCACCACTGCCAAATGTCTGATGAGACGTAGTGTTTACCTCAGTGATAGCTTCCTTCTGTGTGAACATTATGTAGACTGCAAGGGGCTGCATACAAGAGCTCCACCTGGACGTGTGTGTGTGTGTGCACCTGTCAGGTCCTGTAAGGTCAGGGCATGAAGACAATCTGTTGGGGATAAATATAAGATGCATATGGTAGGAGGACACTCTGTAGTAAGTGCCTACTATTGAAGTGGACTATTGGATTTTATGTAAATTTAATAGTACATTGTGCTTACATTGTCACATATTTCAACCAACCAATTTCATATTTACTGTTGACTTTGTGCTCAGAAACAAACCAATTATGTGGTGTAAATAGTTTTTTTTGTATTTGATAACTTCTGCTTTTTGCCTTTTTTTTTTGGCATTTTACATTCTACAACAGAATTTCACGGTGGCTAAATCTCTTACCTAACCCTAAAACCGAAACCATCAAAGACCAACTGGCATTAAAAAGCCAATCATGATGTCAACTGGCATGAATAGACCAATCATATTGCCAGTTGAGGCTCAAGAGGGACTTAAAAGGGAGAGCACTGGGATTTAGCCAGCACCCATGGTAAACAGTTCTCATAGGCATCATCTTGATGTGGTATGCTGCTCTCTAAAGTAATCAAGATCTCATTGTAACATGACAAGCTGATAAATAAATTAAAAAAAAACACTGTACATTTGAAGGTCAGAAACATGGAGGAAAATTGTTTCTTTTAGAAAAGCATGTACTGTTTTTTTCTGCTTGAAACTCTCAACGTCCTGTACAATTAGAGAATGCTACGATACAGTGAAATAAAATCCCCCATGAAAACCACAGTAACGTAAAAAGATTTCACCACCAGGCAGCAGTGCAGAGGTCAGAGACAGAGACGTACCGATAGACTACCTGCTTTCAAAGCAGGTTTATTTATTTTATAATTTAATTTATTTTATATTCCTGCTGGCCCTGCAAGTGCATATTTTGATTTGTTGTATACTTCATATAGTCAGTTGTAAAACAATCCACTCAGTCACGAGTGACTTTTAATGACTAACATGAATAGTGCATTGTGGCAAAAAACAGATTTGAGAAGCCCCTCTATTATATCAGTTCCCAAGTAGAACATCTTGATTTCTTGTAACAATCATTGTAATGGTCATGTTGATGTAGCAGCCTCGCTCTCAAGATCTAGTTAAATCTAAATGACACGATAAGTTATTTTTATTAACCATACCTTACCAACCCTTACGTGGACATGCCCCGAGTTAAAAACGTATGGTTATGTTTATCTAGGACAAAGGATGTACCTCATGTGTTTGTGTTGTAGACAAAAGCACACAATAAAAACAAAACACAATCAATTCATTAGAAAATAATTTAATATAAACATATTTCAAATACAAAAAGTGTTTAGATGCATCATCATTCATGGATCCTCTTGAATACCCTTTAATGAATATCTAATATATATATATAATATATATATTTATATCGAATATATATATATTTGAACACAACCAAAAATTGCACATGAACATGGACTACTTGGAACCGTCCTGGACTAGTGAAGTTTTTGAGGGCCAATTCCTTGCAGGGTGGAGAGCCCCACCAATTGAGCAGTCTCAGCAGTATAGTCTTGAAGAAACACAATGATCAGCCAAATGTAATACTCCAAAGGCAGCCACCGTCTTTGCATGACAACAAAATATGCAGTTGCTTTTCTCCTAATTCTACTAAAACCAGCTTGAGAAATGATGACGTCAATCTAGCTCCCTTTGAAGGAGACCGTAATAGCTTAGGTGGGAAAAAAGCAAGATGAGAACGGGAAGAGGTTTTTCCTTTCTTTCTTTTTTTTTTTGCTGATCTCCACTTCCCTCCCAACAACCTCTTCCCTTGAAAACACTTAAATTTCACAAGTCAGGAGTGCCTCAATGATCCAACAACTCTTGACTCCCAGGTAAAAAGGGTAAAACTCTATGTAAAACAAAACCAAAACCAAAAAAAAAACAACTAAAAGCCAAATTAAAAGTACACACCAAAAAGAACACACAGACTTGCAGAGAAAAGGGAGGTCGGGGGAGGGGGGTATGGGAGAAGGGGTGGTGGGGGGAGGGGGGGTGGTAGAGAGGGGTTGAGAGGGTGGGGGATGGGTAGCAACAGGTGTCATCAGATTTCCAATACTTACGTACATGATGTCAAAGGTGACCAAAGAGGCCCCTGTGTTTGGCACTAAGAGGCCACGGAGAGTTCATAGTCTTCCCGTTTGGAAGTCTCCAGCCGCGCGCACACACACACGCACACGCCTGCTCGCGTCGTGGGCTTCCGGTGAGAAAACACAACACTGCTTTGGGAGGTCTGAGGTCTGACAAACTGGCCAAGTTAGGCCTCGCTAACCTAAAGCCGATCTGTTTGGCCTTGATTTGTTTTTTTTTTTCTTAATTTTATTAGATTTTTCCAAGGGATGAAGGTGAGTGGAATTCTGCGAGTGGATCTATGTGGCCGTGTTGAAATCTCAGGCCGTAAAGAGTGTAAGGTGGGGGTGTGGGGGCGTGTGAGGAGGAGAGGGGGTGGGGGTGGGGGGGCTTTTCAGTGCTCCGATCCTGCAGCTTTGCTTAGGCCTAAGCTTAGCGCCTCAGTCAGACTCACTCCCAACTCTTGGCACTTGTCAACAAGCTTTTTCAGTGTATCAGTTTTACCTCCTTCTGCAGCCTCAAACAGCAGACGCTAGAGGAGAGGGGGCAGAAGAACAGAACAGGGGTCGGGGGGAGGGGGGGGGACGGAAAGTGGCAGATGAACATGCTACACCCAATTAGCTGTGTTTGTTTGTGTGTGTGTGTGTGTGTGTGTGTGACAATCACAATAAGTTATGTCCATCCGACTGCATGCCTCGTATCAGGAAGAATGAGCACCACAGTAGCTTAAGAGCAGTATGCATCTGTGTCTGGATGTGTGTGTGTGTGTGTGTGTGTGTGTGTGTGTGTTTGAAGGTGCTTGTGTAAGTGTCAAAGTGATTGCGAGAGAGAAAGAGAGAGATAGACACAGAGAGAGGGCGAGAGAAAGATAATAGGTAATTACATCTTTCCACAGAGTAGCAGACAGTGGCAGCTTTTGGAGGGCCTGCTGATAGAGGCGGCGCACCTATGGGAGGACAGAGAGAGAGAGAAGCACACGGGCACACCACAGCAAATGTGTGCAGTCAGTCTCATGGAGGACACACAGAGTAGGGCAACACACACACACACACGACAGGAGTGAGAGACGGAGAGACAGAGACAGACAGACAGAGAGAGGGGCAAAGGGAGAGGGAGGGAGAGAGAGAAAAGAGAGAAAGACATCACAACTCCCTCCACCCCACCCTCCCACCTCACAAAAAATCAAAACCCCATTGCATGAGAAAAACAAATCCCTGTTGCAGATGAAACGCTTTTAACATGGTTTAAAACTAAGAAACGCAGCATTAACGTAAAAACAAAACAAAACAAAACAAAAAAATACAAACAAACAAAAACACACCCATCCGATCTTTCAAGCATTTCTCTTAACACTTACCGCATCCTGTTGGGGGGGGGGGGAACACAAACACATCAACAGCAACATGAAGGCAGTCATGAAACAGACAAGGCATAATAGGAGGATGCAAACAAGGGCCAATGGCGCGCATCCGCTCCAGACGCGGCCCAACTCATGTACCAGAGATACAAGGGGTGGACAGTGTTGGAATGCGGCTTTAAGGGCGGCTCACCTCCACTTTCCCCTTCTGTTCCCTCTCCACTGCAATAGCTCTGCCAGAAAACACAGCGAAACATGGGCCATCAGCACACAAACACACAGCACGGCATCATGCAGACGCACACACACCAGAGGGAGAGGGAGAGGGGGAGAGAGAGAGAGAGAGGGGTGAGTGAGTTGGAGGGAGATGGAAAGAAAAAGTGAAAGATGTTTTGTATGACGAGTCCACCAGCTCGGGGGGGGGGGGGGGGGGGGGGGGTGAGAGAGAGAGCGTGGGGTGAGGGATTTGGAGGGAGTTGGAAAGAAAAAGTGAAAGATGTTTTGTTTGCCGAGTACACCAGATCCCCCCCCCCCCCCTCCACACACACTAGGAAATGTACAGGCATGGACACACAATAGAACATGGTCACTTCAAGGATAAGTGCCGTTTTCACAATTTGAACCTTATTTCAGGGACAAGATAACGTTACTTACTCATCCATTTCACTTTTCTCTATTTTGTCCCTGAAATACGGTTCAAATTGTGAAAACGGCACATATCCTTTAAAGGTTTAGTAACCGAAAGATCAAAATGATCAAAATCTTGCAGACAAATTTCAAAACTAAAACATCCCTTGAAGTCCTGATTCCAATTTGCTCTGGTCCAATGTGATGAGTCTGCTGAACCGTGAACCCGCCGACTTAACAAACACACCATCCAGTGGAACAGATCACACTTCTCAGGTTACCAGCGCCCTCCACTGAGGCGTAGAAGGCATGTCGTTGGACCTCACAGAACCCCTTTCCATCAGGGCCAGCTGCAAGTGACAGCTTTTCCAACACAACACTAAAGCCTGAACCATTCCTCTAGCAGCACCGCCCCGAAAATATGTCAGTGTGGTTGGCCGGGGGGGGGGGGGGGGGGGGGGG
>JASCQY010000118.1:20039980-20042480 GCA_030264315.1 Sardinella tawilis
GTGTGTGTGTGTGTGTGTGTGTGTGTGTGTGTGTGTGTGTGTGCGTGTGTGTGTGCGTGTGTGTGTGCGTGTGTGTGAGCTGTGGGGGTCAGGAAGTGGGAAAGCACACACGCACACATTCAGCACAACCACAAAAAATGACTTCCTGACACGGTAGCAGTTGCTGCTATTAGCAAATGATGGTACAGCAACAACCATTTGAAGCCCATCAATAACGGAAGCTTCAGGGCAAAAACAAAGCATTGATTGAGGGCACACTTGTTTTGGGAGTGAATGAGGTCAGTTTCCAGGGTGTGCTTGGCTGACACGTGCAGGGCTTGGCTCGGGGCGTTGGGCTTACCTTCAGGTCAGCCAGTCGCGTCTTAGCGAGGGATACGTACTCCTGCAGGAGAGAACGGTGCTTGGCTGGAATATATGGGGGGTGTAGAATATGGACCTGGATCAGGAGAGGAGGAAGGAAGTAGGTTAAGACAAGAGAGGTTTTATTCACCAGAATCTGATAAACGGGAATCAAGGAAACATTATACCCTCATTCACATTTTTTTCCATTGTCAGTTTTTTCAAGTGTTCAGTGTTTCAAGTGTTTTTTCAAGTGTTCAGTGGAAATACATGTCTAACACATTGGCAGCGCAGGACCAAGTCCCCAGTGAAGTCACACTATAAATGCAGCTGGGTCTCGAATAACTCGGAAGGTCAGTTTAATTAAGAAGCGCTCGGAAATGTCTTCTGTAGTTATTTTCGGGCTGCATTATCCACAAGATAATGACTCTGTCTGGCCTCAAAGGCCACGGAAAGGTCACAGAGGGGGATATGTACCTTCAAGTACTGTGGCGGGTCAAAGGGCACCAGGTCAGACAGGAACTTCAGCAAGAAGACCAGCGATTTCTTGCTGTTGCCGTGGTAACCGCTGGCACCTCCAAAGGCCAGCTAAAAATAAACAAACAACTGCTATTGTGATGACAAGGACGTTGAATCTGTGTGTGAGAGATTATATAGTCCTGTGCAAGTGTGTAGGTGTGTGTGTGTGCGCGTGTGTGTGTGTTCTCGTTCAACACATGACACTTGAGACATCCCTGCTGCATCCTCAAACCATTTCGGAGTTCATTAAACAGCTGAGTAGCCAGCTGACAGGAGTGTTTCTGCCACATGCTACCTGCACTGACAAACGGATGACACTCTGATCTCCAGGGGAGGAGGGAGAGGGGGCAGAGCAATCTCAACAAGGGAGCCATTTATAACTCTCCATTCTCCCACGCAGGGGAGGCCCCGGTCGGCCAATGAGCCAAGAACAGGGGAGAGTTAGGGTTTATACCAGTGCATGCATACTCCTGACATAGAAACTTTCAGAACTGAAAGGAAAAATTCGGCGTGTGAATTAATTCACAGCCCTGTTGTATGAGGTCACTGTGTCACTATTGGTCAGAAAAAGCAGCATAGGCCAAATGGCAAATGGCAGAGTGGGACACGGAGAGAGGTGAAATAAGGAGCTGTTTACCAAAGGAGATAGACTATGTGCAATCCAGTTAAAGCAACAAATACAAAATGTCTCAGCTGCCATCAGACCTGCTGCAGCACTGGCCACATGAGACAAGACTACAGTAGGTCTGCCTATGCTGACTCCTCTTACAGTACACTGGGATTGCAAGGAAACAGTATTTGGCTAAGTACCCACAAAGCACCCCATAAAAAGATATCACCCATTACCCAAGCATACTCATATAATTACCAGGACAGCCCCAGAGTAATGGACAGTGTATGCTGAATCAGAGGGCATGCAGCACACTTGTCTCTCTCTCACTCTCTTTCATATTCACACAAACGCACACAAACACACACACACACACACACACTTGCGTGTGCGCACACACCTTAAACCAGTCACTGTAAGAGGGGAACACAGCAGGTCCCTCTAGCGCCCCCTGTCGGGCCAGCAGGAAGGCGGTGATCATGCTCTCCAGGTCATAAGCTTCAAACGCTGAGCTCAGGAGCCTGGACAGCATTTCTACAAGAGACAAAGGTAGGCATGCATTAACACATGACTTACTAATCTGGGTTTAAAAGCTATTTCTTTTTTAACTTGGGGGCACCCCTCACAGTCAGTAATTATAAAAAAAGAGAGAATTTTCATAGATTTATGTTGACTGATGAGCTAATAAACCGTTTCATTCGTTTTCGTTTGACATCTGCTCGCCATCAAAAATCTGCAAGTGATGTAACCGCAAGAATAATCGCTCGAGGGGGCCAACAGAGCCTTCATTCACCCGCAATGAGCCATTTAACCACCAGAGTCGCTATGAAGCTGGTAAATGTACCTAAAAACAGTGTTGTCTGGTGTGCCTTTAAAGCCACTTGTGTGCCATCATGCAGTAGATGTGTGTAAAGTGCGGTATATTATTTTTGCAATGCATCGACTCAAATTCATAAGGCTGGAAAGCAAACATGGCTGCTGACTAACTTGTGTCTGTCAACAAACAGTGCTTGCTTGCTCACGTAATGTTTG
>JASCQY010000118.1:20044980-20056799 GCA_030264315.1 Sardinella tawilis
CAAGCTCCAGTATGTGGAATTCTACATTATGAACACGTCAGTCACTCACAGGAGAGCATGTCGTCCAGGACGGAGCAACAACGTTGAGGGAACCTTCTAGAAGATGAAGTGGTGTCCTGGGCTTCCTCAAAGCCTGCCTGCACCAGAGCACGCATGACAGCTGGAACACAGCAGTGAGAATGTGTTTACATTCCGTACATGTTTGTGCAGCTTGCTTCTTAGGGACGCTGAGGTCAGAAAAAGCGAAGCATCAACATGAATCTAAAGGCCTATATTTCACAAAGCATTTTTCCTTTTACAATGTAGCGTAAGAAATAATGTAAGAAATGTGAAGAGTGTTGTGATAAACTTATAAACCCTTGCGACTCTTCAGAAACTGTCCAGAATTTACATGGAAATCCTTACCAAGTTTTATGACAAAGTATAAACAAGGTTTAAGTTCTCTAGGGGCTCAGTAAGATTAAGGCAGGAACTTATGCACATAGCAAAATACATGTTGGTGTTAAGGCCAGCATGCATTTAGTGTTTTCAACTGCTACCCGAGGACATACACACCCACTTTGGTTCTCAATCAAGACATCAATGACAAAGGAAAAGGCATGACTGGAATGGGGGGCCTCGTTGAAACTGTGAGTGTGTGTGTGTGTGTGTGTTAATAAAAGGCATGTGGTGTGTGGTGTTGTTCCTACTAGACAGGATTTTCTGCTTGGCCTGTTCTCCATCTTCTTGGGTGGGAGCTAACAAACACAGAGCCTGTAACTCTTTCACCAACCAGCTTCCAACAGCATCATTGCTGAACACACACACAGAGACAGAGAGAGAGAGTACATACATACATACATACATATATATACAGATAGATAGATAGATAGATAGATAGATAGATAGATAGATAGATAGATAGATAGATAGATAGATAGATAGATATGGAGAGAAAGAGAAAGAGAGAGAGAGAGAGAGAGAGAGAGAGAGAGAAAATGCTGAATTAAACTGTTTCTGTTACTGAGAGACAATTACATGAATATGCATAAAAAGAGAATTTCAGATTAAAGGTAGGGTATAGGATTCTCAAAACGCTGGCAGATTTGTAAATGGCTCTCAACTGAAATCGTCCTGCCCCTTTCCTTCAACATCTCCCATTCGAAGAACATGGACGCACAATCATGCTCAAGTACAAACTCGGATGCAAAAGAGAATGGAAATTCTTCCAAATGCTTCCAGGAGGCAGGGATTGAGTCAGAACATTTGACTGACATACAACAGTCCAATGGGAAATGCTGGTCTCTCAAATGATAGGATATAGACTTTCAAGCCCTGTCTGTTCCACAGATGATTGACATGGTCAATTTTTATATTAGTGCTTCCAACTCAGTGGCTGTGAGTAGATTATGAGGAGGATTTCAAGTTATTTCGCAAAAATGGCCAAAGAATAGAATTCCATACCCTATCTTGAAGTATATTGTCTAAAAGGCACAATACTTTTACAGAACTGTTTACAGCATTTACAGAATGATATTGCTTAGCTTTTTCAGACAATTCTTCAGACAATGAAATCAAATATTTACAGACAGCTTTAGACCAAACTCTCAGGTTGGTGTCCACAGCTGCAGTTGAAATGAATTGTGATCTGAAATCAGCACAAGGTACTTTAAAACAAAGGGGTGTGGCATGCATAAATGCACCTTTCAAGTAGGTCATCCAAGGCAAGGATGTTTTCAGCATGTAAATGGTAAACAACCTCCAGTTTAGGCTAGGGGTGAGAAAAAAATAATCACTTTAAATTAAACTGTTCAACTTGATCACAGTTGATTTAGTGCATTCCCTATTCTTACACCAGTTTAGCTACAGATCCAGAAAGGTAGAAATTTTCACACATTCACACCCAGACTGAACTACTCGGAAACCGAGCTCCAATGGTGAATGGAATGCGCTGTGAGTCAGACACACTCAGAGACACATAATCCCAAACACATATAATCCCAAACCTGTGCCTTCCAGTATTCCTGCCATAGGAGCCTGGGACTGAAGGTTCCGAGAGAGAGGAGTTCTCTAGTAGATTGAAGCAGCACACAGAGCTGGGTCTAAGGAAAACAAACAAACAAACAAACAAACAATAAAAACATTTACCACTGCAATATCTAACACCATTTCACTGATACATCACAGACACGAGAGCAGTCCAACTCAAACATCTTCATGGTAAATATGAACTATTTGAGCTCATTACTTCACACACATTGCCATCAAAGTCTAAGTTGCCCGATCAGAGTCTGAAAATGGATCAAAAATATTTCAGGAAAAATCTGATGCATGCATGCTGTACTGCTTTTCATTTGCATCATTTTCAATTCTTTCATCAGTGTCAAGTCCAGGTATATTGCTGTTCTCATTAGCAGGAATGATACTGTATGTGAAACTACATTTCTCTTATTGTTATTGTTGTACTGTAGTTCATCATCATCACCATCAACCATTTTTTTATTAATTCAGTTCAATTCAATTTTATTTGTACAGCGCCTTTTACAAAGTAATGTCTCAAGGCGCCTTACAACAAGGTTATAGACGTAAATCTCTCTAATCTTAAGACTTTAAATCTATCTCAAAGTTATCACTGGCAGTGCACTGGTTGGCATGGCAGCAAGAAGGATAATGCCATGGCACATACCCTCTGTGCTGGGGTCAGTAGCGCGTGACCTTCATCTCTCTCAGTGGTTAGCTCCAGCACTCTCTCCAACACCACTCTGACTGAGAGAACACCCACAGGGACTCCCAGCTCCTGAGACTGCCTCTTCAGCTCACTCACTGTGGGCAGGCACACACACACACACACACACACATGTGCAGCCAGTGTGCATGAGCACTTGCACGTGCACACACACACGCACGCGCACACACACGCACCCACACAAAGAGAGAGTCAGTGCGTGACCACATACACACAGACAGTACAGCTCAGTCAGCAATATACCATTTACATACATCAAGAAATGCCTACCGTCATGGCTAACTTGACAGTCACCTTTTCAGAGTGAATAGACATCACAGCAAACAAATGACGAATACTCCAGCATAGGCAGTGCTTTTACATACTTACATACTACATACTTTTACATACCACATGAGCTGGAGTTTTTGCACAGTTACAAACCTGCATAATGAGAACTTACAGAGGAAAGAAGATCCAGTCTTTTGAACTGGGCAGTAATCAGCTACATCTCTTTCTCCAGAATTCCAGTAATGAGTGAATTTCCCAAACTTGGGACTTTGTTGCTAAATATCACAAAAAAACACATATAAATGTAATTAAGAGCTTTCTTGATTAAAAAGGGTTTAAAAATGCTATTGTTCAAATAAATTTTATGAGACATGCAGGAATCTGAAACGATCATCTGTTAGTCTAGACTGCTTGTCATATTAGATAAGTTAAATACTAGCTATGCCAAACTAGTAACACACACTGACTACACACATCCAATTAAAACACGTAGGAATGTGCATCATGATGTCTCTAGATTGAGTTGATATTTATTAATATGGATGGCACTGTCAGGCTGAATTAGTAAACAGCTAAGGTCTCCTGCCAGTCAGAAAGCCTCCCTCTCTCCCGGACATACTCCCACTTCCAGAAGCAGATCCGACAGGTTCTGGTTGCTGTTGAGCAGCTGAATCGCAGCCTCCTGCAGCTCCTCTCCGGACAGACGTTCTCTGGGCCTTTTCCCAGCACGGCCAGCTGCAACACAGACAACGTTCAAATCTGTTCACTCACTACCATCAGCTGATGTGAAATCACTATGATTATATCGTTACTATCTATACTGTCTAATTCTCACTTTGTAGTTGATAAAAAACCTAATGTATCTAAACTCAGGATAGGGGGGATACGAACAGTCACAGTGACCTGTGATCTCCGAGGTAACAAAAGTTCAGCTTACCAAGAAGAGATGACAGGGACGCTTTCTGAGAGGGTGCCAACACACTTGACGCCTCCAAAGACATTCTGCATTAACGCTGGCGTGTTAACTCGCTCGTCTCGTGAAAACCATAGCTGTTTACCTAGTACTAGTAGTAATACGTTTATCCCATCACAGTATCATATGGAACCGTTTTAACCGTTTCTCAATTACTCGTCCTTTCTTTTACTGTCTATGGATTTACCTAACTTAGCTGTGGGTAACGTCACTGTTATAACGCTAGCCCCTTTAATCAACGCTGATTACCGATAAATCAGTTACTGAATTCTAACATTAGTCGTGTTTCTGTCCACGTAGAGTAGTGTAAAATTGTCGGCATATAGTCACGGAGGAATTGAGTTTACATTTAACTTCTGAAACAACCAATTTAATCTCAAACATCACCTACGTTGTTTATTAGACAGACAGCATTTGATTTCTTCTACCACACTTCCTATTACGTCCTCCGCGCGTTTTAGTTTTAAAACTTTCATTGGTTGAATGGGTCTCAGGCAGCCAATCCACAGGTTGTATGGGTCCACATCCCAAAGACGTCAGAAGCGTCTGTGCACCAACGAGATGAGAGACTGGCCTAGTCGTCCATGGTCCTTGCTTGTAATATTGGAAAATTTCGGACAATATTTTGTCACAATGAATGGAGTAGAACCGAATAGAATAGCCAAGTTGAAAAGCTCATTACAGTTCAATAAAATTACATTAAATCAAAATATAAAATGCAGCCTAATAAAATAGGGACAGTTCAGCAGTTCTCCTCAGTATGTGTCTCATGAAATTATTTAGGCCTTGCAGCACTCATGTTTCAAACATCCATATCTGTTTTTTTTTTTTTTTCTGAAAAAAAATCTTCAGATAAATTTTAGGTTGTGTGTGTAAAGAGGAGGAATTGTTGATTTGATCTCATTACACAGTTTGGCCTAATCACAGTGATTACTGATTTGTACACCTCATTCTGTCTAACCAAACAAAGACATCAATGTAATGCCTACACTGAGGTCTAAGTAATAGAAACCAAATTGTGAGCAATTCAATTTTGTAGTCAACTGACAACATTGTAAATCTTCTATGTAACCCCCCTGCCTATAGCCTATATGTGCCCTGTTGGAGAAGCCATGCGTTAGACTTGCGTTTTTTAAAGTATTGAATGACATGGCAGGAGAGACAAGCCGATCAATTTGTATCAACATGGCCAGTAGTGTCGCATGGCAAATGATGCAAGCATCTCCCTTGGTGCTGTCTGCCTTCCAGCTCAATGGCAGCCTCTTGCCAAGCAGCTGCTGCTTCTGTTGTGGATGTGGGTTGGAGTCGTTTCCGAGCAGGCCTGTGTCTGGTCATCTCAGATATTACACACATGATCGATCCACTCAAGGTAAAAACTATATTTGTCAGTCCATTAGAGGCATGCTGTTTCCGTTATGACACAGTGATGAGACCTTTTAGGAAGTAATCAGAAATTGATTATGTAAGGATCCATATGCAAACATGGACATGAGTTTTGTAAATCATTGATTGTGTAGATGTATACAAACACACTGAATATTATGTGAGTGTATTCAGTGTGGCTGTGTGAAAAAGGCAAGACTACAACGGCACCTGATTCACAATAATAATTAAAAACTCCCTTCCTGGGCACTGCCCATGTGTATTTGAGTGCAATATCAGAGCTACTGTATGAAAGGGCGATTGTTCCCAGGTGGACTCCAAGATGTGTTTCCCCTCTTACTGGAGTGTTCCTGGGAAGCCTGGTACTGCAGCAGTGTGGAGGATGGGCTCCAGAGAGGTGAAAAGATCCCATTAAAATTTAATCAACGCTGCCTCATGAATGTTTAAGCACTTTCCCTATTGTGCCATGAAACCTCTGCACAGGAAGAGACGAACACTGCAGACAGACACAACACAGAGTGCAGGGGGGGGGGATCACCCGTCAGCCGGACGACTGCAGCTGACACCAAAGCCGTTGGCACACAATCTGAGCTGTTCCTCCAAATGGATGTGGCACTGCCCAGGCAGTGGAGAGACTCACCTGGCACTGAATCAAATTGCCCATTTCTGTATTTTGAACCTAGTTGTCCTGGTCCTGCATAACAATTTGAAAAAACAACCTCTATTTACTTGTCAAAACCACTACCTGTCAAAGCAAAAGTTTCCAGTGTACAACGCAAAGCTTTCTAAGGGCTAAAATAAGTATCAAACAATGTAAAAATAACTAGTTGAATTAATAAAGAGAAATGAGTTTGATAGAAAAAATATTGCAGAGTGGAACACATATTTCACAAGGCATGTGAAATGTAAAGGTGATCAGTTTGACTAAAGGTCAATGGCTAATGTGCAAAACGTGTACTTACACATGTAAATGTAATTGATACGAAAGCTGATGTCAACAACCAGGAGAAATCAGGTCAAGTTACCGTGTGGGAAGCAGCAGAGAAGACAGATACCCCCCCCCCCCCCTCCTCACTAGCAGTGGAGGCTACTAAAGGTTGTCCTCTCACAACGATTTTTAAAGTAAAAGCATTGTAAATATATTGAATAAATTGCAAAAAAGCAATTTGTAGACAGAGAGAAGTGTTTCTTAAATAGGGATTTCAATCACTCATGATGAAAAACAATCCAGCTGCCAAGGAACAGCTTAATAAGGCAGAGTGATCTGGGACACGCAGCAACAGTGGCTTGTAAACCACTTCCTGTTTTGTTCGGTCATGTTAAAAATAAATAAATAAATAAACAACTGTTATCAAACATGTTTAAGCCGGCCTTTGATAAGAGTAGAGGTCTGGGTAAAAGATCAGCACAGATAGAATGGGTCTGTTTACTCCAGAGCCACCCCAAGACTTAAGTGTTGACAAAGCCTCATTAAACCAGATAATTAAGCGCAGCCTATGTGCAACATTCCAGTGGGTCGAGCTGGGCCCCTTATGGGCAACAAGCTCTGAGCCAACAAAGCTAAAGTACAACTACAGAGCAGATGTGATCAGAAAACAGCTGTGTATGTAGGGGAGAGGGCAGAAGAAGAGCACATGATTTAGCTATCAAAACATCAGCACCTTTCTGCGAAATCGAAAGCATTTTTTCGTGCTTCGCTGTCTAATCTGACATGTACACCACAGATCCCACCCCCCACCACACACACACACACTTGCTTTATGACTCATTTAAACATACCGTAATAGCTCAGCCTGCCCAATCCTGTCATGACAAGTTTTCTGTCAGTCTTTTACCCCCTATCTCATTCTCACATACTGACCACAGACATATGCTGCCGTTTTCTCTAGCCTACTTGGGTTGGGACTTTGACCTCTGTGTTTCTGCTTTTCACTTAGTCATAAACAACGAGCTCAGGCGGAGAAGGCCAGCCGTTTTTTTTTTTTTCTTCAAACATTATTTTGAAAGAAATAAGTAGGGCCACATTAAGCAAGAGTCCCCCTCTCCAGCCTCACACAAGAGGCAGATAAAGAGCTTAGAATTTGCACTAACTCAACACCAGCACATTGTGCACACCACGATGCAAATGCACTTATGGGAAGCAGCACAGAGAAGGACACACACACATTCAGAGTTAAACATGGTGCTTTGAATAACAAAACCAAGCCAAATACATCCTTCGAAAAAGAAAACAAAAGCATCTATCTTTATCTCTATTAAAGCACACACTTCTCCTTGTCTAGGAGCAGCTTTGGTTTTTGACACACCATAGAAAAGACTTAATTTGTGTGCTTTTGGCAAAATGCTTTTATTTATATGTCCTCCTTAGCATTATTCAAGTACATGGATTCTCAGATACCCTCCTTTGAATCCAGAAGAACAATCAGTAGGATCGCCTTTTTTGACACCATATAGAACCGTACACCGCATAGAACTTCCACCCCATGAAAACACAGTTGCAGTCTCATTCCAACAACACAGACCATTTGTAAACATGATACGTGGTAGTCATTTCAATTACAAAAACAACCAAACCAAAAAATCTCATAGAAAAATATCAATCTTTTCATAAGTATCTCTCTCTCTCTGTTATTTACATGATTTTTTTTTCATTTTGACTTTCATAGGAAAAGTATAAGAAAAAACAAAAACAGAAATGTGGGGCCAGGGTCGGAAAAAAGGCCTTTGGTTTCAAGACAAAAACAAAAGAGATCACAGTCATTTCACAGGCACCCTTCCCTGTGAGCAGTGTGGCTTCATTGTACATACATTTCTTGCTCAGACCTGCTGGAGAGCCAAGCTCCCAATGGCAGCTTCCCAGGCTGATGAAATCCTCCGGGTGGGACTGAGGGGGCTCTGAGTGTCTTTTAGAGGGGGTGGGGTGGGGTGGGGGGGCTACAATCAGGCGTCGGTCTGGGCGAGACTGGCAGGGGGCGAGCAGAGACGCCGGTAGGCCATGTGTGCCAGAACAGTGAGCAGCATCTCCGAAGTGCTGCTGAGGGCCACGATGAAGGGTGCCTGGGAGGCATAGTCGGCCTCCGCCCTGCGGAAGGACAGCTGCATGACCGCCAGGGCCAGTAAGCTGTTCTGGACGCCCACCTCAATGCCCACCGTCTTCCTCTGGGCCAGCGGCAGCCCCGCGGCCCGCGCCATGCACAGCCCGAGTGCCAGGCCAAAGAGTGGCACCGTCACGCCCGCTGCCACGATCTGAGGCCGCACGTGTGCCAGGATGGAGGCACCCATCTGGTAGGCCATGAAGATGCCGCCGACGATGAGGACGAAGCTGAAGGGGCGGATGAGAGTGAGCAGCACGCGGGTGAGAGCCGGTAGACGCAGCTTCACCAGCATGCCAAGAGAAATGGGGATGGCGATGAACAGGAGCGTGCCCAGGATCTTGACGAAGGGCACATGCAGGGCAGCGTGGACGCCCAGTAGATGCCCGTACAGCGCAGACGACAGGGGCATGGCTGCTGCCGCCACCACAGTGGACACCAGAGTCATGGAAATGGCAAGGGTCACATCTCCGCCCAGCAGCAAGCTGTAAAGGTAGCCTCCACCACCGCCTGGAGCTGAGCAGGTGATGACCAGGCCCAGGGCCAGTGGCTTGGGAAGGGAAACCAGCCTGGACAAGCTGAACGCATAGAGCGGCATGACCAGGAACTGGCCCACCACACCAAGCAGCAGTGGCACAGGCCTCTTCAGCAGCCCCCGTAATACCTCAACCTCCACCTTACATCCAAAAGCACACTTGTTGATGAATATGAGCGGCAGCAGGGCGAAAAGCACAGGATTCTCTGAGAAATGGGACAACCCACCCGACTGAATGAGCCGGGTGGCGGGGTCATCGTCTCCCGGCGCCACTCTGATAGAATAGTCCGACCGCTCTTCGATGAGAACAGGATTCGAATTCTGGTCTAGGTCTATCAGCTGGATGAGCAGCGGAGCCCGGCCTGCTAGACCTGAGCGAATGCTGATAATGTAGCTCTTCACAGGTCCCGTGTGACCGCTATCAGTAACGTTCAAAATTGAAAGCACATCTGGGTCCAAAGAGCGCACCCGGACTGTTTGCTTCCAGCTCTCTCGGCCCTTCCTACTCGCCGCACTCCGGTACTTACTTGATAGAACAATCACGCCTTTCGTGTTCTCGGGGAACTCAAATTCATGAGACGTCCCATCTCCAATATTTAGATACCTTCTGTTGCTGTCGGCCGTCACGCTCTCGTCGATGTTGCTGTTTACCGTGGACCTGTCTGCCGTTGTATGGTCCGCTCTCCCAGTTACGAAGAAGAGACAACAGAATGCTAATAGCGTCCTCATCGTTTTTGACGGACAGGGGGCAGAGGGGCACAATGCGTCCCCTGTCTGCCGTTTCCCTGGTCCGTCCACAGCCGTCTCTCGTTCACCGTACCCCGAAAAAACTTATCCAGTCCGGGGATACAATCACTACGTCGGCAGCCGCGCCCGGTAAATTCCGTCTGGAACCCATTTGGCTTTGCTGGCTTTCTCTCGCTCTACCGGAACTTAGACATTACCCCGCCCCGTGCAGCTCAAATGGCTCAATTCCCCACCGACATGAAATGTCATATTTGTGTCGAATTGACCTAGCTCATATTCCCTCTTCCCTCTAAATAGCAAAAATGTCTTCCGTCTAAACGCCGACGCTGTGCTTGCGTGCTCCTTTTTGTCTGTTTGATTGCAGCTGTCATTACCCCTGCCTCCCCAGCTTGTCTTTTCCCATTCACTTGCTGAGCCCCGGCTAATCCAATCAGAGCAGCCCAAAGCGTTAACTCTCTGGGTGCCTTTCTGAAGAAAGGCCAACGTCATATGAGAGAAATCACATACAGGGGGTGTTCTCCCCCGGATCCCCTGGATAGCCTACATTATTGTGTCGTGTGGGGGATGTGAGCTGTGGAATTATGCACACAAAAGCGGCTCAAACTGTAGATGGGCTGGATACTGTCACACACAGATGCTGCAGTGCGTTTTGAAATAAAAGGCTCATTTGCCTTGTCCGTCTGACACCTCAATGTAGGCTATATTGGTTTTATAAGTGTTAAAATAAAATCTGCTTTAGTGTTTCCTGACCGTCCAAATCTGAGGATGATATGGTCCACTGGCGAGAGCATTTCAGTGTCCAACGAGGTGGGGCCAAAGGGGAAACCATCCTAAATCTTTAAAAATTATTTTCTGCGTTGAATGATGTTTAATTTGTGGTGAGAATGATGAGCATATTAATGACATACAAGTGTAATGCAGTCATTTCTATTATTGAACCTATATTAAACTCATTCTTCAAATATCACCTCAAATCAGATGAGTAGAATGAATAATTTAGAGCCAATATCCTGGCTACAAGCTCACATTATAGTGGTGTCCAGTTTCAGGCCTTGCTTAACAGCACTGTTTTTGAGTGTACAACAAAACACAAGTGTGAAATCCTACCCACCTATTTGCAGTAGACAAGTAAATGTCAACCACCCACTCTTAAGAGATTGCAACACAGCCATCTACAAAGTAGGCTGTTGGTGCAACACCAGCGCCAACACTGAGAAATCAACAACAAGTCACAACAATGGATGCCCAATGGCTGCAATGTTTCACCAAAGATTCTTAAATATTGCTCCTTCTAAACTCTCTGGTTTAACCCTTCTCAAAGAGTCCCCCACCCCAAATATTCTGTCACAGCGAAGGCGCACTGGCCTACTTCAAGTCATGACTCACACATCTCGGGACGTGGTTCTGAGGGAGACAAAAGAGGTTCTGTCTTGCTGCAGCACTCGGAACCTGACAACCTGCTGATGTGGAGAGCCCTTGTGACATTAGCAAGAGTGACAGGCTGTAGAGAGTGGCAAGGCGGAGGCCGTGCCTTACCACTGCGGCGGTGGGGGGAACCAGCTCGTACCTGACACAGGCAAAACAAAACTGCCCCGAGCCAATTCCTTCCCAGGCTGCAATACTCTCGTGATGAGCAGATTCTCATCCCTCCGTAACACAGATTACATTAGCCTAATGGCCAGTGACAGGTGTCACAGCAATAGAACAGACAATATAAAGGCTGAAAATCAAATGTGTAAAACACTGCAAGCAATAGTAAAACTGACATACACACACAAACACTCAAAAATAATACTCGAGGGATTTTTATTTCCACAAGTTAAATATACAAAAGAAAAATCTCTGCCGGTTTCAGTAATATCATGTAAGTTAAAGTACAAATAAACCCCAGACCCTGCATCTCGGCTGAGAGAGGACGAGACCTATCAAACAAAACAAACCAAAATTAAAATCATGATAGTCATCATGGCGGAAGGAACCAAGCAAAGATTTACCCAGGGTTGATTGTGGCAGGGCTAGCTAGAGAGAGAGAGAGAGAGAGAGAGAGAGAGAGAGAGAGAGAGAGAGAGAGAGAGAGAGAGAGAGAGAGAGAGA
>JASCQY010000118.1:20060720-20078901 GCA_030264315.1 Sardinella tawilis
TTAGAGAGAAGCAGGGGCACATTCTGTATTTCTATATTTTTACACTTGCGCTTGCACACTTTAAAGCACGTCGTGTGAGACAGGGACACGATCACATGATTAAGATAAGTTAAAGGAGAAATCTGGTGTGAATCAATCCATAGCCCTGTTGCTCGAGGGCACTTAGTGCTGTCAGCAGTAGAAGACTTTCAGGTTCATTTCACTATGCCCCATTCAGTTAACATTATATTATTTTTTATTCGATCTATGTTACATACATTTTTCTGGTACTTTTTCCTACAGACAGCATTCAGTGATCTTGAACAATAGGGCTACTGACACACCAATTTTCTCCTTCAACTTATCAAGGTTTTCCACTTAAATAAAAGCAAATGTCATAATAGAAAAGCCTGGGGCCTTCATTCTCTTCACTAAAACAGCAAGCAGGCTCACTCTATTAGGGAGGTTTATCTTTTTCTCCAGCTTAACTGAAACCCAAGCTTGTCACTTAGTCGCCCCCTTCCCATTCTTGGTGAAACACAAAATAATTCATAAGGTCAGTTGGAAGGTTTCCACATTTCTACATAGACAGTTAAAATTTGTCTGGAAGATAGGAAGGAAAAGGTGACTCCCTGTGTGGACACATAAATGATGGACAATATTACTGCAGCAAGGTGAGGAGAGAGAGAGAGAGAGAGAGAGAGAGAGAGTCACCATGGTGCTGGAGAGAAGGCAAGTCGCTCATAATTCATGAAAAGACTCAGTAGCCTGGTGGACCAGTGGAAAGAGAAGAAAAATGGGTCTTTAGATTGATTCAAAGGACTTTGTGTTCAGATGCAAAAAAACCCATTTGTTCGGAGATGGACGTTTAAGATTCGCCTTTATCCCCTATCCCACCACTATCACCAATCCCCCAACCCCCCCCCCCCCCTTTTCTCCCATGTGATATGCGACCGGACATAGCCGAACCTTGACCCCGTCCGATTGCTCTGGCCTGCCCTACGCCCCCGAGACGGCAGGAGTCAAACCTCTCTGCCTGTTCTTTTGTCTGTCTCCCTCCATTGCCATCCCTTCGACCTCAAACAACCAGCTCCATTACCACACCCCAATT
Source organism: Sardinella tawilis (assembly GCA_030264315.1). Lineage (NCBI taxonomy): Eukaryota > Metazoa > Chordata > Actinopteri > Clupeiformes > Clupeidae > Sardinella > Sardinella tawilis. Next base: position 20,061,811 of record JASCQY010000118.1, read on the forward strand.
GGATGGTTGATGGATGTCACCGTGTCTGACCTCTCGCCTTGCCAAACGAATTTAGCCACAAAACAATAAATCAATACACGGAGAGGAACACAGGGCTTTTCGAAGCTGCGCTTCAGCCGCAGTGTGTCGACGCCTTCAGTGTGAGGCAAGTCAAGAGGGGGACAGGGCAAATGAATTTGCTGTGCATGTTGTGCAAGGAGATCCAAAAGTTTGAAGTTGAACTGCTATTCTAAAAAAGACAAAAAACAAAATACAAACAGAAAAAAAACAGAGAGAGAAAGAGCGAGAGAGCATAAGAGAGAGAGAGAGAGAGAGAGAGAGAGAGAGAGAATCTTTTTGACTTGTAGACTCTGGCTAGGGAAACTACTGCACTTCATGTACTGTACAAAATTACAGTCCCCTCAATCAGGGGAACTAACACGTAAAAAATTAATTTTTCATAGCAACACAATTTTTTCCCACAACTCCTGCAACAAACTGGGATCAACAAACTCTTGCAAGTTCCCATGTGGTCAGTTAGCCCAGTATCTTTTCTTGCTCAAATGTAAAGCTTTCCTGCGAGCTGCAGTAACCTAACTGCAAAAACTTAACAAAAGCCACCTTTGGACACCAAAGACGGGATGGCCAGCTGCAGGGTGCTGTACTGGGATAAAAAGGAAGGCCTAAGTAAATTTAATTTCTGACAGAATATCTGTCCCCTCATGAAAAAAGAAAAAAAAAACTCACATAAAGGATTCGTCAGGGCATATTATACAAAGTCACTTTGAACTCTTTCCCTCTTCTCCATTCTAACTATACAACTGAGCTGATTGTTGAAATTCCAACAGGCACACCAATGGGAATCTCCGTTGAGTCCCCCGACAGGATAGGCAAGCACTGAGCTTTGATGTCAAAGCCCGAATCGGTGATCAAAATGGAAGCACTGATGTCATATCCTGCTTGGCGAGACATCATCATCCAGGTGTCCTCTCAGAGCGGACAAAAACGCATCCCCCTAGACACAGCTCTGAAAAAAGAAAAGAAAAAAAAATGGTCTCCACTCCCTGATCCTGGTACAACAGCAAGTTGACTAAACCTGAATGTGAATCCAATCCATGCGTGAGTTAAAAAGTGTCATCTAGTCCTTAGATGGCATGGCTTTTCAGGCTGCGCTGGCTTGAGATCAAAGCTGGAGAGTATGCATAAGGCCAGGCTGTGCTGTGGGAGGCATCTGAATAATAGCCGCCTATGGATGGAAATGACTTGATACGATCCTCGCCGCTTCATGACCTCACAGGGCAATGGCGCTGACAGCCAAAGTTGATTACCTGAAAAGGCCAACTCAGTTTAGCTGTCTGTGAAAAACAAATCTCTCATCTCAGCTCAGCTCAGCTCAGCTCAGATGTCTCTTCAATGTAACTGAACAAAATGTAAATAAATAAATAGCTAAATAAACAAGCAAATAAATAAATAAATAAAGTAGCACACAATTGCTGTTTCCAAAAATGTCACAGTGCTCTACTACAGTACAGTATACATGTTGCATACGACTTGGAATGCACCATCGTGAGAACATTTTCTTTGGCTGTACAGTATATTGACAAAATGTGTGTAAGTCACACAACCTCTTGATACAAAATGACATCTGTCAGGATCCATACACAGTATATCACATTCAGTATAGACTACTGTATGCAGTAAAGCAGTACGGCATTCTGGAAAACAGCAAAATGGCAATTTGAGAACTGGTGGCTACCTACTGCAGGATCTAAGGAAAATGGCCATCTCAACTTCTGTACTTAAACAGCTTTATGATGTTCATCTGGGCCTCCCTATTTCCATTCATCTGTTCCCAGTGGGGTAAAATATGAAAAAGAAAGAGGAGGCTGGTGAGTATCATCTCTTAAGAAGATTAACCTTTGCCTCCAAGGGCCCGGAGATGTGGAGAGGAAAATTGAGTAATTTGGTGCTGAGGGATACATAATGATGGGGCAGGGAGAGAATCATCCTCCCCCATACTACACTAAAGGAGAGGATGGAAATTCTGGAGGTTGGGCAACATATCTATATATAAGAAATTAATACAATCACTGACATGTTAAGAGAGTGGACACTCCCAATTCAAATGACTAGGGCATTTGGCAGTCTGTATACAGTATACACGTTTCCAGGAAACTGGTAGCCCAGTTGCGTGTGTGCAGGTAGTCCCTTATTGAATCTCTGGTTACATAGATGTGCACCCGCGTAGTAGGATGACTGCGCGTGTCCGTCCCCTTGTCTACTGAAGGTAGACTACAAAGACGGTCCGGAGTGGAGAGAGTTGAAATTGTGTATACAGTCTGGGTTGCACGTAACAAACGTGTCAAATGTGGTGCTTTAAGGCACACAGCACATGCCTACCCATGATTTTCCTTGCTGTAATTTTTAAAAAATGCACTCCAATCTAACACTGTAGGCAACAGAGGCCATGTTTACGTCATAGAGCTTGAAGGTTATTTTGTAACGTAACGTTAGCTATTGTAATTCATGTCCCAATACTTCAGGCAACAGCACTTGTTTTATTTGGATTCGAACAGAGTACTTTTTTTGTGTGTTGGCATGTTGCTGCAAGATGTGCAAAATCCAAACTCTGTGCTAATATCGTTGAGGTGAGACCTGGTAAGTCTTTTCATGTCCAAACAACTGCAGTTTTATTGAAGTTTGAACTGTGTGTTTGCTTGTGTCCGCAGGTTGTTGCAAGGTGTGCGAAGGTGAGACATTGAGGTGAGACACGACAATTCCTTTGAACGGTAAGAGGTGTATTTATTTAACACTGAAACATGACGGGCTACTGACCACAGGACTTGATGCTACTGTACACAGTGACTCAGTCGGCTAGAGAGAACATGTATGAGTGGACACACACACACACACATACAGACAGACTGATGTTCCTGGCATTTATAGATAAATATATAAATAGATGACACACTTCTTCATTCTTTATTCTGCTCCTCTTCTTAATCCTCCTTTTTGTTCTCTCTTAGTTGTGTGTGGGAATAGTCTACCATCTCTAGTCATGTACTGGGTGACCCGGCGTGAGAGGAGGGAGGGGAGGGAATTACTGTGCATTTGTGACCAGATTTAACAGATATTATTATTTTCTTCCTGTGGATTGAAGTCAAATGTCTGTTTTGTATTCCTTTGTGGGGTAAAAAATAAATAAATAAATATAATTTAAAAAGTAGACATTGCCAGAAGAAAGATATTAAATTAAATCACTGAATCTAAAACAGTCCATGACTCAGTCAGTAGTAGTAACAATGAACATAAACTGACTAAACCTTTATAGGTGCTTTTCCCTTGAGTGTGTGTTATGTGTGTGTGTGTGTTTGTTTGTTTTTGTTTATTTATTTGCTTGTTTTGGCTCAGTACAGTGCAAGGCCAGTGAGAGGCAGCAGGTGACTAATCTTGCGTTAGGATTCGGGCACATGTCTCCCAGCCCTCGGTGATAATTTGCTGTGAGCGCTAAACACATTGGCAGCAGTCAAGAGGACAGAGAGAGAGAGTGTGAGAGAGAAGCAGAGAAAGAGAGAGAGGAAGAGAGAGAGAAAGGAGTGGTGAGGGACAGAGAGAGAGAGAGAGCAAGAACCTCTCTTCTTCTGCTGCATTAATTAGCCATCATTGATTTCGTCCATTGAATGCCCGAGACAAGAGGTGAGAATATTTATTTTGTGTCAGAAGGAATAAAACCAGGAGACGAAGGCCCTGAGCCATACATCACGCCAGCTTGTTGTTTAACCTTTGCAGAGAAAGTCATATTTCAAAGCAACAGAGGGGATGTGTGTGTGTGTGTGTGTGTGTGTGTGCATGTGTTGGGGGGGTGCAGGCTGAGTGCGGAGCGAGAGAGGGAGGCCGCGATGGAAGAGGTGTAATCACTGAGCCTTAAAAAGCAATGCGTCACCGATGACAGGTTCATTCAGGTGGGCCCATCGCACTGATGCCACCTCTACTTCTGGAAGTTTGTCCAAGTTGTCCAAGAGAGCTCAAAATACATGCACTCGGAAACTAAAAAGATCAACTGGAGATATTACAATTTATTTATTGGCTTCTATTAAAATTAATATGGCCCTATTTACTGTAGATGCTGATAGCTAATAAAATGCTAATCACACAAATTTCGAAAAACAAACAAAACAAAATCTCTATTTTTGTTCCTGTTGCTGTTTATAATCTGGTAGGAACAAGACATACTGTAGCTTTGGAGAGAATGAGGAAAAACAGAGAGAGAGAGGGAGAGAGAGAGAGAGAGAGAGAGAGAGAGAGGGAGAGAGAGAGAGGGCGATGGCGAGAAAGAGAGCATCCTCTTCTGCCTGACCACTACTGCTCAGCCGTGTGTAAAATGGGCCAGTGTCACGACTGAGCAGCACCACAAGCCTGAGCCCTCGGGGCCCCAGACTGGAAGGAAACCCTGGGCGTCCACGCCACTGGCACCCCCCACACCCCCCAGCCCATTCCACGGTGACCGGTGCGTAAAAAACACCAGCCTCTAACCCCCCACCCCCCAAAACCCCCACCCCCCGACACTCCTCCAACCAACACTCCCCTCTACCCCTCTACCCACATCTCCCCCTCCCACAGCCGTGCTGGCCCACTGTACCGTGAGGCTGCCTTATCAGCAGATAGGGGCAACAGCACAGGAACCCCCCTCCCCTTTTATACCCACAAACACAGACACACACACACACACAACACTCACACACACACACACACAGACACAGACACACACACAAACACACACACAAACACACACACATACACGCACACACACACACACATACACACACACACACATACACACACCCTTCCCTCCTAAACGAGAAAGGAGAAAGGAGAAAGGAGAAAAAAGGTCCGAACACACACATCCAGGCCCTTCACCCGCACCCCAGTCCGCCCGCTAGTCAGTCGGGCAGTGAGCACAGAGAAGCAAGCGTCACGCCTTCTAACAGTTTGGTTCCATATGATGTGAGTGAAAGGGTCGTCCCCTCCCCTTTTATTCTGTAACCCATGCTCTTCAAGGGTGTTTAGGCTTGAATTCTGGAGGGCACGCCGCAGTCTCCCTGTAGGATGTTTTATATATTTCTTTTCTTCTTCTCTCCTCTCTTTCTTTGTAACACTCCAAACAAACTGGGTCAATGTACGCGAGAGAGCGCAAGAGTGCACATTCCTGAATATCCACTTGAATCTGCCAGGAACCTAAAAACAACAACAAAAAAAAAGAAAAAGAAGAAGAAAAAAAGAAGGCGGAAACGGCGAGTGCAAGATAAAAGTGTCACAACGGGGGCCCATTGAAAAAAATATGTATATAAAAAAAGAAATCAGCTTGTGCCTTTGTCATGGAGAATATTTTAACTCGGCCTTTCAAACTGAACTCTGAAGCCTTTCTCTGCCTTTTGTTCGCCGTGATTCAGATGCTTTGGCTTCCTGTGAAAGTCGCCGGCCCGCCACCGGTCTCTAAAAGGCAAAGCAGTGTGACGTGCGAAACAGCCACCAAAAGAGACCACGTCCACGCAACCAAACAGCTCAGTCACTAAGGGGCAGCACACAGTCTAACCACTACCTGTCTCCTCCACAAAAACACTAAATGACACACAGGACAACTCAACCCCCCCCCCACACACACACACACACACACACCTCCCAAACAAAACAAAAACTGACAGCTGAAGCAGATGGAAAGAAATGCATAAAGAGGAAGAAGAAGAGGAAAAGGACAGACACAGTCAGACACAAGGAACGACAGATGCTCAGACAGATGATGGTAAACCAAGAATGCAAGAGCAAGAGTTTAATAGCGAAAGAAAGAGAGAGAGAAAGAGAAAGAGAGAGAGGAGAAGGAAAGAGAGAGAGGTAGGGAGAAAGAAATAAAATAATACCAAATATATCCCTGTAAACTTAAGAAAAGAGGGTGGGAAAACTGTCAGTCAGCAATTATGACATGTCTAAACCCCAGGGACTTCCTGCGACTCGACAAACTGCTTAAACAGTGTCGGGACATGCAGTGGTACGAATGTTAAAATAACTGAACATCAAAACGCACACTTCACAAAAAAGTTTATTCCTCAAGGAAAGACAATTTTGACCCTTAGTTTATTGTTAGAGGTGTTTTTTAACTCGGCTCACAATCAAAGAACTGACATTTGAAGTACAATGTTTTTTTCACTCTCTCTCTCTCTCTCTCTCCCTCTCACTTGATATCTACTTGCCTCTCCAAGACTACGCCCTCTCTTCATGTCTTTCACAGTGTTCTTCAAACACACACACACACACACACACACACACTCCCCCTCTCTTTCTCACCGCTCTGCTTTCTCTCTCTCTCTCTCTCTCTCTCACACACACACACACACTTGCACACACACACACACACACACACACACACACAATCTCTCCCCCTCTCTCTCACCTCCTTGCTTTCTCTCTCTCTCTCTCTCTCTCTCTCTCACGCACACACACACACATACACACACACTATCTCTTTTTATTCACACACACACACACACACACACACACACACACACACACACACATACACACACACACACACACACACAAACAACACGAGTGGAGAACTTATCTAATCTGAGAGCACAGCCGTCTGGAAAGTGAACCTCAGTGGATGTGAGAGGTGCCTGGCTGGCCTGAACTGGAGCAGGCTGAGGTGTGGCCCTTCGGGGGGACAGAAGGATGTCAAGGGGAGAGGGGAAGCAAAGCATTCTGGGATGGAGGAGGACTCATCCCTCTCTCCTCTCTCACTGTGTCTCAGCTCTCCACTCTATCTCTCTCTTATCAGTCCAACTGACACACTCTCTCCTTCTATCTCTAACCTACTCACTCCTCCGTCTTCTTCATCTTTGAACTTTTACATACACACACACACACACACACACACACACACACACACACACACACACACTATTTCTTAGCTCTTGGCTTTATCTTTCTTGCTCTCTGTCTACCCCTTTGTCATGTGTACAAGTGCATGGTCTTACACACACACACACACACACACACACACCCAGGGACAAAGAGTCTATTGCATTGAACAGGGTTGAAGGTGATGGAGGCTGAGTTCAGGTACTGGCAGACACACACACACACACACAAACACACACGCGGTGCTCCCTCTCCCGCCACCGATTCCGACAGCCATCAAACACGGCCGCACGGCAGGGGCCCGGAGCCAGCACTCAGCTGTCGACACGGTACGGCCGAGCGTGACGGGAGGACGATATGTGTGTGTGTGTGTGTGTGAGTGTGTGTGTGTGTGTGTGTGTGTGTGTGTGTGTTTGGAGCGTGGGATGAGTAGCCTCTATCACATTCAATTATCGGTAGTGGTTCATTAGTCATATAGTCTAAATTGCATAGGTCATATACTGACCTAATTTAATTGATGTTAAAATGAATTTAAAATGACAATTTCCCTGCGAAAGAGAACACCTTGTGTCATCCTTTTCATTCCCATAGCATTGCTTTAATTTGGCATTAGGCACTGACCTAATTGGGTGTGAACCGATTGTCTGAGAGGGATGGAGACAGATTGTTGGATTGAGTAACAGGAGAGGGAGAGAGACAGAGAGAGAGAGATTAGTATCCACAGTATCACACAAGTAACATTAACAGCTTGATGTAGATGCCTACCACACGGAACCACTCTGTTTAATGGGGAATGGGGTCTGCAGCAAGCAAGAACATTGATGAGCCTGGTAAGAGAACTTTATTGGGACTCATAAAAAGTGTCAGCAATGTTTTTAAAAAGTCTTATGAATATTTGGTTTCATGGTTCATCTTTGATGACACCTTTTTCAACAATGCATTTTGTGTTTTAGTAGTAATTAGCTGTGTACCTACCAACATTTGGATGTTTGTATCTTGTTTATTTGCACAAAAGTTGGCCCTATAAGCCCTTAAAAATGTTGTTTCCTAATCTATAGCATATTGCTCTGTTAGAGTAGCCTAAATAAAGTTAGGGTAAATCTGTTAGAGTAAATCCAGTAAATCAGAGTAAGTCATTCAAGTATTTTATTAACATACACTCATGAAAAAACAAAATGATGGCCAGCATTAACAGTCAGTCAGTAGACTAGCAGAGCATGGTTATGTTCGCAACAATAACTGATTAAAGATCCTGTCCTTCTTTTTCACATTGCAGCTGAACCTAGTTCACCTACATCATTACAGATTTCTGACTCTTCTTTGTCAGAGAGCTGTGGCCCTCCACCACTTCCTACCATTTTGATTACAGCCCCCTCAAGAGAAGACCTTCTTACGGGGCCTCCTGCCAAAACCATTGAAGAGGCTGGTCGTGAAGCAAGAGAGGCCTTACCTAGAAGAGCTCCGATATGTGTTGGACGTGGGCCTATCACTGCCCGTTAATGATTTGTGTTTAATCAAGAAGTATGGTGAATGTATCCAGGTAGTCAATTTACTGTTTTCACAAATTGACTTTACCCAATAGTTCATCACAGTGAGTTTATATGATGTTTAAATCTATGTATTATTATTATTATTATTATTATTATTATTATTCTTATTAGGCTATTGTTGTTGTTGTCTATGTGTGCACTCTGTGAATTGAATTCGCTGTTAACTCCGAGAAAGTTTATGGTTGGCTGTGTCATTCTCTGAAAACAATTCATTCAGTGTGCGAGGAGCTTCTTTTACTGTCTATGGCGAGGAGCAGTGCAGACTCCCGATGGAGGCAACAGAGACAGAATTGGATCCCATAAAACTGAAATCTCTTAAAAATGGCAAGACATTTACAGTTCCACAAAAAGATAGGGTAAGTGTTCGGAGCACACAACATTTTGCTTGGAGATCTTCCTCCAAAGCAGTCGTTGTGAAAAGCATTGCAGTAACAGGCGTCCTCTCATGTAAACAGTCAAACGTTCACTATTTAGCTTAATCACAAACCGGTTACATTAATCCCAATTTACGTCCAACGTCACTAGTTTAGAAGACTTCTAGCGTCATTCTAGTAAATCTCACTCAAGTAGGGGCTACCAGAACCAGGCTAATGCTTCCGGCCAATTTAATTTGCCTCCATCATATGAAAATGGAATGAAATAAGCGGCTGATCGTGCCAGCTACCAGGGTGACGAAAAAACAATGTTAACTTTACCAAATTTCTTGCAACCCAACGTTAAAATGCTATCTTTAACTTACAGCTGGGGAACTGCAGAAGTGTCAAGGAATTTGAGAAACTAAATCGGATAGGTGAAGGAACTTATGGCATCGTCTGTAAGTAACATTAATTGAGTGTCATGCAGTTTTCCACGTTTGATTGTCAACAAACGAATGGCTTTACAATGCTGTTTGTTTTCCTCTGTAGACAGAGCTCGTGATACAAAGACAGATGAGATTGTGGCACTAAGTACGGATGGACAAAGAGAAAGATGGTGTGTGTGTATCCACAAGTACATTTATCCTTCATGACCCCCCCCCCCCCCCCCCCCTGCACTGATGTTAATTCTTCACATGCCTTAGGCTAGAATCTGTATTTAATTTTGGGGTGTCTGATGTCCAGGTATACCAATCAGCAGTTTAAGGGAAATCACCTTACTCCTTGAACTGAGACATCCTAATATAGTGGAACTGAAGGAGGTCGTCGTGGGCAACCATTTAGAAAGGTAACGTTAAGACACATGCTACTGTCCCCACTGTGGTCTGATGATGTCTCATCAGTAGTCTTGACCCACATTTGTGTTTTGTTTCAGCCTCTTTCTGGTCATGGGCTACTGTGAGCAGGATCTGGCAAGTCTGCTGGAAAACATGCAGTCTCCTTTCTCAGAGGCACAGGTAGTCTGTGCACAATGATGTACTGTACATATGCATACCCATATACTCATTTTTAAATCAGGTCTAACTTATTAGCTGTATTGTTTCCTATTATTTAAAAAATAAATAATTAAATGACCACTGTAGTGTTTGTAAGCAAAGTCCTCCTATATAAGTTTTTCTGCTGTACATCACTCTGGATAAGCAAATAGATACCATAAACATTCCTAAGAAGTATTTTTAGGCCTTTTTTTAACTACACTGTTTTTTTTGAAGGTGAAGTGCATTGTTCTTCAGTTGCTCAAGGGACTGGCTTATCTTCACCATAACTTCATTCTTCACAGGTAAGACCTTTGGCCGTCTTGGTCAGACTCCTAAAACCTTAAGCCCACGCTAGTCTGTTTTCCGTCAGCCTCTGTCAGTTTTGCCCACTACTAGACAATCCGGTGTGATTTAATCCATAGCCCTATTGATTGAGGTCACCGTGTTCTGTCATCAGGAAAAATAATCTGATACAACTTGGACCAAAACAGTGAATCTCCAGCAAACACTAACTGAATGCGGCGCAGAGAGGCATTTTCATTTTCCTGTGCCCATTCCGTTGAAGTTGGCTGTAACATTAGATGTAGCAAATTTTGTTCTCACAGACGGCGCTTTCTGACCTCAAACGACAGGGCCATGGACTGAATCAAACCAGACTTCTCCTTCAAGATGTGCTTGATCAGTGCATTGTCTGCATGAGAGCAATTTCAGTTACTCTTACACATCTGTATTTTTTTAAATGGGTCATTTCTGTTTATTTGTGAATGGCAGGGATTTGAAGGTCTCCAATCTACTCATGACTGACAAAGGCTGTGTCAAGATAGGTAAGTTGCTGTACACAAGGCTACAGTGACGAAGCCAGGCTAGCGCCTAATGCCTCCGGACAATTTCATTGGCCTCCACCATATAGTCAAGAAACGATTCGCTTCTGTTTGCTTCGTCTTGAAATCGTGACGGCCCAGTTAGTGAACAGAGATTTCAAACAATGCATTCCAGCGGGTAACATGTGTCACGGCCAAACAGTAGCGATTGGTTGAAGCCATGACCAAACAGTAGCAATTTGTTTTAAGCAGAAAGTATCTTCCTACCAGGAAGCAAACAAATCCAAATGGATAGAGATCAGACGCTATATGAAATGGAATGAAATAAGCAGCGTATGCATCAGGCTCACAGTGGCGTGGTTCATGGGTACTCTAATTCAAACACTAAATGCTGAAATACTTAATTTCCATATTTTATTATTACTTATACAGATAGCTGCTCATTAATGTCATGATGACCTTGCACAAGATCGGTTCATCACTTCTTTGTTGATGGAGGCTGTTTTTAGAAAAGCCTGATTTGACACTGGCATTGTTTTCCTGTCTCTGAAGCCGACTTTGGTTTGGCGCGGGTCTACGGTGTTCCCCTCCAGCCGATGACGCCTCGTGTTGTGACGTTGTGGTAAGGCCGTCTCATGTCAGTGTTTCCGGCCCCCCCGGTTTGCTTAATCCCATCTGTGGAATCCTCTCTCTCTCTCTCTCTCTCTCTCTCTCTCTCTCTCTCTCTCTGACACTTTCACTCTTTGTCCTATCCTCCCGCAGGTACAGAGCCCCAGAGCTTCTCCTTGGCTCCAAGACTCAGACTACAGCCCTGGACATGTGGTACGTCTGCCATCTGTCCACATATGCTAGCTGCCCAATCACCTGCTGATTTATTCCCAGGCCCAGCCTTGAGATATTGGATTCCCTCCCCTCCCCTCGCAGGGGGACAGTCAATCCTCTACATGCTGACACCGCTCTTTTAGAGTGTCCCTCCCCGCCCTGCAAGAGGGCTCCCGTTGTGATTTGTAATGCCCTGGAGCGCTGCGGGTGGTCACACAATCACTGAGTTGTGAGTTACTCTCTAATCAATCCCCTGCCCCCCCCGGCTCTTGTCCTCTCACAGGGCGGTGGGCTGCATCTTGGCAGAGCTTCTAGCCCATAAGCCCCTCCTGCCGGGCGGCTCGGAGATTCAGCAGGTGGACTTGATCGTGCAGCTCCTGGGGACGCCCAATGAGAGCATCTGGCCGGTACTGTCCAAGCATCTAGACTGTTTCTTTTGCTGGATCTTAGAACCATGACAGAAGTACATTGCTGTCCTGTTGTATTCCTTTATTAAGTGTGCATCCTAAATGTGGGTCAATCAGGGTTTTGTGTGTGTGTGTGTGTGTGTGTGTCTGTTGTAGGGCTTTTCTCGGCTGCCTCTTGTTGGTCAGTACAGTCTGAGGAAGCAGCCATACAACAACCTGAAGAACAAATTCACCTGGCTCTCAGAGGCTGGCCTGCGTCTCCTCAACCTACTATTCATGTACAACCCCCAGCGCAGGTGATTAAGCACCCCAAACACCACCCTGACCCTAATCATGAAAATCATTAACAGTGCCTTGGGCTGAGTAGTTTGATTGGCTGTCGAGATTAGAAATCAACTGCATCAGATTGCATCTGCAAGAGGAGCTGTATTTGATAAGCAGCTTTGGAGAAGAAAATTAGGAAAAAGTTAAAAAGTATGAGAATAAAGTAATGATAAAATATTTGATCTACCCAGCTCAGTTTACACTGCTCATAAACACAACAGTTAAAGGAACTTGTCATGTAGTCTCTAGACCTCCAACCTCTTTCTTTCCCTTTCTGTCAGGGCCTCGGCTAGAGATTCCTTGGAGAACTCCTACTTTAAAGAAAAGCCTTTGCGTAAGTATGGAAGGCTTGGGTAAAAACAGGTGGGGGGTGGGGTCAGTAATTATAACAATCACGTATGTACTTGTCTAGTGTTACAGTTACGGTCTTTACCCTTGTCTCCCTTGCAGCATGTGAACCAGAGCTCATGCCGACCTTTCCGCATCATCGCAACAAAAGGCAAGGCCCAGCGGCCGAGGGCCAGTCAAAACGCAGCAAAGTATGACATCACTTATCCCCTTTGGCGCTGAAATAAATAACCGAGAGGGGAATGCTGGGAATGCTGTAAGAGAAACAAGGACCATCCACACATTAGAAGATGTGTAGAGTAACAACACGGAGATATCTCAGTGAGGACAAGTACAGAGCTACCTGCTAGCCAACTGTAAACATTTGACTTTGTTCAGCTAAACTGCTGCAAATTTGTACATAGCTTCAATCTAAATATGTTTGCAGAAGCCAGCTGCTACATGTCTGCCTACATTATACCCATAGTATATGTAGAGGAAAAAAAACAATGAAGTTTGTATAGGCAGCACTTGTTATACTGCATGTGAGCAGTGGGGATGTGCCTGGTTTAACATGTTGTGACATAATCTCAGAAACTGCCAAACATATGGATGGATGGATGGATTGATGGATGGATGGATGGATGTGGGACCATGGAGAGTATTTGGACAGGGAGGCACCTCAAGGGTGTCCGGACCATAGAATTATAAACAAACGTGTTTATAAGTCTGTGGTCCGGACAGTACACGAATGCTGGCAAACACGCTAATGAACAGACACTTACAGATCAACACAGCTATTGCTATTCCTGGCTCCTAGTCTAGTCAGTGGGTCTAGACTAGAGGCATACATTTGCTTGACTGCTTCTACAATGCATTGGTAACTCACCTTTACACAGAGGAATGGATGTGGACAAGTTCATGTATGTGTATGAGGCCTTCAGATATTGTGTTCTGGACGAGGCCTCGACTGCTTGATCTTTTATGGATGTGGAGCTATTTTTTTAAGAATTAAAGAGCCTTATTGAAACCTTCTTCATAGCAATCAGCGCTTTGTGTGTGTGTTTGTGTATCTTGGAGTTGTTGCACTCTCAAAACATCACAGGCCGTCAGACTGTTTTAGAATCGCAGTTTTAATCAGATCAGGCAAAGTCTGTAATGGTAACAGGTGATCGCTGCCCGTGTGAACACCAAGGCTGACATCACTATCTGCACCATGAGCTACCTACACAGAGATAGAGAGAAGAAATGAGATCATCCTCCGCACTGCACTACGACTGAGGCGCGTCACTGGGCCCTTTTTGCTTAATAAAGTCCTTCAGTCACGTAAACAAGAAAATCACTTGGTGAATACTCCTCCATACAATAAGACCTTCAAAGGGGGGATAGAACGGTGAAGTAATGCTCCCCTCCAAACATATAACCCCCATCAGGTTAGTGCAGAACAAAACAAAACAAAAAAAAAGCTTATGTTATTTCTTTTAGTTGCCCAGTAAACATTGTGAACTTTTAGTGTCCTACATGGCAATGAATAAATAAATATAAATAAACGAATACTGTCTACAACGGAGAACGATCCACTCTCCTCTTGCAGGATGAGTGTCAAAAACATAGCAGTCAGAGTGATGTAGAGATCACTCTCTGAATCTGAGCCACAGTCAAGCATTCACACATCTCACACACACAAAAATAAAAATAATAATAAAAACAAACAAACAAACATTTACAAACAGAGACAGTCTTACAGTAAACGCACATGTACCAACACCCAGCAATCCTTAAACATAAAAATGATTAGCATCTCATTCAACGTGCCATTATGGTTCATCCTTTGAAATGATTCCGTTTTTGTTCTTTTTTTCAAAACATCAAACAACACTGGTCTGGTGCACACAGATAAAAGTCCTTCAGCCTTATCCTTTTGTTTTTTGTTATGCTTTGAGCAATCAAAGGGAGTAGAGAGAGAAATAAAAAGGTACACATTAGAGAAAAGGTAAAACACTCCTTCATTGTCACCATGGTGGGTTATTCTAGAGTAGATAGTCCAATGGCGGTCAGTCGAGTTTGCAGGTGCTACTGTTTGGGAATGGGGATGGGATGGGATGGGATGGGATTGTATGACTTGAGGGAGCATCAGGGTGTGGTGTTGGGAAGGGGTGGGGGTAGTGGTTCGCGGTGAGGGGGGACACTGGGGGAATACTGGAGATGCCGGAGATGCCGGATAACGATGTTGGGGTTTGAAGCTGGGACATATAGCGCCACCTCCACTCTAGCGTTCCCTCTCAGCCCTCCTGCCCAAAGTCTTCTGTGAACTTCTTCACCTTCAGCAAGTCTTCGGTGTTCACTGTGGGACGAGTGGTGGCCAGAGATCGCAGCATGTCAGACTGCGGGAACAGAATACATTTTGAATACATTGACTGTCATAGGAGTTTTACATGTTTAGCATAAAATAAACAGATTCGTGTTTGTAGCGTCTAGGGCCGGCTGTAGCGTTTTTGCTGCGCTGGGCAAGATTTGAGTTTAACCCCCTCTTTTCTAGAGATATAAGTGAAAAACTAAAGAAAATAAATAAATATGATGTATCCCCCATATTTGGCTATGCCAGGGAGCAGTCCAGCTAATTTTAAAAATATATACTGGATGTAATTATGGCTGAGGGTCTAGATGTGTGCGTATGCAAAGCTTACCATGCACACAATGGGTTCTAGAAGTTTGTCGCTAGGCACATCCATCCAGGTCATCTCTATGGCAGCGGGGTCGCCAGGGGAGCAGGGGGTCAGCAGGTCATCCACCATCATTGAGCTGTTTGTGCGGGACGGGCCTCGTACCTGCACATGCACCGTTGACAGGTGAGAAGGAGGACAGGTGAGCATTTTTCAACAACACAATACTGTTCATGACATCGATCTGTAACTTTTGTTTTCGACCACAGGGTGGCGCTATTTCAAGGCACTGCAGCTCTTCTCCATACTTGAAGACCTCATGATTGGAATTAAGCACAGTGCATTTACATACAAAGTGCCATGTTCTGGCATGACCACACGTCACTGGGCAACTTGCTACATTATTTTTTTCTCAACAGATTTAAAAGGATATTTGAGAAGGTTTCATACACCATCTGCTTAGGACATCTCCCTCCCTAGGTCAAATTATTTGGGAGGTATTTCAAGTATGTGATTTTCAGGCAAACATGGCCAAGTTAACTCACAGTAAGGCCCAGTCCCATTTCTCCTGCCTTAACACTAACACTTGGTCCCGAAAAGAGATACCCCTCGACAACAAAGTGAAAAGTGTCTGGGGTCTAAATAAGTACCTATGAAATGAGACACCAGTTCATGCAAACTTGCATAGTCAATGTTTTCCCCTACGTGACGCACCGTGACGACGTGGGCTTTAATAGAAGATTTCTGTTTGAAAATACTGGCCCATGTCTACAGGATGATTTCTCCGCATTTGTATTAATACCACATCCCAATAATTATGTAAATCAGAATATCCCCATAGCCGTGATACTTTTGTTCATGTAAACACTAGTATAATTATTCGTTATTGGAAAAAAAGGTTAACCTATTTGGTGCCCTGTCATAACACCCAGTACACGTCTTTACGTCTCTTTTGAGTGATATTCTAAAGGTTGTGTTCAGATTCAACAGAATTTCTTTGCACACACAAACTAGATATTCTGACATATTTTGAAATTTGCATGCTTAATTGCGACAATTAACGTTCATCTTCTCCTGAGCAGGACATCATCTTTCTTTTTCTTTTAGATATTTTTTGGGGCTTTGTTGCCTTTAATCAGACAGGACAGCTGAAGAGTGACAGGAAGTGAGAGGGGGAGAGAGATGGGGAGGGATCAGGAAATTACCTCAAGCTGGAATCGAACCTGAGTCCCCGGAGTCATGGTATGGCGCATAACCAACTAAGCTACGACGCCCCGCCATCATCTTTCTTTGACTGTTTTCTAGACACTCACTGAGTAAATTCACAAGGTATCCTGGGTAATCATCAGTGTTCGGAAAGTTCACTTTCTACATGAACTAGTTCAGTTCATGGTTCACAAATTTTAAAATGAACATGCTCACGGTATCGTTCATCAGGCAGTAATATAGTTCGTTCAGTTCACGTTCACCAAAATTATGAATGAATGCTGTGTTCAGGCGCAACACTGCTGTCTACATTACCGCTCTAGGCTGCTACGCATTTCACCAGAACACTTGCCAGGCATAGACAAGAAACACTCGCAGCAATTGACAGGTTGGGCACCCCTGCACTACTGGACTTTTAACAGTGTGTTTTCGCCTGGAAGGTCTATTGAAATCTGGCACCATATTGAATATTTGAATAGAGTGAACGTGCTGTTCACAGACACCAGAATGAATCTGTTCACAGTATCGTTCATCAGGCATTAATACAGTGCGTTCAGTTCATGTTCACCAAAATTATGAGCAAATTCATGAACATTCAATAAACGCCTTCAGACACAACACTGGTAATCATCTCTACACTTCAACGTTCGGAGTCTGCACTTGGCCTTCCTCCGTAAGAAGCAC
>JASCQY010000118.1:20106648-20119461 GCA_030264315.1 Sardinella tawilis
CCACAGCTTGGAGAATGGGAATCACAGCAATTGGCTTTAAAATAACAAAAAAGTTATTTTTTGAACAGGCCTAATGTCAATGCATATACTGACCAATTTAATACGTTACGTTATTTTCTCCATTTCAATCAGCTGCTGCCATTACAAGAAATACAACGAAACTATCAATCATTAATGACTAAATTGAAACAATGAGACACACCAACACAAGTTTGAGTGCTGTGCTTTGAGAGAAGGGAGCATAGGTACCTTTGCACTGCAAGAACTGCAGACAGACCTACGAGACGAAGGGGAAAGGGCAAAGCATTAGTTTGCAATGGACCCAAATGTCATTTACAGCTGCTATACACAAACAGCCACATTGGCTCTCACCTTTTACACAGAAGACAAGTGGACGGCCAGGAGAAGAGGGGAAACTTGACCCGACAACAGCAGCATACCTGAGCATGTATAAACACACACACAGACACACACACACACACACACAGTGTCAACAAGAGGTCACAAACAGACTGGTTCCAGAGTTTTATTGAATAACTGGTTGTGCACCTTGCCCTTCCTCAAATTGTTGTAGAGCTCTTTGTTCTGCAAAAACTTCTCCATCTCGGCCTTTACCAGCACTCGGCGCACATTAATGACCTCATCCACTGTTAATGCCAGACTCTCCACAGGGTGACTGAACTCCTCCTTTTATGAGAGAGAGAGAGAGAGAGAGATTGACCGTGAGAATCAGAGAGAGAAAGAGGAAGAGAGAGAGAGACCAAGAACAAAAGATTGACCATGCGAAACGCAGAGAGAGAGAGAGAGAGAGGAAAAGAAAGATAGAGAAGACCAAGACAAAGACTGACTGAGAAAAAGACAGAAAGAACAAAAGAGAGCGAGACCAAGGAAGAGATAGAGGAAGAGAGAAAGGTTGACCATGAGAGATAGATACAGAGAGGGATAGAGAGAGAGGGGGACGTAGAAAGAGTATGAAAATCCACAGTAGTGCAACAGCAGTGCCCTGAGTCCTGCTGTGAGGCAGTGGAGTGCGGCTCCACTGCAGGGAGGAGTGCACGGCTGAGTGGTCGAGAGGCCGCATCAAGAGCGGAGCTCTGCTACAGTTAACGAGCCTTTCCCACTCACCATCCACTGGCGTTTGCTGGCCCCTCGAGAGGGAGAGATGCTCCCCACCCCTTCTGACGCCTCCTCCACTGAACTCAGAGAGCAGCGGGCAGGAGAGGACGGCATCCAGCCAGCAACAGGGAAAGAGGCTGCAGGGGAAGAAAGAAACAGAAAAACAGAAAGAAAGAAGGAAAGACAGAAAGAAAGAAAGAAAGAAAGAAAGAAAGAAAGAAAGAAAGAAAGAAAGAAAGAAAGAAAGAAACAAAGAAGAACAATTCAGTTTGTGTTTCAGGTCTCAGAGTTGGCTCCCTGGCCTAGTTCGCCAATTTTCAGGGGCTTATCAGAACACATTTCTCCATTTATTTACTAAATTTTTCACTTATACGTTCAAGAAAAGAGTGGGCAAAACTCAATTGAGCCTGCAGCATGCAATAAGCCTCAAGCCAGCCATGCTAGGTTTGCATGATGAGGGGTGTTTATCCACCACCAGTACCACACAGGCCTTGAGAACATTTAATGTCCCTTTCATCAAATCATAATCAGACACAAAGAGAATCGTTGTTGGCCAAACAGAACATCAGAATCATGGGACAGATGACATCTTTCCATCTCTGCATCACTCCAGAGAGAGAAGAAGGCTTGGACTCCCTCTAGTGGTCAGTTTGGGGAAGACTAATGCAACATGCTGTCAACAATATTTGTTTTCATGTCCCAAGGACAACACTGATTTTACATGGGCTCTTCTTACTCGTATGGATTATGCAGGGCAATGTAATCAAACACCACCTGGTGTGGAGTTGAGAGAGGCCAACTGACTCGGCCTCCTTTAAATCCAGTAGAAATGTAAACGTGTGCTATGGGAAATGTCTTTGACCTTCAAGCAACATGAAAGCACCATTCATAACTTGTAATATACCATTATAAGTTGTCTGTAGTTATTCAAAAGCCAAAATAGTATGCATTTGGACATAACATATAGTTCCAAAAGTGTCATAATGTTATAGATATTAATAATGCTTTATGCCGATGATGCTTGTGTCCTCTATGGGTTCATGTCCCAGAAAAAAGATCAATCAAAATGTAATCAAAGTCAATAGATTTTATAGGTTTTATGCTTCCATAAAACATTCTCCAACTTCCACAGGATGTTGTCTGACTCTAACTGACCTCTGTATGTGGGGAGTGGCCAGGCCCCTCCCAGTGTGTTGGCGCGTGGCCTCTCTCCCCTCAGCACCACGGGGGTGCCTAGGTGTCCTGACTCGGACAGCGAGGGCAGGATCTCCCCCCGCAGCTCCGCCAGGTCATGCTCGGAAAAGGAGCGGTCCCGTTTTAGGGGCGTTGGGGAACTCTCCACCCGCCGGATCTCCCCACTGCCTGGAGAGTCTTCCTCCTGACAGAACCAGCACAGCAATGCAGCAGTGAGCAGGAAACACCTTGCTAGGTGAACTGTGTATGGGTAAGGCACTATAGCTACAGTATGTACAGGATTACGAACACACTAGGGATTGAGATTACCAACAATGTTTTAGCCAGGTACATACTTAACAAAAACAAGGGTTGAGCTATTGAGCATTGCCTGATGAAAGATTATCACTCATAAGTGGTTTAAAACCACTAGTGCAATGTGTTGTCCTTGAGGAAATATGACTGGGAATAATATATTATTTAAAGGGATAGTTCAGTCAGTCAACCCATAGTCCTGCAACATTTCTGAGCGCTGTTGGTAGGAATAAGATATTTGGTCTGTGTTATATCATACTGTCTAATTCTTAAGTATCCCAACAGCACTCGGCAACCGTAAATAACAGGGCTATAGGCTGATCGACTCTGCACTATTGCTTTCATATTTTCCTTTTGTCTGTGAGGCAAGGCCACCGTGAGCTTCCTGTTACCTCAAAGATGTTCATCTCCTCCATCTCCTGCAGAGTGGGTGCTTTGAGCAGAACTCTGGGGCGGGAGGAGGGGCGTGGCCCAAGTTCTGTGACAGACAAGTCTATGCAGGAAGTAGACTTCATATCGCATGAGCAGGTGTGTGCCAGGCAAGGCAGGGAGCCAAACGCTGCAAGATAAGAGGGGTAGGGTCATCATCAACCGATCATTATCATCACCATAATCACCATAATCATCATATGGTTCATCAATACCATCACCATCGACATATTACCAACATGAGCTAAGTGGAATTATTTCTCAAAGAAACAAAGCCTGGCACTGGGTGAATGAATGAATGAATGAATGAATGAATGAATTTATTTGACCATTCCTGATGTAAAATCATGGAACAGAAAAACTGAACCATACAATAAATAAACGTTATTATAGATAACATACAGTATTAGATCATTTTACCAATTGTGGTACAATTGTGTGTACCTAGTTTGCCCCACCCCAAGTGCAGATCATTTAGACCTTCATCTGTTTAAGCTATGTGTCCCTGTCATTGCTGAGCCCACTGTACTTGCAGATTACACAATTCTTGATACTTGTGCAACATCTATAGAGCAAGTGGTATCATATCTGAAATGTGCATCTGTGTCCAGAAACCCTTATGGCACAATTTGTTAAGTGGCATTGCCTTGGATTTACCGCTGGCTACAAAATGATCTTCTGTAAATCCAAGGCAGTGCCACTAAACAAATTTTGCTATAAGCAGTTTCTCAATAAATGTACCTTTAAATGGTCACCAGAGGGCCTTACTTGAATACTCTATTTGGGTATTATTTAAAACCCTGATTTTGGAATTTTTGTAACCCCAGGTTAAAAAATTATGGCCAATATCCTAGAAAAGACTAAAGAGGACCTGGACAGATGGAAACATACACCATTTAAGTATACAAGTTTACAAGATTACAAGACTTTTGGAAGTTTGGTATTCAAAAAGGTGTGACTCTATGCAATCAGAATTTGCTTCCTAGGTGGGACACAAATTTAGCTTGAGCAAGTTACTCAAGATCTTGGTACTTAGTTTGATGACAAAGTTTGATGTTTTTTGTGCGCTTGAACTCAGAAAGGGTCAAGCTTTTCTCTTTAGAGTAGAATGTCCGTTGTTCAGTCAACCATGAAATGTTGATAAGGTTTACCACAGTTCTTTATGGTATTACTGGAGATGGTTTCAAAACTTATCATTGTAATCTTTACCAGCCACCTCCTCTTTATTCATGAGTCATAACAATGTAAATTACCCCCTTATCTTACCTCACTCTTAGAAGGTAAATCCAGTTTTCATAGTGCATGCTTACAATAGTGCATGCTTACTCTAGAAACTCCTCAAATAAAATCTGGGGTTTGAGACCTTGCTTTTACTTTCTTTGCACCAGCTAAGTGGAACAAACTGTTGGAAGTACTTGTGTCAGTGAACACATTTAAGTCTTTGATTTATGACATGCCTTTTGTACAGCCTATTTCACTTCAAAGCAGCACAATGTAGTTTAAATAACTAGAATTGCACTATTTTTCATTCATGAAAAGGAGCAAATTCCTGCACTGTGTTCCTAAAAAAATTGTTTCTTGAACTACAACCCACAAGAGGCTATGAAAAATCACTGCTCACCTACACTGTCATAGACATTATCATTCACTTATCTTATTGCACTGATATCAGTGCACGGTGATGAGTTTCCGCTTCACAGTGAACCATAACCCACTTCAGAGCCCTGAGCAGGAGTAATGACTAACTGACTGCACAGGCCCCAAGGTTTTAAGGTGGAACTGACTCACGTCTCTTCGAGTTGGGAGGATCCACAGGCCTGAGCTTGCGCTCCTGACGGATCTCCTCCAGCACGCGGTCGTGGAGGGACTGTTGCCTTTGTGGCGGTGGAGGCAGACTGCGCTCTGACACCTGTGAGAAGTGGAAGAAGATGTACACAACTCTTCAGATTGGCTCAGTGGGAGATCACAAACACAGATTTAAGACTTTAAAGGAGAAATCCAGTGTAAAACAATACATAGCCCTATTGTTCGGGGTCACAGCTAACCAAATGGGGCACAGAAACGCACTTTCATTTTCCTATGCCCCATTCAATTGACGTCAACTGTCAGCTTGCTATTTGGTCTATGGTGTATCAAATGTTCTGGTTCTTTTCCCTATAGACAGCACTCAGTGGCAGTTCATTGATTCCTGGATTTCCCCTAGTGCTTTATAGTTGAGGCCTTGACACCTTGTTTTGTTGCTTTAGAATATATTGTGAAGGCTATTTTTTTTGTCGGGGGGGGGGGGGGGGGGGGGGGCTTCCTATCATATATCATGAAACTGCACAACATAACCTTTCCAATGATCATAGTCGTTAGTCGTTAGTCTTTGGTACAGACTAACCCCAGACTAACCCCATACCCCCCATAACCTCTTCTGGGTATATTTACACTTCATAACCCTTTATAACTGCAGTTATGACTATTTCTGAATGGTTATATCAACTTGTATCAATCATTAAAATCATTAAAAGATGTTGTATGAATACTTTATGAATACTTAAGGCGATGAATACTGAATAACCTTTTATAAATGTGTTTATAATGTTTTGTGAATAACCTTTTATAAATGTGTTTATAATGCTTTGTGGATACAGACTAAGTAGCGTGTCATCAATAATCCTTATGTAGCCGGGGCAGGCTGTAGCCTATTTCCCTTTTCAAGAAATACAAAACAGAAAATAAAGAATTGCATTGTGAATCGATTCAATTCAATTCAATTCTATTGTATTTATACAGCTCCATCTACAATAAATTTGTATTGCGTTGCCTGTGCCAGGAACCGGGTATGAAGCTTACAGGTTTTAGAGGGGGTCTGGAACGAATGAATTCCAGGATGAGTTCATGAGCATTCCTCTTCACCCTTGTGG
Source organism: Sardinella tawilis (assembly GCA_030264315.1). Classification (NCBI taxonomy): domain Eukaryota; kingdom Metazoa; phylum Chordata; class Actinopteri; order Clupeiformes; family Clupeidae; genus Sardinella; species Sardinella tawilis. The sequence continues at coordinate 20,112,591 of JASCQY010000118.1, forward strand.
GAATGTCACCATCCACCTGAGAAACCGGAAGGAAATAGCCAGCAAAGGAGGGAAGAGAGGGAAGGATAGAGAGACAAAGAGAGAGAGCGAGAGAGAGAAAGAGAGAAACGGGAGGGAGAGTAATGGACAGGGAAGACACAAGAGAATAGCATCCAGCAATTACGTCTAGCGGAACAGAAACAGAAAGGCCATGCTCACTCTCACTCACCGCCACTGTGGACTCTGAGACTGTTAAAGAGAGGCGGCTCTGCTTGTGTGGGCTCACCATGACTTTGCGCAGCTTGTACTTGCGCGAGCGGATGTCCTGCATGAGCATCTCGAAGGGCGTGAGGCTGAACTCGGTGGGCAGCGGGTTGAAGGGCTGCTCCTCCACCTTCTTCAGCTTCACCCCCTGTCTCAGCTCCTTCATCAGCTGCACCCACAGACGAGCCTGCCAGCAGGGAAACACACACACACACACACACACACACACACACACACACACACACACAGACATACACACACACAGACAAACACACACACACACACACACACACACACACACACACACACAAGTTCTCAATTTATTTGCCCATTATCATCAAAATCATGACCATCATCCTCACTGGACCTAATCAGTATCTTACACATGATCTGATTGTAGGCTTCTCCAACCAAAAAGGCAGTAACATAAGGGGGCTCTTGTGAAATCACTGGCGCTTAATAATCCACGATTCATTGGCCCTTTGTCTATACAGATGGCATTTAGAAATGGAGTTTGTAAAATTCATACCCTGTTGTTATGGGAGTGTTAGAGACTTTATTATAAACAACAGAAGTGACTGAGTATTTCCTGCAGTCAAATAAATGAGGCAGCTGGCATTTGTATATGTCCACTGAGAGCCATCCAAAGCCAAAAACCCTTCTGCCTATCAAGCCTGTCCAGACACAGTTCTCTAAGAGATCGGGCTCAGTGTAAATTACAGACCAAAGCTACCGAAACTCTTTAAGTGGTCTCTTAGCCGTGACGCTCCAAGTAATCAAACACATCCCACGTGGTGTGCTAAGAAGGTTAACCGCAAAAGAAAAGATCATGACCATAGGCCGAGCCTGCCTCCCCGAGGAGCTCACCCTCCCTGAGGAGTCTCTCACCCAATCTGTGTGTTTGAGGGCATCCAGCTCCGCCGCGTTTCGGTCTTCCTGACTCTCCTCTGTCCGGATCTTCTTCAGCATCTATGGGACCAGGAGACACCCAGCCACCCCCCAGGATCAATGGCAGTAAGAAGGAGGAGTACTCCTCCAGGCAGACACTGACTCACAGCCATTATGACTGCAGTGAAGAGGGCTATGAATAATTCAGAGGGATGATCGGCAACACTTAAAGCAAGGGCTCTCTGAAATCATGGGATCAAGGCAAGAGGGGCCTCGGAGGACCCTTGTGTTGTGCAAGTGTGGTGGGGTCACCTCAAACTCAGAGTGAAAGAGGATGTTAAAGTGTGTATGCAAAACACAGCAGGACTTCAAAAACCATTCTTTACTTGGATCTTCTCTCTCTACATTTCAAGGTAAATGTTGCAAGTCTGCGATTTTTTAAATGAAATAACTCCCCCTTCCATTATTTTGTAACTTAAACCGCAGACTCGCCAAGATATGGATTTGTTTACAAGCCAAAGGACAGGAACTAGCGATGAAAATGTTCAAAGAGTTATCTTGACTGCCTAATACATAAGATACATTCGGCTTTGATCTTCGGCAGGGTGATGTTGCCATCTTGCAAGGGTAGTAAATGTGTCCAGAAACTGTAAGGGAGCCTTAATTTGCCCCGTAATGAGTCAGTTAACCATAAAAATGACAATGAAGCTGGTAAATTAACCCTAAAATTTCTTAAATTATTGTCTAAGATACCTTTAACAAACTCTTACTTGTCTGTTACAATGGCTTCTGCTCCTATCAAGATTTTCTCTGTAATATTCTATATTTTTGTTGTTGGTTGTAATATAGAATGTTACAGAGAAAGTGTAAATCTAGAATACAGTATTCTAGATTTACTTTTTTACGTAACCAGAGTGCTACATTCCATTCAGTCTCGACTTATGATCTTGGATCTTCCCCAACCTCAGCTCCTTCTCCCACCATTGGACCATACCTCTTTGGCATCTCTGATCTTGTGCAGGAAGGTCTGCAGCTCCAGGGTCTCCACAAACAGGGCCCTGCACACAGCCTGGTAGTGCTCTGGGGCCAGTGTTGGGTTTGCCAGCCGTGTTGCACATAATGCTATCACCTGCCGAAAGGTGCGCACTGCACGAGTCGTCCCCTCGCCTTCATCATCGCCATCCTCTTCCTCCTCCTCCTCCTCTTCCTCCTGACCACTGTAGCCTTCATCAGTTGTCCCATTGCCCCCGGGTTCACTCCCTCCTTCGGTGGCTTCACCTCCCCCAACCATGCGCTCAATGAGATGCTCTAGCTGGGGGCTCAGCTCCCGCTCCTCGCTGTCATCCAATCCCCAGTCCAGGGCCTTGTAGATGGCCACTCCCAGGGACTGCACCAACTGAAACGGGGGGAGTCAGCAGGGGGTGGTGGGGAAAGACACAAGGAACCCCAATCAATTTGAACAATAAACAGAAACACTATATGAGCAACTATGTCTATGTCAGGTGAATGTTTATCATGGCAGGTTTTGTTTTTTTCTGAATGAACTTTGCTTGCATTTTGTCTCCCGTGTAAGACACTTTGAATCACAACATCTGCCAAATAAAATAATGCCAGCCGCAATCAATTAATCACATCAGAGCAAAGTTCCAAAGCAGGTTGCTTATTCTGATAAGGTTTGTCTACAGGTTGGATTTGCGTGCCAATAGAGGCGGGCTCTCACCTGGCGCTCAGCGACAGGAGGCTTGGATAGTGCTTCTGTGTCATCTGAGGAGAGGGAGGAAAGAAAGAGATGACAGATCTGAGACCAGTCTCACACCACTCAGCCCCTTTCCCACAGTTCTCCTATTCAAAAGCTGCTACTACTGAGACATAATGGGACTCGCTCAGTCGCCTCACGGCAACAATGAACTGGGCTATCAGACACTGGCATGGCATGTGAAGCCCCCTCTTAAAACCTTGTGCACTTGTCAACACATAAATGAAACATGAACGTGTTGACTTGAGAAATTCCGATTCTAGATCTGTGGAGAGCGTGCATTTTCTCTGCCTTTCCTTTTGTTATTATGGGTGGAGCTGCATCATGTTGATGTTATTAAACCGGAGCCGCACTGCTTACTGCTCTCTGGCAGTTTGGTTTTCCATGCGTACAGCACAGAATGCCTGACTCAGATATCACTTAGGACACCCATGGGGGCCGAAACATCACAATCAGCAGTGCAGCCAAAACCTGAGATGTGATACAACAAGCTAGAGGTCAGCACCGTCCTCTCTGACCACAGAGGAACCCTGAAAGCAGGACAAGGCTCTGGCAAAAAATGGGGGAAGGGATGGGGTGTGGGGGGTTGGATGGGATAGGATTGCTTCTAGGCAGATAGACAGAGATTGCTCTGCAGCAGAGAGATTTTCTTTGAAAACATGAAGATATCTTCATGCAGTAGCCCTACTTCCATACACTCATTTACACTTGCACATAGACATACAGACACACACACACACACACACACACACACAGACACACATACACACACGCGCACACACGTGCACACACACACACACACTGAAACTAGAGCTCCATTAGCTTAAACCGGTCAGGGCAGGTGCTATTTTTGAGAATTAGAGTCGAATAACATAACAGAAAGTGGTCAGTAGAAACTCACAAACACTGAAGGTGAAAGAGAGAGGGAGAGAACCGATTCAGAGTGATGGCAAGTGCTAATATATGCAGAAAGATGGGAGATGGGAGACACATGGGAGAGGGAGAGAGAGAGAACGAGAGAGAGAGAGAGAGAGAGAGAGAGAAAGGTGGTCAAAGTAATCTCTCCCAAAACAGTGCACTGTTATTTTGTATGCCTGCCTGCCTACCCCTGAGACCACTGGTAATATTATTCATGCAATCTCCATTTCTCTGCCTTCCCAAGATGGAGTTTGCTATCTGTTGCCATGGAAATTTTAAATGGGAAGATAGAGACATACACACAGACATGTAAAGAAAGTAGAGAATCAGAGAGTATAAGAGAGAGAGAGAAACAAATTGGGAAGAGGCAAATAAGAGATGAGCAGATTAAACAGACGAAAAGGAACATGAGAAAAGGTGGATGATCTCCTTCCCAACAATAGGCCCACTCACCTTGGAAAAATCCCTGATGGGCAGCAGGGTTACATGTGACCTCCCTGAATCTAGCTAAATATAGATCAGTCAAGATCCAGACCACAGCCAACAATAGCCTCCAAATATTAAAAACAATCTTGACCTGAATGGTCAAAACTCCATTTACCCAGACATGCTTAGAATGCAGACAAAACTGAACATGGAAATATGTTGTGTTTCTGATTTCTGATGGTGAAATAGCACAGATGTTCAGTGACAGACTAGATCGGTGTCAATCAAAATGTAGTCAGAGAGGGAATTTATAAAGCAAATAGGCTTTGAGTGTTGGTAAACAAAGTAACAGAGACCAGAGTAATGCTTTGCTTTAAAAACATAGTTTGATGATGTCCATGCAGGGGCTAACACAGGAAATAAACTATAGCTCTACTGAAAATAAACAAATACCATTTATCTGGAATGTTTCAATAGATTAACACATTACATTCACAAGCCAGTAGCCCTATGTTTAATTCTGCTACTTTAAAGTACAGCTATAAAATGAGCAATTCAATGAGACTGAACACTTTCCACTTTTTAGATGTTCAAATGCTGAAAATCCTGAAAAGCTGTACTGGAATTATGTAGAAGAGGCTATTACCAAAATAGGTCAAGAATCCTAGAGTTATTTAGATACCACGCCAAAAGTAAACATAGGCTGCGCGTTAATTAATAGACATAACAACTCTTCACATGGCCACCTTCAGGCCTGCTACCCTAAGGCATACAAGTAGGCCTGCAGTCTTTGAGTCGAGAAACCGTGAAAAAAACACCGGATGCGTCTAACCAAGGAAGGCAATAAGACCCATACTACTGGTGGAATGATTGTCTGGAATTTATTTTAAGATGAGCTTATTAGACCTTCCTTACAATTTAATCTGTTAGCGAAGGAAAGACTGCACAATGTCCTGTTAATTATTTATAACAAACTACCATATTTCAAGAATATCTTCAACTGATGGCGACCAGATGAATTATTCTGAATTAGGCTATAGCTTATTTTGATACAGAGCTGCAGAGAAAACTTGCCCACGCTGGACATCTGATGAAAAATACCCCAAACACGAGACAAGTTAGTGGGCAAACTGTAACGTTGCACAATTGAGCTAATGATGCGGACAGCCTTTCAACGGATGAGTTATTAGCGCAATAAGGAAGTTGGTGTTATTACCATTACTGTTCCAGATCTCCGGGTGCAGAGAAACGGTCCCGTCTCTGTGAAGGAATATTGAAGATGGGTCTTTCACCAGGTAAATTGTTCTGTCTTCGGACCGGTCCAGGCGCGGCACTCTCAGCCAGCTGCAGCACTGATAGCACACCGCCCAAGCTTGCTCCTCGTTTATGGGCTGCTCGTAGGATTTCAGCACTTCTTCAAGAGACAGTTCCCGGGGTTCGGCGAAGTCCCGGGCCTCTGCCCGCTCCGAAGGGACAGATACTCTCGAATCGCCTTCCTGAGGGCATCTGTTGGCGGATCTGGCCATGACTGCGGCACAAGCAAGTCCATTCTTTATTCCTTGGCCATGATCAGCTCCTCATTTCCCTCGCTTTCGCTTCCTAATAGAATACACGGTCAACTGCCGCAGCCGCGAGTTTCCATACCAGCAAATGAAAGCGATCTTTGATCCGCAGGAATGTCAGTCAGCGACGAGCAAAACAGACGCGGTTATTGGGGAAAATCTATTCCCCCCTCCCCTTCACAGTGGCGCATCCGCGACTAACTGGCGACCACACACAAGAGGGAAGGACAAACTTGTTTGAAAATCTGGTACTTCCATAAAATGCAGGTCGTGATGTAATTGGGAAAGGGTCCGTTGCCGGAAGGGGGATTCTCCTTGACTACATTCTTGTTATGTGCTGACACCTTGCGTTCTCCGCAGAGCGTCCTCCTGCTCCTCCCATGATCTCACGCAAGAGCCCGGCCCACAAACACTAAACCCCACCGATCAATCAAAACGTCTCGCAGAACTCCCACCAAGCATTTTAAGTACAGTACATTTACAACTAGTAGCCTACATCCTAGTGTTTTGGAACACCTCTTGAGGCTATGGAATGGCTCATGATCTTCCCTCTTTCTTTGAAGGGGTACACCCCACACATGGTTACTGTAAAGACAGTTATGATATGCTGTGGGATCTTGCCTTCTGTGACAGCCTTAGAAGGTTACAGGAGTGCATTTTAGTCTACTAGTCCATGTTATCTGTTACCTGTTGATTAGGTCTACCAATTTGAAAAACAATCAAACAGTCCAAAGCTGTTTTGAATGGAATATGACCTGGGATGTATTGCGACCATTACTTGCCATATTTTGTTCTATATCTCCTAGGCCCCATGGCAGATGCAGTATAGTACAGTCAGTGGCCTACTATCCAGATTTTTAAATGTGATTCGCTATGGGAGAGATTTATTAGTAAATGGAAAGCAAAGCCGCATGTGTGGTGTGTCCATAGAAAATAAAAGGTTGTGTCACTGACCTAGTGGCAGGCATTGTGTGACTGATCTGAAGGACTAAGCATGCCAAGAATAAGCTGTGAACAAGCTCACTGCATGCAGTTGTAAGAATCAGCCACTGGGGGCACCATAACTACCAACAATCGC
>JASCQY010000118.1:20128300-20140895 GCA_030264315.1 Sardinella tawilis
GAGAGAGAGAGAGAGAGAGAGAGAGAGAGAGAGAGAGAGAGAGAGAGAGAGAGAGAGAGAGAGAGGGAGAGAGAGACAGAGAGAGAGAGCGCATGAGAAAGGATACGTGTGAGAGAGAAAGTAGAGAAAAGAAAGTGAAACAGATTCAAAGAAAAGAAGAAGTGGACAAAGGAGAGTGGGACAAAGATAGTGGGAGAGAGTGCATGAATGCAAGACAGCAAACGAGGGAGAGAGAGAGGGAGAAGGAGGAGAGAAAAAAAGTGCATTTAGTGTAATAGATTACATGTGTGGTTTGGAATTCCCTCTCTGCCCCTATAGAGCTCTTGCATATGGCCAAGTCATCCACAGAGCCGCTTGATTTACAGAGCCTCAGAAACACAGCTGCACAGCGTTCTATAGGAAGCATGACACACAGCCCACTCTGGTTCGTGCGCACATGGGAAGTGGAGCACTATAATGTACTTAAACGGTTCTAGAGTGCTGGTCTGTGCTCCTATGGCCTACTACAAAGACCAGCAACAATACAAGATCAGCTTACACAGGGTTTCCTATTGTAATGGTCACCTCTGTCTTGGTCCCCTGCCACTAGATGGCACTGACATAACTAAGATGGTTACTTCTCTTATTTGAGTAAGTTTGTGTGTTAAAGCAAATAAGGTTTGACAGCATTCTTTACAGTCCAATGAGATGCTACCATTAGAGATTCATTATTTTGAGAATTACAGATTAGTCACAACAATGATGACTATAAAACATCTACAGGTCGACATTGACAAAATTGTGGAACAAATGACAACAGACATGACAGTGTGATGAGAGAAAGACAGAGGAAGCAAATTAGCTTTGCAACAGGCAACTAACTGATTGTGTCATGAGCAAGAGTTGGTAGTCCCTGTCCATGTCAGTTTATCAGCCATACTGTAATGTGCATGCTAATTAGGCAAGCCCATACAAGCCTCTGTGCCTTCATAGCGGAATAGCACTGCTTTAAGAGTTTCAGGGTGAGGGGACAGTGTGTTCTTCCATTTCTTCAGCAAACTGTGCATCTCTTCATAAAAAAAAGAAAAGAAAAGAAAAAGGCTGTTGGCTGTTGGTCTGTCTCCTCTCCTGGTGTCCTGTTCTCTACCAATGAGATCTCTTGACTTTTTTGCCCATCATAAACTTCAAGACTTAAAGACTACTGCCACTCTCCGGGACCACTCTTGTGAATATAGCTCACTCATCAGGGTCTCTCTTGTACACATACTGTAGAGACACACACACAGAGTCTCAAGTAAACAAATACCAACAGATTCCATCCAATTCAAACATACTCAGCTATTTCACTTGCTACATTCTCCAAACCCCCATCTCTAACTGTAAACGCAACTGACTCAACAGGAGGGAAGCCTTCCAGAGATAGCCAACACAACCATGCTCTTTTTGCCATGTTGCCTTGCACAGTATTTTTCTCCATAGACCATTATGCGCAAACTCCCCTAAGCATTGTTATTGGAAAACATGTAAGCTCAACTTGCATAAAAAACAAGCACAGAAAAAACAGGCTTAATTAGACTACTCAGTAGCCTAAACACTATCGTTGCATTTGCGATATAACGGCTCTAATCATCAGTATAATAACTTAAACTTAAGAACCTTTTTTCTGGGTCCTGGGGTCACTAAACGGAGGACACAAAGTCACCAATGAGTGTTAAATAGAATAGCCTATTTAGCCTATCAAGTCTTTTCTGAGCAGTGTCGACTTAATATAATTTTTACTGACTTCAGAGCTATTCATTTAATTAATGCTGCAAGAATTTTTAACTTTTTAGCCTAATCTAACTATCAACACTACATTAGGGATCTCTAGCCGCTGATTAGCGGTCCGATGACAACGGTGAAGTAACTATAGCTTACCTTATTGCGCGTCCCTTGAAACAGACTGTAGAATGGAAACAAAGTAACGAGCGCTCAGTGGACTAGTAGAAACACGACTCAGAAATACATTTTCATTGCTCAACTCCTCCAAAAGTGTATAAGGGACAGACAGCTTTGAGACGTGGCCATAAGCAGCGACTGGCAATGAGGTGGGCGGGGGACTTTGCCTACAAGTGTGAAAGGAGGGGGCAGGCTGGCAGGAGAGGGGAAAAAACTAGCCTAATGGTGACCCTTAACATGGCTACAACAGGGTAATTTTTACTCTTTTTTTTTTTTTAATATATATGTTGGCTAATTTGGTGTCACTACAGCATCGTCTATTAGAAAAGACCGTTTCTGTGAGTGGAACATTTGACCTAACATCAGATTTACAGATTTTCATTTTTTTCTTATTCTTTCTCCTGCTTGCTTAATGTAGCCAAGAGAATGTGATACAAAAGTAACAGCATTAATGCAATATAATGATTATGAATGAATATGTCTGAGGTTAATAACACTTTCTCACATCAGGAAAAGTGCAAATAGCACCTGCCAGGTGAAATCACAGACTCTATGTAGTTAACCATCAACAAAAGGTATTGTATTGTGAATTGAAGGTTCTTAATACATTTTGCTGGTGGATTTGTATGCCATTTGCCAACCATGGCCCATCATTAGATCACAATAGTTTTGTAACAAAACAGGCCACTTTTAACAGGAAAACGTTGCGACTGTGTATCCTGTTCATTGTGTCTCACTTCCCGTGTTTGCTCATATAACTGGAATGACATGTGGGACCAAGGCAAACCAAGAGGTAATGCAGAGAGCCTAGGACCATGCAAAGCCGCATAACATTTCATCTTTTGCACTCTCCTTCTTTTTGGGCTTGTCTTGGAGAGAGAGCGAGGCGGACCACTGTGGATACAAGTGACTGTGAGCTGGACCTAACCAAAGGATTGGCTGCCAGGCCGAATGAGGTCATTCTGTTGAAGAGAAAGGGGGACAGTGTGCGCTTGTGTCTTGGGACAGGGCCTAGAACATTTGTATTTTGTGAGTCTGCGTTCATTTTGTTAGTGTGGCTGATTGCCACCTTTTTAATTGTGTAAGGCTTGAGAGAGAGAGAGAGAGAGAGACAGAGAGACAGAGAGAGAGGGTGAGGGAGAGGAACAAATGCTGCACCCATGACTGTTCCTTTCTCATGACCAACCAACCAGACAGAGAAAATGTTTTACTGTACTTTAGACGTTATTCATTTAGTGGACACTTAAAAGTGAGTAAAAATGGTCAAGCTATTGTGATATGTGATGAACAACAGTAAACATACTGTATGCTTTAAACTTAAACTAAGACTTAAACAGACATCTAAAGACAAGAATCTAGATTATTTTTCGTGTGACAGGAAAGACAATAGCTTCAATGCAAATTAAAGAGAAATAGGAACAAGACAAAAGAAAACTGTAAGTATGCAGCATCAAAACTCAGAAGGCTTACTGAAATGAATGTTAAAGGCACTTTGAACAAAAAAGTCAAATGGACCCTTTGTGATAAGAGAAAGAAAACAATCCTGGGGAATGTCACCAATGACAAAAATCTGCTGTTTAGTTTTATGCAATACACATATGGCGTGTGTTAGAGGTTTGGTGTGAATCAATCCATAGCCCTGTTGTTAGAGGTCACTGAATGCTGTCTGTAGAAAAAGAACGAAAAAATTGATGCAACATAGGCTGAGTAATAAGCCAATGACTATTGTTAAGTGAATGGGGCATAGCTAAATGATACTGAAAGTAAGTCACTATGCCCAATTTACTAGTGTTAGTTTGCTGGTTAATTATTTGGCCTATGTTGTATCAAAATTTTCGTTCTTTTTCCTATAGACAGCATTCATTGACCTTGAGCAACCGGGCAATGGATTGATGAACACCGAACCTCTCCTTTAACACCTCTCAGCTGTCAATATGACTATGAGAGTCCATAAAACTAGTCAACAAAAGAGGTTGGGGCAGGACTGAACGGGAAGGTACGGGGACAGGATTAAGTCTGACGTCACTGTAGAGCAAAAAAAAAAAAAAAAAAAAAAGCCATTGATGGCCAATGTTTTGCTCATGCTGAAAAAGTAAAATGGCATTCTAATGAAGGGGGAATTATTCAAATTCCTCAACATACCTCAGCCCTTTCCCACCAGTCAAAAGACTGGAATAAACTGTAGAGCACAGCCATGGCAAACAGGTCTTAAATATGATACATTTCACTGAGACCACAATGACAAATGAATAGCCTCAATGCATCTCCAGGGCAATGCCAGGGCTCACCATTTCCCTCACAGCATTTGGTCTACTGAAAGAAGAACTGCTTTCAAAAGTTAAACTTTACACACGTCTGAGCAACTACTTAGTTAGCTATATGCCACAGAAATCAATCTGCATGTGTGCATCTTTTATGATCCTGTTGTTATCTAGCAGACATTTCCTTGACGATGAGAAAGATCTGTTTTTTCAATGTAGTCACATGTATACATGTATATAACAGCCAGTCATATATTGTACCATGAAACCTATATTTGGGTTTGTACAGTTAGGTTGATACGGGGTCAGAACACATCACTGAGATAAGCGTCTATCACGGGGCACTCATCACCACGGATCATACATTACTGTTATTGTGCGTTGTATGTTTCAATTAACAATGAACTGTCCCTATTCAATTCAATGTTGTCTTGTAACCCTCATCCTCAAAAATACAAACAAACAAACAAATAAACATACCATTGATTTATAGAAACACAAATTTAATGTACCAAAAGTAAAACTCTGGGCAATACATAAACCTACTGTATGTACAAATGCAAAAATATGATTACAACTACACCAATCTCACTAATTCTTTCTGTCAGGAAACAAACACAGCCACAAACTAAGTCAAAATAATAACATGGTAAATCAACATTTTGAGATACTAAGAAAAAATACTGAAATAATTTAACATCTCAAAATAATTCCTATGCCATTAATTTGACTTGCTCCAAATAATGAGATTCTTAGTCAAAATAGTGATGTACTATTATCATTATTTTTATTTACTATCTCAAACTTGGTAACTCAGAATTTAGTTGTTGGCCATTATTTCCCGCCTCCAAGTGGGCTTCCTTATTCTCTGAAGCTGCACACACTGGTCTGCTATGTGATAATGGGTATCACACAGTGATACAACACCTCACATATGTGCACATAATTATTTGGTTGGGAAAGTAAACCACAATCTTCAATCTCTGTGCTGTTTCAGTGGTATAATAGGTACGGTGGGCAACACCTGGTTCTGGAAGACAAAGTCCTGGATGCGGCGGAAGAGCCACAGGAAGATAAGTAACACACTGACATACTGGATCCACGCAAACTTGATCATCTCCCAGAAGCCTGGACGGTAAGTATGGGCTCCGAGTCAAGGGAAATTCAAATGAATAGGACCAGTCAGTTACGTTCACAGCCATTCATTCTCTCCTTCTTTCTTTCTTTCTTTCTGACTTCTTTCTCACTGATTACTCAAAGGCCCCAGCTGGGAGGTTCAAATGACTTTAAGAAACTGACTATCAGGTTTCATTACAACAAGAATCTGGTTTCTTTTTCCACCTGTTAAAAAGATCTAGTATCAGGGCAAGGTATTCCTCAATGTCACAGGATGCATGACCAACTCAACTAAAACTCTTACATGAAAAACAAGACTCAAATTTTTTACATATTAACATATTATATAACCCGTCAACTGACACCTGACACCACAACAATATGAGACACAAGTGGTCTGGGATGCACAGGTGTACTCGAAATTTGGCTCAATAACAGAGCCACTTAGTGATGGTTCAGAGTAATTCCAATCATAGCCTGTTATACGAGCTTGGTGAGTGCTGTCGAAAGCAAGGAAAACGAATGAATTTGGAACAACATAGACAAAATAGCGAACCAGCAACTTACGCTAACTAAATGGAACATGGAAAACAAAAGTGAAAGTGAGCTTACTTGTTCCATTGAATAAGCGTAAGCAGTGCATTTGCCCCTCGGTCTATGTTGTTCTAAATCCAATTGCTTTCCTTGCCATCAACAGCACTTACCAAGCTCTGAGTATAACAGAGCTCCCAACCATTTCTTATATCAATCTAGCCTGCCACACTTCACAAAGTTGAGCACGCCGCCTCAATACGTTCCACAAGCAATGAGTGTGCCGTCTTAATGTCCTCTGTACATTTGGTCAATTAGTTATTGTGGTCTGAGCATTGGGTCACATTTCGCTGCTTCTGCTTTGTTATTTTCTGTGTGATTCCCAGTCAAAGACACTTATTCACACAGGGAGGGGTGATTCATGCACACATACACACACACACACACACACACACACACACACACACGCACAAAGAGAAAAGGATATCTGATGACCTCCACAGGATAGCGCACCTCTGCAGTAACCTTGAAGGGCGCTCCAGCAGCTCGACCCACTGTCCACACTGGACTTGGGCAGGTGAAAACGGTAGTCACTACAGACAGAGAGACGTGATGTTAAGCAGCTTTTAGTGTGTCCTGTACAACCATTTACCATACAGGCCAACTGACAACCTCTCATTCAACAACACCAGCAACCAGTATTCCAAACATCTTCTTCTGAATGTATGATCAAATAAAACATGCGTTCTATGTTGTATATCATATTACCTGTGTTTATGGTTACCGGTTACCAATTATTTACTATGTTCATGCTCAGTAGACATATAAATGCAAAGACGTGATGTTGGCCACTAGGGCTACTTCATGCAGCACTAATACAGGGCAAGCTTCTCGTTACGACGATTTCTGCCTTTACAGTGGGAGTGCGCCAGCACTCTTGCACACGCATCCAAAATGCTATTTTTAAACCACTTAGAATGTTCGAAATCTCACAATACGTCCTACAAAATATTATCAAGGTCTCTACTCATGAACTTCAGCATAGACAACATTGTTGGCGCACTCCAAGCCTAGCAACACGAGCAAAGCACTACAGTCACACTGTAAATGTGTCCATTTTATGGCAGTTGTTTATAGATGAGTTTTGTTTCTCATGCTTTCATGTGGCAGACACTATGGTCAATGTGTAATTCCCTTGAGCAAAGTATGTCTGTGATACTTGGAAGGGGTGAAACCATGACCTTCGCACTTCAGATTTTGAAGTCTGTGAGTGTGTAAGGGCAGACACTCTGCAAACGTTGAGATGAAAATGTTGCAGAGAGGAGTTGTAGCTTTACGAATTGAACATTCTTTAGAAACACATGATTCTTTGATATGATCAAGTCAAGTCAAGTCAGTTTTATTTCTCCTGTACCTCTTGCCAGAAGGCAAGAGGTTGAACAGGTTGTGTGCATATGATGATGTGATCATCTATATACCAAATGTATGGGTCTATCTATATGTAAATGTTGACCATATAAAGCATATAACCAACACTGAGGGCTAACTAAAACAGCTATTTTTTTAGAACATCACAACATCTGATGAGTGTATGAAGATATTACTGTTGAAAGTGTACTTACTGTTTCTTTTCTGGTATGCTCCAATGATTTTGATTAGATCATAGCTTCTGGCAAAGGGACTCTGGGCATCGATGACTGATACCTATGATAAAAAAAAGGTTTCTGTTCATATTCATGAGAAATGAGACCTCTCACTTTGTGGTAAATGATGAGTTAGCAGACTTTTTTACTGAGCTTCACTTGTGGAGAAGAGTCTAGCTACTCTCTATGGGCATAAGTTCACTTTCTGGTAGACAGATACTTTCTGAGAACTTTATTTAACTATTGGTTCAGCCTTCAATCTCGACTGCTGATTGGATGCTAGTTCCTTGATGTAGTAATGTAGCGAAATACAATATTGAGCAGAGGGGACAGCTCTGGGAGCAATGTGTCTCCATTACATACACAACAAAAGTGCAGTGCTATTTTGACTGTGAGCAAAGAATACTTGAACCATTCTCAGAATAATTCAATTGAACCCATGTTATTTTCAGTATAATCCATAGGCGTGTCAAATGCTAATAGAATAAGGTAACTTCAATACTGAACAAAGTCACATGCAACAGAATTATATCACTTTAAGTGAAGCTTTTGCTACAGAGATGGCTAATAAAAGATGATGAAAGAGACTTTGTCATGACTCAAAACAGACAAAACTACAAACAAACAAACAACAAGATAAAAACCCCAGCTCATTAAACACCACCGGGCTATTGGAGACTTGTGACTTGACAATGCCATCTGTGTGCCATCAGGGGATCGAACGAGAGTCAGCTTGATGTGTCTGTATTGTGAAAGCTCACATTGTAAGTTGTGTGCAGGCCACGGTGAGGGAGGGGGACTCGCTGCTCCAAGCGTAGATCTCCACTGACAAAGAGCTCTGATCCCGGGACAGGGGAGGAGTGCTGCACAAACGCCAGTGTCTGCATGACAACGGTGGACATTCTCTAGAAAAGGGAAAGAGAGACAGGGAGCGGGGAATCAATGTATGTACTTCAAAGGAAATGTAACTAAATGTAACTAAATTCTACTGGATATGGCCGTGTAAGGTGTTCCTACAAAGAGCTGGTAGGAGAAGGTGAGAAGCAACTGGATGCTGTAGACCTGCTCCGCAGGTGACAGGGGGAGCTCCAGCTGGAGATTTAACTGATCCAACTTCCCATCTCCATTCTGATCCTCCTCTCTTGCCTAAAATTGCGCAGAAATACAGGAATTATAGACATATACTTTGCTTGAGAGTCCATGTGTCATATTGAAGTGTGAAATATACATCAGCGAAATACCATAACTACATCTCCTTGAGCTGCAAGGAGCGAATAATTGGTAAAGATGCCATTAGGTTTTACAAAGCTGGGGTCCGTTTCCCAAAAGCATAGTTGCTAACCAAGTAAGCAACTTTGTTGATTGCAATGCAATTTCACATTGCCAACCAACTTGGTTGCTAACTGGCTAGCAACTATGCTTTTGGGAAACAGACCCCTGGTTAGTTAGTGAGCTCACAGCTTCACGATACTATTCTCTCTATGTGAGCATTAGAATCAATTATGATTAGGACATACAAACAATTGTTATACAAGTGAGGGAAGTGAGGGTGAGGGAAGTTTGTGGTATGAAGAATCTGATAGATGGGCTGTGAATCGCCGCTTACCGAAACCATGGGGATTCGCAGGTTGCTTCCTAATAAATTATTTAGATTTGGGTATGTACTCCAAGCAACGTAGTCACCCTTTGTACTAGTTGCAGCCACCAGAAGCATCTGATACTGAAATCTGATAACAGGTTGCTCTTCGTACGTGCTGCGCTTCAACCAGAACCCTGCGCAGAATGTTTCGTGAGATGGTGACTTCGCTCTGATACACATGGTCTCAATGTTAAATCTAGCCAAAAGGTCTAATGACAAAGGAGGGCAATATTTAATTCAACCAAATATTTTACCTTGACTTCTGTAGGCAACCAGGAGAGGAGGAATGTAGGTAAGACACAGAACTGCTATGGCAAATAACGTGGCTTTAGTGCATACGCTAGTTTTGTAACGAATTAGCGCCGGGTGAGAGTATACCTCATAAAAACCCATTGCTGAAAAACTAACAATTTTATACTGTGAGTTAAAAATGCAAATGCAACGTTTTACAATCGAACGGCAGCAGCCTCCTCAAGCTAGGTAACGTTAGAATAGCGGCTTTAGCTAACTGGCTAGGATCATCTAACATTAGCTAACAAACTTATTGTGTGCACGCTACGGCTAGATCATAAGAGCAACCGAAATAAAGTCAGATTGAAGTTAGCACTGCATTTCCTGGTTAATTCGCTAATTGGAAGTTTAGGATTTACCATTAATGAACAGAAAATCCCTTGCGATGGCTAAAGTTAACCTTCTGTCTACATGGATACAGCCCATGATACAGCCGCGTTTATCCCGAACTTCCTGTAGATTGGCGTCTACGTTACCATGGCTGCGATTATCCATAGCAACAACCTCTCCCCTCCTCCCAGACAGCACGGATGCGCAGCGCAGTCACAATTTCCAATTTAAAACATAAATCATTATCCTCCTTAAAATGTTTACCTGCATGTCTGGACCACAGGATCTTGATGAGCTACATTTTGAGTGCAAAGAAAATATCACCAGTATTTAAGTTTGGGTTGAAAAATGCATTACTTAACACTACCAATAGGATAATGCAAAGCGAATAAAAATAACATATAACATAAATGTGCCCGTAATTCGCTTCACGACTTCTATGTGTGCATCCCCCAAAATTTCAAAGGATTGACGTCATCCTTGGGTTGGTCCTGGCTTGGCTGCCTGCTAGCAAGCTTGGGAACTACATTGTTGACGTTTCAGTTTTATTATCATTGTACTGTGTATACCAGAGCACATCGACAACTGTTCCTTTTTGTGCGAAGTGCACGATATTTTTTACGCTTTCTGTAAGCTGACGAAACAAACAGTCTGCAAAAATGAAATGGATGTTCAAAGAGGACCATTCCTTCGGTAAAACGAAATTTAATGGTTATGTCACAGGTTTTGTACTACTGTCAAACTGCTAGCTAATGGCTCCTAGCTTGCTACTTACCCTAGTTATTTAGCTAACGTTAGCTGCTAAGTGTAGTTCAGCAACAGTGTTGCTGGCTGTTATCTGTTAAACATTCGTCCACATACGTTAAGAAATACATTTAGCGAAAGTCTGAGATCTGACATTGCAATTGTAGTTTTGCAGAGGTCAGTTTGAGCATGTAACGCTAGCTAATCATACATACTATAAGGGATATATGTTTACATGTTGGACAGCTTCCTATCGTAGCATAGTTAGCGTTGGTTGTCCCTAGCTCATGGTAGGTTAGCAAACAGTAAATCGATTAGCAGAAACACTTGTGATCCAACATTAAACATTAAACGACACCGACTATATTTCAGAATGTAATGTCGGCTCGGCAAACGCATTCCTTAGGGTTTCCCCGTCCTTTTAACAGCCTGTCATTTCCTGATGGTTTACTAAACGTGTTATGGACAATGTAAACAGTTAAGTTCAACACTGTAGGTAACAAACAAGCTATGTGCCCAGTGCACAAGCCGAGGTACTTCCTCATGAATACGATGCGAAGTAAATAAATAATATTTGTCAGTAAGTGAAGTTATTGGACCATTAATTTGGAATTTTCTTCAGCACCTGTCCCGTGACAGTAACAAACAAAGAGAGCCATCAATTCCTTGCTAAGATTTCTGCCCCTCCCCCTACAACGACAGAAAGAGGTAACACAGACTCATAAAATCTGTCAAGTAAGCAAAGCTGCTTACTTGCGTCGTTGTGTGCACACTACTGTTTGGCCTCTCATATCTACTAAAACAGCAATGTTGCAGAGGGGAACATTATCCCTTACCCTTATTGATCTCATAATGTTGGTAATGGCTAAGTGCTTGGCCTTTTCTGAAAAGTGTGTTCTGCATCTGGCTTTCCCATGTTTGTAGCACTACCAACAAAGTCTTAGCTTGCATGCTAGGAAGGCAGTGAGAATTTTCACAGGAACACCGCAAAGAACCACAAATAATTGGGAGTATTACTTGTTTTGTTAATGAGTAACCTGTTGAAAACCATGTTCCTATTGGGTTACATCAGAATTTTGCATTTTACATGTTAAAGAGTCAATAGTGGCCTATAGTGTCAAGTACATTATATCACTAACAATGTATTCTTTTAATAATTATCTACAGGCTAGACACATTTGTTTAGATTATTCTAAAAAAGCTGTAGATCTCTGTTACTTTTTATTGGTCAGCAAAGTTGTTTTAACCACACCCAGGCTAGCATTTAACCCAAGTCTTAAGCCTATGATTGGCCTAAATGTAAGGAAAATGTAAGGGAAAAGCAAGGACCACATTAAATGTCATGTAGGCTAAATATGTTGTGTTGTTAAGAACATAGTCTATTAGGCCTGTGTAATATGTGAGCCTATGTTAAAGCCAGCGCTCGCACACATTAGGCTCTCCGTGTGAGCTGCTCTAAATTTTGAGTGAGTCGTTTGACACATTTAGGCAGTGGTTTGACACCTTTAAGGCACCACACATAGGCGAGTACAAGGAGTGGGGGATGTGAAGTGTGACAGCCCAACACAGACTTTGTGGCTTGACTGACTGCACACTAACCAGTCTTTTGCAATCATGCTTAGCCTTTCACTATAGTATGTTACTGACGATTACAGATTTCTTTGCCACTGAAAATATGCCACAGATGAGAATGCTAAATTTGAAATCACTGTCATCTTTCTGTCTCTCTCTCTCTCTCTTCTCCTGATGCAGAGCACCGATGTGTGGAGTCTGCCAAAATCCGCAACAAATACCCCGACAGAGTTCCGGTGAGTGGACACCTTCCTTCGCGGCTGACAGGCTTGGATTCTGTGGGGATGTCCTGACGTATTTGTCTCTCTCCTCGCACGTGTTGACTTGGGTGCTGAATTCTTTTCCCCTGACAGCCTGTGGGCCCCAACCTGTTGAAGCTGGTTGTGCTCGGCTGTGTCAGTGCAAGCTTCTTGCCAGTGCTCGGCCTCCCTTAATGCTGCCTCATGCCCTGGAGGGTTGGTGTGTGTGTGTGTGTGTGTGTGTGTGTGTGTGTGTGTGTGTGTGTTTGGTGGAAGGAAGGGAGGGAGCAAGAGAGAGAGAGAGAGGGGGGG
>JASCQY010000118.1:20147455-20165928 GCA_030264315.1 Sardinella tawilis
GTTATAATAATAGATATTATTCGGTTTTAATCGATGCAGATATTTTAGATGCGATACATCTCGAATTCATACGAATTAATGACCGATGGAGACGTTTGCTGTCGATGCAGCCGGATCGTTTGTGTTCGTACCGATTTACCGATGAAAATCGATGAATCTTCCCAACCCTAGTGTGTGTGTGTTTGCGTGTGTGTGTGTGTGTGTGTCTCTATGACCTGCTCCACAGGGTGAAACCCTGCCCTTGTTGCTCTGGTGTGAATGCTGGGTCTGTGCCTGGCTGTGGGCGAACTCCAGGCTGGACTGCAGGAGCTCAGGAGGGTGCACTGTGTAGCCTGCTGGGAGACCAGACACCTCTGAGCACCTAAAGACAAGAGCGGGAAACACAGCTCATCACCATAGACTTTCACAATTCCTGTCGCTCTATTATCCAAAGCAGCTCACATGGGCACTCAAGAGTTTGTAAAGTTTGAGCAGTTGTTATCCTTCCTTACAACCTTAAAAGAGTCAGATCTACTTGCTAGTACTTGTGCTTGATTATGGCTCAGTTTTGGTCAGTACTGATCATGATTCATGTTTTTATGATTTTGTCATCCATTCCCTAAAATTAAAAAAAAAAAAAGTTCAATGTATAGATCAGGTAATTAGAACTATGAGAGCAGACGAAATAGCCAAAATATCAGGAAACAACAGGAAACAAACCTATCAATTTTACTATTTTTACTAGTAGCTGAACGTTGCATAGTCCTTCGAGTTAATAATGAAAAGCCAAGCTGTTTAATTTCAGAGGGCCCTTCTTGCACTCATGGGTCATTAACTATGTCTTTAGTTAACCGTGGACATTTCATACAATAGTTTCGTCATGTCTTTTGTAAATTGTGCAATGTTTGAGGTGTGCCTTTGAACCAAATGCCAGTATACGCAGCAGTGGAAAGATGACTGGTCTCCAGACATGGAACAGGAAGTGTGCATACGTAAAGAGCAGAAAATCTAATGTTTAACAAACTCCAAGCCCCTTTGTTGCTTAATGTCCACGACAGTCGTCTCTGCATTCGCTTAATCCCTGCAAGGCCAAATTCATCAGTAACCCTCCCAAAAAGCTTGCACAAGTCCAGGATGCACTTTCCATCAAAAGGATTATGTGAGCAATTACAAGAGTGTAGAAGGTCAATATAAGTCAATTATCTGTCTTGTTGACATAGCTTACCGGTTGCATAATGCTCGCTGCATTGCTTGCTGGCTGTAAGGGCACTTCCCAGTGATGACTGCCCTGAAGTAGATCGCCCCCTGCAGGTAGTGGCTCAGAAGGGCTCCCTGGAAGCCCAGCACGCTCCAGCGTGCCATTTTGTCACTGCACGACAAGGAAAGGGTGGGCTCCCCGCGGCCCGGTTTCACCCGTAGCACCCCTGTGTTGTGGTAACCGATGCCAGGCTCCCTCGGGTCACAGGTCTCCCCGGGGACACACTTGGCACCAGTTCGGTGGATGTCTGGGGCCGGGAGGTCCTTAGCAACATTGTCTTCTTGTCTAGGAATATCTGGAGTCTCCGGAGGCTTAGACGGGTCTCCTGCAGGATGTGTGTTTTCCAGCTGAGGAGGAGGAGGACTGGGCGTCATTGTCTTATCCGGGCTCCCAACAACCTGATGCATCTCCTGCTCTGCCTTAACACGCTTGCTGGCCTGGTCCTCTTGCCAGTCCACTCTGCGTTTCAGTGCTGTGTCTGGTGCACCACTCTCCTCCCTCTCAGGGTCCTCCGTCCGGACTGGTGGGCAAGGCTGTGATGGACTCGCCATCATGGGAATGATGGATGCATCTCCACCTATGGAAGTGACAGAACAAATACAGAGATTCCTGAGTATCACCTCCTAAAATAAATCCTTTTACAACATGATTTCCATAATGTTTACTATTCAAATCCACATAAAGCCATACTACACTGAGAAGAATTTCCTCCAACAACTAGATCAAAACATTTGAACACTACTGTCCCTACTGTCACATTTGACAGATCATTGACATATTTAAAAGGAGTACACACCACCAGGAACTAGGTGGATGCTTCAATATGGAAGCCAACATGTGTGTGTAACCGGATGTTTTGAGACAGTCTCAAGGGAACTCACAAGGAGTATGACTGGTGAAGAACACAAAAGACACATGGGGATGAACTTTCCACTTGCCCGTCTCTTCCCCAGGGCAGAACACGGCACTGCTCTCGCCTGACACAGCAAGACGGAGCTGCTCCGTCAGGTACCTGCAGAGGGGAGTGGAGGAGGATGACTATGTCTACAGGGTGTGTGAGAGCAAACCCGCACACACCAGAGTACACAACACTTTCACAAAGAAATATACAGGATGCGGGGTCATTTGGCTCCAGTGGTCCCCAGTTTGTTTGACGCAAACATACACTTATATATGCTTATGCTTATGCTTAACAACTGATGTTAGGGGGAGTCACACACCTGATACACCCTCGCCTGGCGATGATCTCAGCATGGCTGTCATTCAGTACATCTCCTGTGATATATCAAGTCATGTTCAATTTTCAATTCAATCTGATGGGTGGGGTGGTAATTCTCTTATAGGACACCAGTTGAATCAACACCAAGCCTTACTGCCCATTTTTGGTAGGTATAGGTTTACAAGGCTAAGAAGGTTACAGATGATGTCTGAATCATTCTGTTAATGTATGTATGTATACTATAGCCCCAGCTGCTTATGATGAAAACAAATTGCATACCATTAGGACTCATTGCAGCACGCCCAATGCATTTCGTTCCAGTTCCCAAAGACACAACCTTCATCTCTGTTGGAGTAAGTTAAGCAATGCATGTTCAATGATAAAGAGGCCAAAGGCAATTGTGTTAGATCATGTATTTGCTTGTAATGACTTGAAATACGAATTTACTCATTTGAATTATTTATGTCTGCCAAAAACCAATGTTACACACCCATATTTTCTTCACTGGCCTTCTCATGCAACGTTACTTCCACTACAGCTGCCAGAAGTGTCCACTCTCTGCCTAGTTCGGGCTTTCCTCTTTTGGGCAAGTGGCTAAAGTGATCATAACAAAGTCTCGCAATTTTATCCACTGGCCACATTATTTACTGATATATCAACGACACAATCTGCAACACTTCTCAAACCCACAATTTTTGTCATTTATGTACACCGCGTGAATTCGAGCTGCGATCAGTGAGCGAGCTCACACATCCACACGTGCTCCATGACGTTTCGTGCGTGGATAGGTCAAACTCCGAGTAGAGCATTGGTTGGTCATTCAAAAATCTTAAAAAGAAACCCACTTCTTTGCAATGTCGGAGATGTTTATTATCACCAGTCGCAAATTGGTATTCAGGTACCTCTCCAAAGAAGTATCCAAACATACAAAGTTGTAGGCCCTATTATTTTATTTTTATTGTGCAATATTACTTCATAACATTAGCCCTAACATTTACCACCAGAGTGCGCTGTCTCCTTCATTTTAATTTCTGTGCTTGTCCTTGCAATTTACAGCTCTCAAAATCTCAATCTCAAAATTTTCTTAATGTCAGTTCTGTCATCTCAGCCCACCATCAAAGCTTGTCAATTCATGCCTCGAGAAAGAAATGAACTCTGAGAAATCTGTTCACGGTAAGTTATGAAAGTCTGAAAAGGTTGAGGGCAATTCTGAAAAAAGGAGCAGAAGGCCTAAAATTAGACCTTATTTGTATGAGTTTATTTTTAAGTGTCTCAGAGAATTTTACTTTTACCTCTGGTAGCCTATGTAAGGTTGTCAATATTTGGATCTCTTTATGCAAAGTCAGGTAGGCAGTGAGGTGATTGGCTTTTAAGGTTTCAATGTGTTAAATGTGTGTGGCTCTTGACTTTCTTAAACTCTTCTTTTATTCTTTGTTTTTTTCATGGTTTGTCTTGAATACTTCACTAATCTTAGGCTATAAAAATGACACTCACTGTCTAAAACTTTGTGACTGCACTATGAATCTCGTGAAGGTTTGTTTATCCCACTGTCCTACAGACTCCACCCATAACTCACCTGTTTTGGATAAACATGTGGTGGCATATAAACCTGTCAACCGACTCGGTAGCCTATACCACTGACCTGTATGAGAGAAGACAAAAGAAGTAGGCCTTTTAGATCAACATCACAGAAGAGATTCCTACTTTCCGAGCAGAGATGGCTGCAAGAGCTTCTCTCTCTGAGGACGATTTCTCCTGCCCGGTGTGCTGTGACATCTACCGGGACCCTGTCATACTCCTGTGCAGCCACAGCTTCTGTCGAGTCTGTCTGCAGCAGTTTTGGAAGCAGAAGGGGATCCGTGAGTGTCCTGTGTGCAGGAGGAGGTCTTCCAGGTCGGCTCCAGCCACCAACCTGGTCTTGAAGAACCTGTGTGAGGCCCTCTGGCAGGAGAGGGGCCAGAGAGCTTTGGTAGGGCACTCAAAGTCAGAAGGCCACGGCAAGTTAGTGGTGGCAGCTGAGACAGCTTGTGGAAAGTCTTCAGGCGTACCAGAGGTGCTGTGCAGCATCCACAGCGAGAAACTCAAGCTTTTCTGCCTGGAGGACAAGCAGCCGGTGTGTGTCGTGTGCCGTGACTCAAGAAAACACAGCCATCACGCCTTTCAGCCTGTTGATGAGGCAGCTCTGGACCTCAAGGTAAAAGAATCTTAGTACTTAAGTGAATCTAAACTGTTTGGAATTTATTTGATTTTTAGTGTGATCTCTTCACAGGATTGCAGAGAAACCAGAACATAACAAAATGGCCAGGCTTTGAGTAAAAGTGTTTGTATTCTCATGTTTTGACGGCTTGACCTTCATACCTCATTGGTTTCTGTTGACGCTCATGCAGTTTTGGTCACTGAAACTGGGGCAGATTGACGTGCTTCTGTTTATACTGTACATAAGCTAAGAGATGGCCTGATAGAATCAAAAGGAAGTAAATAATCACTTTCTCCTCAGGAGGAGCTCAAGCGTAAACTCAAGCCCTTACAAGACAAGCTGAGGACCTACAAGGAAGCTAAACTGTTGTGCGACCAAACTGGAAAACACATCAAGGTGAGGCAATGGAAAGTTTCCACTATAGTTTTTTTTTTTTTTTTAATAGGTCTCATTGTTTTTTTATCACTGTTATCCCTCATCGTCTTGTTTCCGTAAGTGTCAGGCAAAACATGTAGAGAGGCAGATTAAGGAGGAGTTTGAGAGCCTTCATCAGTTTTTGCGGAAAGAAGAAACTTTCAGTATTGCTGTGCTGAAGGAGGAAGAGGAGATGAAAAGTCAGATGATGAAGAAAAAGACTGAGGAAATAAGCAAAGAGATGCAGACTCTTACAGACACCATAAAGGCCATTGAGCAAGATATGGATGGAGAAGATGTCACATTCCTAAAGGTGAAAGCTTTTGGATTATGCATTACCACAGAATATTTTCACTAATGTATTGCACAAAACAAATTAAAACAAACAAAAATGCAACTACAAATATTTCTGCTCACTGAATAATGCTGTAACATTATAATCATCATACTGGCCCTCCTGTGTTTTGCAGAATTATAGTGGCAGAATGAAACAGTGAGTATCAATGCAACATCTTTCTGTCTTCACATTATGCTGCAGCAAACCCTTTGCCAGCTTTAACCCAAAGATGTCATTCCAGAGTTGAGTGCACCGTTCCGGATCCGGAGCCAGTCCCAGGAGCACTTGTAGACGTTGCAAAGTATCTTGGTAACCTGCGCTTCAGGATCTGGGAGAAGATGAAAACCATCGTTCAGTACAGTGAGTACGACTGCAACATGGAACTGAGTAGCCTATTCCAGAACATCTTGTGCCTTTAGAATGGAATGAAATGCCAGAATTACTACTTTATCTGGAAGTTGTTACTACAGTCTTCCTGTTATCTACCTGTTATCAGGGTGTAAAGTGTAGCCTAGCTGTTATCAGGAGTCACCCTCTTTCCTTTTCATCCCTTTGTGTGCGATTGCAGGCCCTGTAACTCTAGACCCAAACACGGCCAACCCATGCATCTTCCTCTCTGATGATCTCACCACTATCACCTACAAGGACAAAGGCCAGCAGCTCCCCAACAACCCGGAGAGGTTTGACTACTGGGAGTTTGTGCTGGGCTCTGAGGGCGTCACCTCGGGGAGCCACTGCTGGGACGTGGAGGTGGGGGACAGCACGCTCTGGGCCCTGGGGGTGACCAGCGAGTCGGTGCGGCGCAAGGGCGAGTCGCTGTTCAAGAGTGGCGTGTGGGGCGTGGGCTACTACAACGGAGAGTACGGGGCGAGCTCCTCCACGGAGCCCCCGACTCCGCTCACCGTGAGCCCCAAGCTCCAGAGGATACGGGTGCAGCTGGACTGGGACAGCGGTTTGGTGGTGTTCTCAGACCCCGTAGGTAACACTGCTCTGCACACGTTCACTCACACCTTTACAGAGAGAGTGTTTCCGTACTTCAGTAACTACTGTGAGCTCTGTCCCCTGAAAATCATACCGCAAAATGTCTCTGCAGCAACGCTAAACCACATGATCTAGAATTCATTATTTGAATGCATCTGAATTTCATGTGTTATGCACTATTGCCACTTGTAAATATGTGACCATGCCCTGTTTCATTGGCATACTGGTAATAACATAAGAACATGTGCAATGTTAGTGTCTTTATGTTATATCATGGGCCTTTCTCTAAAAAAATGTGTAGAATCTACATTGTATATGTCTAATTGCACAGATTGTGAACTGAGTCTTTTGATCAAAGTAAAATTCTAGGAATCAAATTACAAGTCAAGCAAGCTCCCACTCTGCCTGATGATGGTCAACTGACCGAAACGTTGCAAAATGAATTTTAAATCGCAAATGAGGACAGTGTGCGGGAGCTTGCTTGACTTGAAGTTGGTAACCTTACGGACCTTCTCCGACGCACCTGTGCAAAGGAGGTGTGCAGAAGTTTCTCAAAAGCTCTCAGGAATCAAATTACCAAAGCTTTTCTTTTTGGCTGTTTTCTTTGAGTGTCATTTTTGTAAAAAATAAAATAATAATAATATTAATAATAATTTGGTGGGAATTTAGGATCATATACTGTACCTTATACTGTATATACCTACCTGTATACCATACTGCTCTGATCTACCAGGGTCTCTATGTAGCCTGTAAAAGTGCAATAACTGTAACAACTGTGCATCATCACTGATTTTCATTAGCCTCTCTCATTAGCCTGACGTGCAGAGCCTTATAAAGGGGTCCCTTTATATGGCTCTGCTGACATGATTGTGGCACATCACTGCTTGTCATGGACGTTGTACATTGAAACAAACCTCCATGTGAAAACAATCACTATTGTCCTCTAGTGGCTCAACAAAGTATAACATGCCTTTAGACTGGACTTTTACCAAAGATTATGGAATACTGAGCTCCGCTTTTACCCTCTCTGCCTTTACTGTCTATGCTTGATACAGAAATTTGCATAAATAATGGACATTTATGCATTTCAAGGTTTTCTGTTAAAGGCAGGGTATGTCATTTTTATTGTTTGCCATTTTTGCATAATTATTTGAAATCTTCTTCATAACTCACTCACAGCCACTGCATTGGAAACAATGATATAAAACTAAACATGCCAATCATGGGCTTGAAAAATCATATCCTATCATTTGAGAGACCAACATTCCCCATTGGATAGCTGTATGTCAATTAAAGCGGGGTATTGAGTATGATGGTTTCAAGGCAGGGGGTTGAGCACAACCGTTTGATTGATATACAAGTGTCCGATGGGGAATGCTGATCTCTCAAATGCTAGGACATGGGACATAATTGACATAGACAAGCCCTGTCTTTTTCACGGATGACTGACATTTAATTTTCATATACTGTATGTGCTTCCAACTCAGTGGCTGTGAGTGGGTTACTACGTTTTTTTTTTCAATAGTTTTTAACAGCACAAACATCTTAGTAGCCTATAGGCAAACCTAAGTGTATTGTCATTCAAAAAATTGCATTACATTTATAGAACAAATGAAAATATTTCATTTAATTTGGATATGAAAAACAACCACATGTAGCCTACTTGTTGAAGATACTGTGATATTATTATTAGAACAGTTCCCTCCAGCACGAGAGAATGTTGGCCTCATTCATGTCTGCAGCAGTGCTGGCTGGGGTAGGTCTGTGTTGTTTTTACTAACAATGAGTCTAAATGTTTAAAAATATGTTTTGGAAATGAGTCTGTTTCTTTTTATACTGATGAGGCAAAGAAATCCTGCATACTGTCCAGGATCTTATTGACCGCATTCTCTCTTGTTAGGATTGTCATTCTCATTACTAATTTTCCAAAATAAATGAATGAAGGACCTTTTACTGTTATGTCATGCCCCACTTCAACACAGATTAAGGTTAGTAATCCGCTGCTGGACAGTCACAACACACACGCATATGTAGGGGAACTGCACCTGTTACTTTTCTACATGAAAAACATTAACTATCATTTCCACTAAACTGAATGTCTCCCTTTCTCTCGATTGTTCTCACTCACTCTGCTCTCCCTCACATACAGTACACACACACACACAGCTCAAAATCTCCTGATGGCAAATTCAAACCACACACATAAGGAGCACAGATGTTCTTATGTTAACATGGTAAAATAACATTTATTAAAAGAAAAGCTTACATAACGTGGCTGGGTTCAGGTTAGCCAAAGAGCTAGTTTCCCTTGAATACTTAGCACAGGTTTTTTTTTACCCAAATGCCCAAAGCTCAATCACAGGAAAAGAAAAAAGGCCTGGTAACAAGAAATCTTACCTCAGTGACCTATCAACACATATAACTAAAAGATATCCTTTTTGTTCAGTCATAAAAAAACAACAACAATATATGTATAAAGAAAAAAAAAATATACACGCGCACACACACGCCAAAGTCTAATATTGCTTGAAAGAGTTTTAGCTAAGGAAGTACACAATACTTAAAAAAATACAATAGAGTGGGTGTACCACAGGGCTAACCTTTGAACAGTCTGTCACAAAATGCGTAGAAGAATTCATTAGTCGGAAAACAAACTTAAAATGGGAGAGGTCTCATAGACTCAAGCCATAACAATACAGAACATAAATAAAAGCGCAATATTTTGGCCAAATGCAGCTTCACAAGTCCATCCAGTGTCCGTTTTTCATTCTCCGTGGTTGAAAATAAAAAAAGAAGCTTCTTAGTGGCGTTCCAAAACTTAAGATAAACCTCAGGGAAGAGAACAAAAACAATCTGTTCCACTGTACATGTCGGCTAAAGCCAGACAGCCTGTGACAAGTACATGTGCATGCCTGTGACTGAGTGACTGTGTGTGTGTGTGTGTGTGTGTGTGTGTGTGTGTGTGTGTGTGTGTGTGTGTGGAGAGCATGTGTGTAATGTTTATGGCATTGTCTGCAAGTGTACGTGTTCGTGCTTGTGTATGTGTGTATGAATGTGAAGGCAGTTTTTGAGTATTGTACCCATGTGTGAATGTGCGTGTGCGTGTGTGTGTGTGGTTGCCCCTCCTTCTGCTGCCAGTGTTTGGTGAGAGGTGAAGTGAATACTGGTCACACCCTTCAGGAGGAACCTTTAATCTAGAGTCACTGGTTTCACAGGGACACAGGGTAAGGAACACCAGGAAATCCCCCCAGACTGCAGTCCAGTTGCCATGCCGACATGTGCCTAGGACTTCTCCTAAGTTGCTCCCCCGTCCATGTCCTTAAGTGGTATGCTCCTGGTCATCCCCCTCCTGCTTGGTTCTCCTCAGGTTGCTCTTCATTTTCACAAATTCGGGGGTGTTTTCCTGCTCCTCTTCATTCTTCTGTTGTTCCAGCTCCAGCTAGAGAAACAAGCACAGCTTATTACCAAAGCTGAAAATCATTCGTGAGACAGGACAGACCTTTAACCAAACGCCTACACTACCTTCAAACAACATAGAGTACAAATGCACATCAAGTCAGTGGCTGTTCAAATCCCAAGCCACTCAATTAAGGAGGTTACCATTAGCATGCTGGCTGGTTTAGCTAAGGCTAAGTAAAGATATACTGTACAGTATAGCATCGTGTCAGTCACAGGTTAAGCTGAATTTACCTGTTCGAGTTTCTGCTGCCTCTTCATGAGCTCGATCTCCAAGTCCGACCTCTTCTTGTGGGCCTCCTGCTCCTCCTTCTGAGCCTTCAGCACCTGGTCCCTCTTCCGCTTCTCCATCACCTTCTGCAGTTCGGGCTTGTTCAGAGGAGCCAAACCCCTGCAAGAGAAGAGAACACACACACACACACACACACAATCAGCATCTGACTTAAAGCAGCATGCATTGCAGACATTCACCAATCACTGCCTGTGGTAGCCTACATCAGGGAATGAATCAGCATGGAGATGGAGGCCTATGGAGGTGCGCAAACAGTAGTGGTGAAATGGGCAAGTCAGTAGCCTAAGCTAGCTGCCGGCTCAAGTATAAGAAAATGATGTCAGTAATCGTAACATTTTTCAATGCAGTGAGTGTCAGATGAAATTCAAGGATGGAAATTTGCAGAGAGAGAACGAGCACTGGCATCATCCCATCTCAAAAGCTGAGTCAGATTTTATGAAACAAAGCCAACAGAGTGAGGGTCTGCATCTGTGGACTGACACACACACACACACACACACACACACACACACACACACACACACACACACAGACACACACAGACACAGGCACAGGCACACAGATGCCCACTCACTGATGCCAGCTCATCATCAGTGCATGTATGCCCATCCCACCCAGGGACAGAACATTCTGTCTGCCAACGCTCCTGCTGCCCAGTCTCCATGGCAACCTCAACAACAACGTCATGGCAACCCAGAGTATATTAGACTGGATTATTGACCTGTGCAAATCAGAAACTGTCATGGGACATTCTCTCTCTCACTCTCTCGCTCTCTCTCACACACACACACAGACGTGTGCATAATCACTTGAAACCGCTCTTTCAATTTTGTTTGATTGACAATTGCGTAACTTCAACTTTTCGTGCCCCCTTTCATGTCAAATCCCCATTGCCCCACTTTGGCCACCGGTAATCTGTCTGTGAGACTGTGCTCCTGGGATGAGGCCCGCAAATGAGAGTTGGATGACCAGGCGACTCTCCAATGGGACTCACTGTGTATGTCTGTACTGCTGGCAGAGACACAAGCACTTAGGGACAACCTGGACTGGAAAAACAGTCCTTGTTCTTTGGGGGGGGGTGGGTGTACGGGCAAGGTTTTTCTGTGAAATCTGAAAGTGCACACAGTCCTTCACTAAACACAGACTAGCTTAGTGCGCAAACATCCCCGCTTTTAGGGGACGATTTTTGTAAATGTTTCTTATAAAAAAAAAAAAGAATCCACACAGGAAATATCTCCCAAGGCTTTTGCCTTCCACCTTTTATATTACATCATCACTTCTCCCTCCCTGCAACCCCCCCCCCCCACCCCCCCCAACCTCATCCTAACCCAGCTCCTCCACCAGCCCATTAGCGCGCTCTGCGAAATTAAATCAGCAGAGCCAGAGATAAATATGCACGCGCTCAGACTAAAAACAGATGCTGCTGCTGCTGCTGCTGTCATGCTGGGCCGAGACTGGCTTCTACTGGGCTGTTATGCAATCATGCGCTGCTCATGTTCCTCCTGCTCCTGCCACCGCTGCTGTGCCTGCGCCTGTGTCTGCGTCGGTGCTTGTGTCCGCATTTGCCACGCTCGCTCGCTCGCTCTGAGCGCGACCCCAGACAACACAAGCACCGCCAGCACACGCTGTGCCTCGTCCGCCTCACGCTCGCTCGCTTGTTCGGCCAGGCTGAGGTATGGCGGGGGAAGAGAGGAATGTGATCGCTGGAAAGAGCGACAGCCAGGAATTTCACTCGCAGACTGAGCCCAGGGAATCAGGGTCTAGAGTGTGTGTGTGTGTGTGTGTGTATGTGTGTGTGTGTGTGAGAGAGAGAGGGTGGACAGCATCTGGCTAATGATAACAATGACACGAAAGGCACTCATTAGAAAAGAGTATTCATTACTAACGTTCGTGTTCTAGTACGTTCTCTGAAGGTGGTCTGTATTCCATGAATGCCGTCTGTGAAATGAGTGGGTCTGCTCATGTTCCATGTGTTCATTACAGCTGGGCCAAAATGTGCTCTGGTGCATGAAATTTATGAGGCAAAAATAGGATCTTGAGTTTGGGTTCAGTGGTCTGCTGTTCGGAGTCACAGATTTGCCTGTGATTGTAACAGACTTGGAAAAAAAAACAAACAAACAAAAAAAAACACAACCCAGCTATACTGCTATTAGAGAATGGACAATAGACACTTACGCACTGCATACTTTCCGTGATTAGAGAGGCATATCGATACTGCCCTTATCAGCGTATCAGTTTATCAAGTTGGCAGCACCTCGGGAATCAAAAGAAGGTAGCCGTTCAATAATGTTTATATTACCCATTTACAGTGCATTGTTTGTTATCCCAGACATAGCACAGCCATGACTCTTCCACCGAGTTTGTTGAGGAATGCGGGGTTATTTTTGATTACTACTACTGTATGGTAACTAGGTCTGCCAAACATGACTTTTGCTCCATCTGATAAGGTGGATTAGCCTACTGCTTCCTGCCCCTTGAGGGCCCCTTAAACTCTGTCTGTTCCCAGCGAGAACTAAAAAAAAAAAAAAAAAATCCCACCACACTTTCCAGAAGACAAAACGAATTGTTTTGATAGAAAGTTACGTGGCAAAAAATGTATAAAACTAGAAATGGTACCAAATAAAGGAGATGGATGAAAATGGAGTGGTCTTGTGTCAGGGATAGTCTGAGGCATGCATACAAAACAAGCATGTCTAAATAAATCCATTTACAGAATGCTGGGGGAGGATAATGTTAGAACTCCACTGATGCACTAGTCTGCTTGAAAGAGGAAAAAAGACTGCTCAGACGTGAGGTGTCTGAAAGTGAAACTGAACATCTAAATGAATCCTCCCCTATGAGGAGGAGGCTTTCATTCTGGCACCTGCATTCCTTCGCTGCTCACATTTAGCTTCATCTCCAGCACGTAATCAAATATTGTCCCATGAGCACAGCCTGAAAGCTGCCCTGTGTGTGTCTGTGTGTGTGTGTCTGTCTTTCTGTGTGTGAGTCTGTCTTTCTCTGTGTGTGTGTGTGTGCGCTCCCCCATTCCCGCCGCGTGTTTGCACCACACGGAGAGCAGCTTCAGAAAGTTCTGGCGAGTTAAGCAGAAAAAAAAGGGCGCATCACAGCCAGTTCTTTCTTTATTACGTAACTTCTGGCGTTGGAGAGAACGAGAAGAATCCTCAGACGATCTTCGGGCTCAAGTCTCCGGTCAGAATGCACGTCCAGAGAGGACTTTTAACGAAAATGACTGCAGAGGTATAGAGGGCTGTGAAAAGGACTGGTCCGGTCCGGTCCTTTTCTACGAGCTTACATAAGCAGCTAGCCCACCCCTGCCCCCGACCCAAAGCATTATCTAAGAAGTGATGCAATGTACCTCGCTATATATAGTCTGACCTCCATCACTGTGACCTTTCATCTGGATGCCCTCCCTGTAGATGTGGTTTCATAAGCACTTTGATGCACACTACTCCTCCAAGTGTGATGTATCTGTGTGTGTGTATGTATGTGTGTGTGTATGTGTGTGTGTGTGTGTGTGTGTATGTGTGTGCGAGAGAGAGACAGAGATAGAGACAGAGACAGAGAGAGACAGAGAGAGAATGGAGGGAGGGAGTCATTAAAAGAGGGAGAGATAGATAAGAGGAAGGAAGGAAGGAGAGAGAGAGGACAGATGGTAAACAGGTAGGAGATGAAGGGGAAGAATTCTGATGAGAAAGAGGTGGCAGTACTGTCAAGGACAGTGAGGGAAGGAGGGAGGGAAGGAGGGAGGGAGGGAGGGAGGGAGGGAATAAAGACAGAAAGGGAGAGAAAGAGAGATAAAGAAAAAGAAAGAGCATGTGTCTATATCACTTTGTGTATGCGTGTGTGCCTGAGTGTGTGTGCGTGAGTGTGTGTGTGTGTGTGAGAGAGAGAGAGTGTGTGTGAAGGAGAGTGTGTGAGAGAGAGGAGCGAGAGATGCTGTAATCCCTGTTATGTAACTCCCTATTCCTCTGCATCTCAGAGCCCAGCATCACCGCGCTCAGCATCATCTAATCCCATCCAGACTGCGGAAACATTCACTCACTTTATCAAAACACTCTCACACACACACACACACACACACACACACACACACTCATAGTAGACTCATGACTTATGTCTAGACGGCAACTAACAACGGAGATTGAAATCTCTTATGCCGAAAAAAACCCTGACGGGGAAGAAAACCTGAGATCAGATTGAGACCACCCTGCACCTCTCTGCTCTGCCAACAGACTGACTCCAGGTCAGTCAGCAACAGGAGGCTGCTCGCCCACTAAGGGAACAGGAGGAGCGTGGGGAGCAGAATGGGGTGATCACAGTTATTTTTACGTAACCGTTCTGGTACATGCGTGCGTGAGTCAAAGTCTGAGGGTATGCACGCACGCGTGTTTGTGTGTATCTGTGTGTGTGTGTGTGTGTGAGCTCAGTGCCCTGGTTATCATCTCTCATCTACATCAAAAAAGCTGAAAAGATCTCCTGAGGCTGCTCTGTCTGTCTATTTCTCTATCTGTCAGCGTTCTCGCTTTCTTTCCACTGGCGACGTGGTGTAAACAAACCTTTACATAACATTCAGAGAGGGTTAGGCAGCAATTTTTTTTAACTAGGTATCCTTTCCTATTGTCCGGCCTTTCCTGCGCTTATGATCTCCCTCCCAGAAGAGGACGAGGAGGAGGGGGGGAATAGGGACGGAACAAAGTCTGTGCCGTTCTGTTGTTATGGTGCAAACTGGCCGGCAAATGTGCCGATTACCAAGGGGAATATTACGCACCTAAGACTTATGCAACACCACCCATTACCATACACCAGAAGTATACGCTTATGTAACCGAGCTGCATCTACTCATTTTTGTTCTCGGGTCCATCAGCAACATTAATGTTAGCGTTTCCATTCGCACTCGGATGATAATCTCGGAAATTGCCGGTAAGCCAACGCGTATCTGGCCGCGTGTATTTGGGCACGAATCCTGGGCTAACAAGTATTTGCACTCCACCATAATGCTTTTGGTGACAAACGTGGGAATGAAAACAAGTTGGCAACATGTTTCATAAGGGGCTACGTCATCAAATTTTAACTTCTGTTCAATGAAGCATCCCATCAAGGTAATGTATTGGTGTGAGGGAAAGAAGGGAGGGAGGGAGAGAGGGAGCGAGGGAGACACAGAGAAAGAGAGAGCAAGAGAATGTGAGAATAATAGAATGAGTCTAAGCCATTATGATGTACAGTACAATGTGCTAAGAAAGAAATATTTCAGCACTGTTTGCACAACCTGGCCAGTAATTGCCCCGCACCTTGCTTTAAATAAACTTAAATACACTGTAAATAAAGAGGAACTAGATCAGATTACACTGTGTGTGTCTGTGCGTGCATGTGTCTGTGCATGTGCGTGTGTGTGTGTGTGCGTGTGTTATAGAATAGTGAGTGAGTGATGAAAAGTTGGGCAAAGAGAGTGGGTGGGTAGGTGGCAGTAAAGTAAACAATGTCCATAGTGGAAAGAGGCACTACTATATAGAACCAAGGGGACAGAGGAGGAATACTGTCTATTGACACGACTTAAGGGCAAACGCAGCAGAAAAATCACACAAGAGCAAAAGCAAACATTTAAGCACGGCAAACCGAGTTCCTGGATACACCTGCGCCAGGAGATATTTTTCAGATTGCAGAAAGACAGAGAGACAGAGAGACAGGCAAATAGCACACCTCTTCTGGTTCATGAGAAGCTCTCTGTGCAGGTCTTGGTGGTTTCTGGAGGTCTTGACCGGATTGATGAGCTTCTTGGGCTTAATGAGCTCATCGCAGTCCCCATCCATGTAGTCTGGCTGGGCCATGATGCTACGCACCCTGGGCAGTCCCTGCAGCTCCCCCTGGTCCAGACAGTGATCTGTGGTCACAGGGAGGACAATGGTTAGACACAGGTCAACAGAACACTGTTAGGCTCCCAGGTAGTTTGTACATACTGTAGAAGTACAGAAATAATTAATATTAATTAATACCCTATTATTAAAATGATACTTAAGAATTTAGATTGGGACACCAATATTAAGGGTTTCATGATGAAGATGTGACCACGTGAACTTCAAAGTAGGACATAACAATTAACCTAAACTCAAACTATGCCTGCTCTAGTCAAAACAATCTACAAACTTCTTTAACAGCATGAGTAACAAAAGTCTTTCAAGTCTGCGTGTCTGGGATTTTGCTCTGACTGTAACCGATATTAATTCACTACTTCTCTTCCACATGGAAACTTTGGACATCAAACAGCCCAAGCACTGGGCTACAGCACAGAGATTACAAGTCATCAGATACATCCTCACCAGAGGCTGTAAACTACTAACAATCAACAACCAACTGAACTGTTCAGAAGCAATCAAGGAAGCTATAGGCTACACTAAAATACTCCCACACGTGAGTTGATTACAGCCAAAGAGGAGGAAACGCTGTTTTGCCACCCATGTGATCCTTTGTTTTGTGTTTCTAAAACAGTAAAGTCAAACCTATTAACTGTCAAAGCAGAAGAACGGTACATCATCTTAAAAGACTTGGAAGGTACGCGATGTACAGAACATGCGCGTTTTAAGAAAAAAAAATCTCTACAATGGAAAAAAGAGAATACAAATACACTCCATAAAAACTCACCTGGCAGGATGGGGAACACGGGGTATCTAAACATCGTAGTCATTTTTATTGTGTACAGATAGCGACGAAACTTTGTGAAAGTAAACACCAAACGCCTGTGCAGCGAGAGGGTCGCACGATGTGCTGTGCTGGGGTAGAGTAGCGATGTTTCCTGAGCGCGCTCTGCCTCCCAACTCTGCGAGTGCGTAGTGTGCCGTCCCGCTTTGAGGGCTGATATTGTTTTATTACCTAACAACCCGCCCCTGACAGAAAAGCGCCGCTGTTAATCTTTTAACAGCTGGTGACCCATCCTGCCTTATATGGAAAAAGCCATCATATTTTATCCATACCTAGACATGCTCCACATTCCTTCTCGGACTCAAAGTCCACATGTAGCATATAAGAGCAAAAGAAATCCATAGGCTACATCTACAGATAAATAATGAGAAAAACAACAACAGCGGAATAACAACTGTCAGGTCACAGCCAATTACATAGGCCACAATTAGATTTAAATGTTTCAAAAATAACGAAACAAATCATAGCCCACATAGGCTACGACCATTGATAGCACTGATACATTTGGAATGTGAACGATAATTACAATTTCGTATATACTCGTTCACAAACCCTCCACATTTTTTCATCTTACAAAAATGAGACTGCTTTAATTGCCTTGCAAATACGTGTAGCTGCAGAATATATCCACGAGAGGTCGCACTAAAGTAGGCATGAGCCAGTTTCATCAAAACACGCTGTGACGCAAGACAACTGTAATTAAATTATTTAATTGAGGGCTGAATCAAGAGGAAAATTCAATTTATTTGTCTCTCGTCGTTTTGTCCTTTCTGATCAAGGCTGTAACCTTGCTGCTGGGTCTTTGGGGAAACATGAGGAGAAGATAAGGCCTAGTTAGCCTTCAAAAATTGCTTAGCATGACTCTCACAGTTCTGTTTGGTCTGACAATTGTGGTCATTTTCTTTTAATAGAGAAAATTGAGAGAAAAAGAGACAATTATACCCTGAAATCAAATAATTTGTGTAGCTTATGTAGAGTAGATGTAGGTGATGTGTATTCATCACACCATCAAGACATACCAGGATGTAGGCCTACAGACCAGAAATCTCAATATTCACCATTTATGTTCACTTCAGTCATCTGGCCCTTGAACACTGGTAGTCAGGCTTTCATAACAGTCTGGATTCAGATTGCTCTCTGAGTTTAGTCACACAGCAGGGAAATCATATAGCCAAACACAACACCATTTCTTGGCAGAATCTCCCTAGTCCATGAGGAACACAAATGGCTTTGGGTGCACTAGGCTATAAATGTTGATAAACAAACACACAC
The DNA here is from genome assembly GCA_030264315.1 of Sardinella tawilis. NCBI lineage: Eukaryota > Metazoa > Chordata > Actinopteri > Clupeiformes > Clupeidae > Sardinella > Sardinella tawilis. The sequence goes on from JASCQY010000118.1 coordinate 20,165,557, forward strand.
ACACACACACACACACACACACTGTACAGCAGAGCAGCTCAGTAGAAGCACAGCACAGCACAGCATAAATTCTGTACGTAGGGCACCATGAGTGGGTGCATGCTATTTATTTCCAAAGCCTCTGGTTCCCGCTGGAGAAAGCTCTGGCTGTGGCATAATGACAGGGGCTTCCAAACCCAGGGCACAGCCACTGCTCCAGCTCTCCCCAGCAGTAATTAGCCTAGCATCAGAGCCACTTGGCTGGAGAACTGGACTACGCGTGAGGGATTGTGTACGCCGCATGCCAACACACACACTCAAACACACAAACACACACACACACACACACACACACACACACACACACACACACACACACACACACACACACAC
>JASCQY010000118.1:20170779-20183279 GCA_030264315.1 Sardinella tawilis
GGAGAGGAGAGGAGAGGAGAGGAGAGGAGAGGAGAGGAGAGGAGAGGAGAGGAGTTCAGACGTATGGCTCATTGTCTGGACACAACAGAGCAGGGACAGAGAAGGCGAGGCAAGTTGAATTTCTGGGGTCAAAAATATGGGAAACATAATTCAATGTGAGGCTTTATCTGACTATAAGTAGCTATTCAACAGTGAAACAGGAGAATGTTTGTGTGTAAAAGGGAGGGAGAGAGAGAGCAAGAGAGAGAGGGAGAGAAAGAGAAAGAGAAAAAAATAAACAGTCAGCTGGAGTTCACTGTTTTCTCCAGGGGATGTCAGGGTTCAAAATCTGAAGCTCTGGCCCACATTTCCACTGTTATTTTACAAAATGTCTCATTTGTTCAGTTTAGCGATACCTCATCTTCACAATGTGCCACTTCCTGGAATTGTTTGCCTTTGGCAAAAGCGTTTGGATATTTCTTTCTATTTCAAATCATTTGTACAGATATGTTACACCAAAATGTAGCAATAACCGACTGTAATTTTATTTAAACATATTTAGTACTTATTACTGTCAACACAAACCTTCTGGGGCCTTAGAGACTCTATCAGCTAGGATGTACAGTACAGTAAAAGTCTTCAGTGAGACTCCATATGACTGCTGAAGTAATTTTGTGCGCACACCGTGCCACCTCTTTTGCTGATGATTTAACATGCTGAATCAGCAACAGAGCCATCAGCAGTGTCGACAATACTCTGGTATCATGGTCAGTTCTGTGAAGTTGGCCCAATGTGTGCACTACTGTGGAAGTTTACTCCCATGCTGGTTTATTGGCCTTTCCCATTCTGGTCCAGCAAAGCACTTCTACATGTATTCAAGAAGTATCAAGAATAAAAATAATTCGATTGTCTCAAATGACAATGTAAGACACAATGTCAGGACTGATCAACGTTTTCACATGTGTATTCATGTACAGCACGCTCCCACACACACACACGTGCACAAACAAAAACACAATGCACTCACACACACACACACACAAACACACACACACACGCACGCGCACGCACACACACACACACACACACACCCACACACCATCTGTGGTAATTCATCTCCACCTGGGTATAGCCCCTGGCGCATGGTTTTCTGGTCCAGTGGACATCTCTCATTTTAACTAGCTTATGGTTCGAACCAGGTCAGAGAACTGGAGAGAGAGCAGCATCTGGACCGCCAGACTGCCACACTAGCACACTACCACAAAGGCAAAGCCATAGAACGAACACACACACAAACACACACACACAAACACAGGAGTGACACAGGAGTTTGAACTCACACATTCCCACACCCTTTGAGAGTCTGAATAAGACAAGCTAATGGAGTTTCTACCATGGTAAAAGTTGTTACAGGAGGACACTAGTATGCCTCATATCTATATCTAGTATCCTACTTGTATGTCTAGTGCTAATATCCTAGTATTCAGTGTTGGGCAATCTACTCAGAATATGTAGTAAACTAAGCTACCAGTTACTCCACATCAGATGAAGCTTCACTACACCAAAACTACGTGAAGACCAAATGTAGCAAGCTAAGTTACAAAAAAATGGCAGAACTAATGTGAAGTTTTGTAATGTACAAAAAGACCTATAATTAAACAAACTTATCTGACCCTCTGCTAGGATTCTATTAGTGATCAAACTAACAGGTCTCTCAATAGTTACAGAATAGTAACTGACTATACTATACTGTAGTAAGCAATTGTACTTTTATATAGGTAAAACATTTTTAAAACAACAATCCTTGGGTGTTATTTCCACATTCAGAGACCAGAATAGTAGGCCTATGTGTATGTGTGTGCTTTATTGGGTCCTGAAAAAAGGCCCGATTTCCTATGGTTATACAGTATGTGATGCCAGCATTTTGCACTCTTTTCTAGTACATACTGCTTTCTAATATGACTGTTTAAATTTAGTGCAGTGTGCACACGTGAGTGTCGGAAGACACACGACTGGTTTTGGCATACATTGTGGGCCTTTTTGTTTTTAATCGTGGCACCACTCATGCAACAAATGCATCACATTATGGCAAAGAACTGATCAGCTTCACTACAGCCATGCTACTCAAAAATGTAGTTTAACTAGTAGCTTTGTAACTTGGAGTGAAGCTACTGCCCAACACTGCTAGTATTCTACTGCATACCTACTACCAGCATCCTAGTATCCCTCTTGTATGTCTTGAACTAGTATCCTACTTGTACAGTATGTCTAGTGCTGGTGTCCTAGTATTCTAGGGTGTGTCTAGTACAAGTCTGTCCACACACTTCCGTGTGCCCATTGTAGCATCACTCTCGGACCCTAGCGTACCTTTACCTACTCCCAGAAACACATCACTGGCCCCATACTGTTGCGCTGATACTTCTGCTTACGGTCATCAATTTGCATAGATATTGAAAGTGGGTCAGTGGCACATACAGTTAGGCTTTGATACATGAGCATTGGGACTCATTGGCTCGTGAAGAGGCCTGTGTGGGGCCTTCTGTTGGCAGGGGGGGGGGGACTTCAGGGATTAGGGTGTGAGTTATGGGAAGCCATGAGGAGGCGCTGGGGGCCGTGGGGGTGTTTGTCTGGACCTCTCTCTGGCGTGTTTGGAGTTCTGAGACGCACTTCCTGTTCCCGCTCTGGGACCGGAGTGGTGTGACCTGAGGGACTGAGGGGGGTCATCTGATGAGGTCATGCTAGGGGGTCAGGTCACTTTGAGTGTGAGAGAATCTGTCTGAGAGTGCCAGCTCTAGCTGGCTTGTTTGTTTGTTTGTGTTTGTGTGTGTGTGTGTGTGTGAGTTGGTGTGGGAGAGAGAGATGACATATGACTGGGAGAGCATAAGAGTCAGGCCTTTTACTTGTTAATAAAAATACCCCAGGGAAAGTCATGAGATGTGCGCGCGCACATACACACACACACACACACACATAAACACACACAGCTTGAACATGCTGTATATGGGTACAACCACACAGAACTGTGTACTGTATGGGTGAGTGTGTTTACACAGCACTTAAGCTTGGGTGTGGCAACATTTTTCACACCTGATGTGTGCAGATACTAGCCTAGTGTAGAAGGCGCAGCCCCCTGAGCTTTGGCTTGTGACAGACGTGACGGCTTTTGTCGGAAACACTTTCTTGCAAGCTGCTGCGCAACCATTTCCTTCAGAAGGACAAACACAGTGCAAAACAGCTTCCTCTTCAGAGTGACCCAGCATCTTTCACCATGCCTTGGACCAAGTTAACGATTAATTAACACGCGCAAAAAAACAACACATACATACGCACACACCAGCATGCTTGTGTTTACCTAGGTCGATAGGTGAGCCCGCACTGACGGGCCATTGCATCACACCTTTGACTTTATTACGGCTATATACAGTACCGTATAACTCAGGGGAGATTCTGGGAACTGTCCCTTAGCCGACTTCTGATTTGGCAAAAATTAGATGCTACCAGAAATAGTGACAGAAGTTCAGCATAGGCCGAGTTTGATTGGGAAAAGTAATGCCACATCATTTTAGCAGTTTTGTAGGCTTGTGAGTGTGTGTGTGTGTGTGTGTGTGTGTGTGTGTGTGTGTGTCAGGACAGTGTTGTGGCTTGTGCATTTAAATTCACTGACAACACAGATTTCATTTAGCCTTTTTATCGTCAATTCCCTAAGCCCAAAAGACAGCTAATTTTTGGCAAAGCACAAGAGTTGAACACTTTCACTTGTGATTGGAGTGCGTCAGATACACTGTACGTATCTGTTCCCCTTTTGCCTTTCTTGTCCTTTCTTACTTGACCACAATGTTACTGACTCTTCTCTTCTTTCATTGGTATATACAGTACATGTGCGTGTGTATAATATTGTGTGTGTGTGTGTGTGTGTGTGTGTGCGCGCGCATTCAAATTCACTGACCACACAGATTTCATTCCGACAAACTGGACAGCTATGGACAACAGGCACCATTTGATTCAGGGAAATGATTGGGAATTTGGGGTAGTGCAAATTTATGGAAATCCAATATTCTTTGGAAAACGGGAGTACGTCAATGAGACGGTTTATACAAAAACTAACTTTTCAAAGCTGTGGATGAATGAGATTCCGTCCCTGTGGTCATGGAATTTCTATAACTTTTGGTGTATTTTAATATGTTTGTTACTGGCAAATATCGACTATAATGTCAACTGCCTAAGGCAAAAAGACAGCAAAACTTGGCATAGCACGAGAGTTGTACACTTTCACTCATGGAGTATGCCATATATATCTGTTTACAGGCATATTCATGTGTGTATGAGTGTGCATTTGTATTATAGTGTGTGTGTGTGTGTGTGTGTGTATGACTATTCTGACACTGTCTGATCGCTGTCTGAATAGGCCTCATTGAAAACAGGCAGGACAGCAGCTTAGATCATGCTGAGAGAATGTGATGAACTGGCAAATGCTTTCTCCCACCGGCTGCACACGCCGGCTCCACACGCTCCACTCCATATCACGGCTCCCACAAACACACACTCAGCAACACACTGCATACGGAGAGACGACATCCACTACAACACTGTAGCGGCCGACATCAGGGAGATGACATATGAAGGAATCGCTTGCATTCGCTTGCTATTGGCTACATACACTTGTGTGTGCCTTCCTCTGCTACCTTAGCAGGTACTGTAGCTGTAGCCAATGGCCAGAAGGAGATGTCACAGTTTGGTCGCCTTATTTGGACAGACTAACAAACCTCTCTCACAGTCGAGACCTCACCAAAATGAGATATCTACCCATTCAGAAAAAAAAGCTGATAGCTTAGCACCTGTCTTTAAAAGGACCCTAATGTTTGGGCAGGGTCAGCAGCTGTCCTTATAAAGGTCAATGTTTGTGCATGTGTACATGCACATGTGAGCGTGTGTGTGTGTGTGTGTGTGTGTGTGAGTGAGAGAGAGAGAGAGAGAGATAAAGAACAGAAGTGTGAGGGTGTGTGTGCACGTGTGTTTGTGCTTGGGTAGATGTGCAAGGGGTGATGCAAGCAGCTGTCTGTCTACTTATGGTCTAGTGGGCCCTCACCAACAAAGCCCACAGTATGGGCCTGCTATACATCCTAGTCAGCTGCACCTCCCACCTGTTACACTACTGCTGCTGAGGTAAGCAGTGTGTGTGTGTGTGTGTGTGTGTGTCTTGAAACACATGTGGGAGGGTCAATGACGGTGACTTGTGCAGACATATGGCAAAGACTATATTTACTTATAGCCCGAGAAATTAACCATTGACTGAAAGAACCTGGAACGACTGATGATCAGATCTATCCCAATCACAAACAGAGACACAGAAAGGAATGGGCTTCACAGACAGAGAAAAAATATAACATATTTATGCTCCTTCACAACAGAGACAAGCCCTGCTGAAATAACTACTTACAAGCAGGCTCACTGGGGAGCCGGAAGACAAATCGCTAGCCTTCACACCAGGAACAAGACCATTACACAATGGCAGCAGATCAATATTTTCTCCCTTAGCTCAATAACTGAAGCACACCAATCTGAGAATTCAGCCTGATGGAACATCTGCCACACACACACACACACACACAAACACTCACTCACTCACTTTCTTGCTTCCTGTACAAAGACACACAGAGCACTCGACTAATTTTGATTTTCACAGAGTTAACACACCACAACAACCCAACATTGCAACCAATGTTTATTTTTAAAAATAACTGGATGATGATAGTTGGCATTGCAGCTTTATCAAACTGATCCATAGCACAATTTTTCTGATTTTTATAGACGCATGCGTGCACACGAGCACACACACACACACACACACACACACACACACACAATCTCTTACTGGCTCTAGCTCTGGCACATTAAGAAGGATTAGGGAGGATCCCCCTTCCAACGACCACTCTACAGTGAGGTGGTGGTGGTGGTGGTGGGGAGGGCAACTGTTACCAGTGGGCTTGAGCATTATCTGTTGCCAACTGCTGAGCTGGCACTGTCTGCCTGTCTGTGTGGACGTGCAGGTGGCCAGTTCAAAGGCTCCTTTGCAGAGAGCACACGAGAGTCCTTTCTCTTTGCTCGCAGCACACACAGACACACACACAGACACACAGACACACACACACACACACACACACAAACACAAACACACATGGAAGTGGGGGGTTTCCTAATTCGATTTTTCTTCAATTTCAATACAAAAAAAAAATAGATGTCCTGAATGCGCTATCTTTCAATCTAAATCGAGAAGGTAATAGGGGAAAAAGTCACTCTGGCTTATTTACTAGGCTGTCTGCTTGTCTGAAACTAGACTCTATAGCATTCCGTCATGCTGGGTCTATGGCACAAAGCTCCTCTTACATGTGTGTATAAGGCTTTGGGTGTTTCCCTGTGTATGCCTGTCTTTTTATGTCTGTGTGTGTGTGAGTGTGTGAGTGTGTATGTGTGTGTGTGTGTGTGTGTGTGTGTGCGCGCTTTTCTGTGTGTGTGGGCGTGCATCGGCCCGAGCATGTGCGGCATCTCCGCTGGTGTGCATGGGGATGGCTCTTTGTTCAGGATCGAGGCCTCCGACTGGAGGAATGGAAAATCAATGTGGAGGCTCAGAGATGAGAGCGGCCATTGGCCAGGCACTTACAGTGGGATTTAAAGACGGATACTCATCCATGGTTTCCCACTACAGATCTATAGATTACCAAACCAGAGACCACTGAACAAATACTCATCCCTGACCGCCGCCCTCATCTTAACTATGATTACTGAGATCAGGCTAACACAAGCCCACATACAGAAAAAAAGACAACTAAAAAACCTTTGTGTGAAAGATTCTAATGATTGAATGGGATGCGTGCATCTGGTAAACAATTTAATCAGGCCACAGAGGTGTCAGTTTCTCAAACTTATTTTCTCATATCCCCTTTCTTCTTGGTTCATCTCTCTTTCCAATATCATTCCCTGCCCCCAATGAGCTTTTCTCTCTCTCTCTCTCTCTCTCTCTCTCTCTCTGGAGACTGTAATGATACCTTACAGGTTGCCCTTTTTGTTGCTCAGGGGAGAAAAAAACAAGGGCGGAACATCTTTATTTCAGATTTACAAGACCTATTATGTAATTCACAAATTTAACATATTGTACAAAAATACACTAAATGTTCCCTTATGTCTGAATCACACATGAACACATAAACTCATATCCACACAATACACACACACACACACACATACACACACCTCTATCCCCTCTCCTTTTTTGCGCACGCATGCGCACACACTCAGGCGCGCACACACTCAGACTGGAGCTCTCCAGAGAGGTGCTAGTGTTTCTACCTCCTCTCATTTTTCTCTGTCTTTGTTTCAGCTTCTTTGTTTGACCCAGAATATGTAGTCCATCCATATTACAAAAACATGTCATATGCATGTAGGACATCACTGTATGCCGTTTGCTTGAATTACCACACAAAAGCCTTATCATATACATGTGTATACTGTATATTATCAAATTAAGCATCGTTTTCATAAGACCATCAGCTAGTGTACGTGTCTGGACATGACTGAAATACATTAACTAGACCTAAGTTTGGAAAAATCTGTAGTGTATTTCACAGATATGCAGAGATATTACACAGTACATTTAACATGGTATATGATGTACCTGGATCAAGCATTTCAGGCTCATGTACAGATGAATGTGTGTGTGTATGTGTGTGTGTGTGTGCTGGGGGGTGGGAATACGTGCATGTATGCATTTCGGTGTTTATGTCCTGAGGCATCTCCTGCTTGCCACAGTGCACGCGGAACCAGTTCCAACGTGTACCAAAACACATCTAGGAAACAAAGAGTGACATCACAAGGCAAAGTCCCGCCTCCCCTCCCATCAACATGTGCGATTGGCTCATGAGGAGGACCACCACCACGACGCCCGTCAAAATCTAATACCTGGCTCGTGATGTCACAATAGAAACCCTGTGCACTCAGAATCAAAACATTTAGCAGGCATGGTGATTGCAACAGGAGGAGTAATGTTACATCATGTTCCTATGCTGTTTCTATACAGAGAAAGCAAGGGCGCTGATTTTGAAATACATGACCGGACTAAGGAAGATGCTAAATAGATGGACTAGATGGAATGAACAAAAAAAAAAAAAAGACAGTCCGACGAGGAGACAGGAAACAGAAAACACTAGGGGGTTCAGCATCAAAGCCGATAACGTGAACAAAGAGATCCAAATGTCAGTGTGAACACAGACACAAGAACAAGCACTTGTGTGCACGAAACCAGACACAAGACACACACACACACACACACCAGAAAACCAACACCAAGATGCCAGGCAATACTTTTAAAAGAGTTTAGAACATTCGTGCTGGGTTAATCAGAAGCAACTGGCATGAACAACCTGTAAGTACAAGTACTCAGTCAGACACACACACACACACACACACACAGACATACACACAAACGGACACGACACACACACACACACAAACACACACAAAGAGAAAAAGACAGCAAGATTTCTGCAACATGGACACAATTTAGCCGTGGATGCAGCTGCTGACTCATGGGAGCATTTGTGCAGAGAGACACGGGAATAAAGCGAGGATTTCCACCAACACTATGTCTTTGGGGGGCCCACTGTTGCGTGCACACACACACACACACACACACACACACACACACACACACGCACACACACACAGACACACACACACTAGCACGACCAAACTGTGACACATCCCCAATCACGGCCTCACTATCTCATGTACACAGTGGAAAACATCCAGTCTATCAGAAACACACACAAGTGGACAGTACAGGGCTGCGTTTCCCAAAACAAGCTTAGTGCCAAGATGATCTTAAGGTATAGCAAATGTCATACGTTCCAACCATCTTAGCACTAAGATCATTTTGGGAAACGCAGCCCTGAAAGTGAACAGCGATCCTGACAGAAAGATCTGCATCCACAGAGACCTAGAGAGCGAGACACAGCAACCTGACCAGCTGAGAGAAAAACACTGAACATTCCAAGCCACAGGGACTGTTCTGTGACTCACCAAGAGACTGCATTCACCCAGTCATTCAGAGAATGACTGGACTGTATGTCATCACATGTTACCTTCACCACAGATGTCTCCAGCACTACTCATGCATGTTATATGCCCTACCCTTCCTGATCAACTCAACCGTTATTTTCTACTTTCTACAGTTGGCTTAGCCTACTGAGATACCACACCATGAATGCAAAGGGACGAATGGGAACAAAGTTTTGACAAAGTTCTTCGCACACAACCCAGCTTTTAGAAGCTGCCTGGCTAATGTGGGGTTGTCTGACATACTTGAACTGCTAAGACTTGTTCTAACACAGAGTGTCTTGAAATGACAATACCTTTTAGGAATGTTTTGAAACGGGTGATTGAAGCTATGTGGCAACCTAGCCTACTGTAAGTCAGCTATATCAAAACTGTCATGGGAATCCAACAACACATGTCTGGGAAAATACAACTGCCAAAGACCAGAGGACAGGCCAGAGAAACATCCATGTGGTAAACACTAGATAGGCTACTACTGTGGGTTTCTTAACCATTTAGATCTCATGCTCTTTAGCAATCCCTTGACACTGCCTTCGGGAAGTGGAAGGAAGACTCCAGGGGACTCTGTGCACCACACTCACACACATACAAATTCAAGAGGATGGGTTCAAAGATCAAAAAACAGATGTATAGCGTTTGTCAAAATACACTCCAAATTACAAACACATGTGGCCCAGGCCTTCCCCACCCAGCCAGCCCCCTGCCAATCAGACAGGGAAAGAGAGAATCTGCAGTAACCTCTATGATCCAACACACCCTGCATTGCATAATGTGGCATAGGATCTCATTAACTTTGTCACTTTACCTGATTGCAATAAGTTAAGCTAAAGGTTTACAGGGTATTAAGCTCTAGACTACTCGTGCTACCACTGGCCTTCTGTGAAAGCAATCTTCCTGATCTGAGTAATCAACGCGACGATTATCCTACAGCCGTCAACTCTGCTATGGTGTCCACGTGGTAAGGAATGAAAAAGAAATGTTGGGAGGACACAGCACTGAAAAGAGACAGTTAATAGTTAACAGGAGCCTTGAAGTGCCTGTTGGCTAAGCTACTTCACTTCTGTCAGCCACAATGAGTTCTCCAATGACAAACGCAGCAGCCCCATGTGCTTTGACTTGAGCGCTGTCACTCGAGACTAAATTTACTACAGACTGTAGGCTTCATCAGACGTATAGAATACGAAAATGCCTACTTTGGCTAGAATTTAGAGTACCCAAATGTGCTATGTGTGCTTGCTTTGGAAAGACAAAGTGTCGACTGTTCAAAGCAACTCCACAACCAATGTATAACTGTTCGTAACGAACAATAACGCAGGCGAGGTATTCTTTATTGTTCATGGGGGATGTGTGTATGGCCCATCACATGTTTTACAAATATTTCAAAAGAAGTGTACGCTACTAACACCACGTACAACATTGGAAATCATCACTGTTTGAGAAACCACCGGGCTCCTATTTGTCCTGTTTAACGTAACTGAGATTCAAACATCTTCCGAGAAGCTTTTGTAGGTTACTTTGTTTCCAGCGGTCGCGTTTACTTAGCATTACGAGTGAAGCAGAATGATGCCAAATGACTATCCGAGATTGATTTTACCAAAGGAGACACTCGTCCCGCACGCGCGCAGGACCGATGAATAACAACCACCGAGCCTTTCATCATATCAGTGAAAGAAACAGACATAAGAGACATACCTCCAAGTTCCCCTTAGATTGTGCGTCTTGGAAGAAAACTTGCTCAGAAGACAAAAAGTAAAAAAGATTTGTTGAACATCTGTGAAATTTCCGAGCACTTTTCTTTTTAGGTGTGTCTTGTCTATCTGCTTTTTTCCTCTGTTGGAAACAGTTCAGTTACGGGACCCATAGAAAATGTAAATTAATACTAGACGGTGGGGGGCTGGCTTATACGACCCAATGCTCGATTCACATACAAGACTCCTCCCCCTCGTCTCATGTTTATTCATGAAGGGGAGCCCCAAGAATTCACTGGGCGTGGTACATGAAAGAGAGGAGGAGACTGACGCGCGCACTAGGATAGATGCAATTGTTTGACATTTTTCCCTTTGTGTGCTTTTCGTCATGAAAATATACACAGTGAGTACACAAAGCAGATTATGTGAGGTCGATGCTGACAGATCACACGACACAGTCTTTGCACATGTTCCCCAATACCCCAGAGTTATCGCTGTCAACAAGACATTTTTTTAGACTTAATCCGTTTACGGATTAATCTGTCGGGCTCCACATAGGCTAGATCCCCCCCATTACATTAAATCAACAATGAGGAATTCATGTTTTTACTATTTCAAAGGTATTGGGAGGTATTTGGACCTGTAAATGCCTCTTGAGACATTCTGATGAGTTCAGCGGAAGATGTGTCATGTGCGCGAACAGAGGCGCAATTTCCAGTAATCTCTGGCCAGCGCGCAGAGGATGCTGTAAAGTTGACTTCAACTCAGTCTGCTAATAGCCTAGCTTGAAGGCAACTAGGCTCAGTTAGAATGTTTGTCGAGGATGTATGTACAAACAATGATATATACAAGGAATGACAAGGAAAGGAAAGAAGACATGTCTCTATGTGTGTACTAATGTGTGCTCAGCAGTGTGCTATTGTGAATGGAGTTATGAAATTTCGAGGAACTTAGTTACATTCCATGGTATTGCCTCACACATTTTTCCCAGGATGACTCAGGGTGAGTCAGGGTGGGATCTGGTAGATTTTTGGGGTGCAGAGTGAAAATGTGTTTACCCCAGAGACCCATAATCTGACTCACACAATAGGCTGTGTTGTCTATACTGTACCTTTGTGTGTGTGTGTGTGTGTGTGTGTGTGTGTGTGTGTGTGTGTGTGTGTGTGTGTGAGTGAGAGAGAGAGAGGAGACAACACTGTACACTGACCCCCGTCCCTCTCAGCACGTACAGGAAACAGATGTGGGTCGGTGGAAAGAAGGGGAGGGAAGTTCTGATCTGTGGGGGGACAAAACTATGAACCACAGAATTTACAGCAAACAGCCAGAGAGTGTCTGTTCAGAGGAGAAAAAAAAACAAGAACAGTCGGCTACTCATATTAGAAAAATGAGCAAAATGACTTGAATAAATAAAACTTTACTTGCACAGTCAGTTCTGATTATCAATATCTGTTACTCATTCTGAGTAAAATTACTGTGACCCCAAAAGAACCCACAAAAAAAACCCACCATGGATACTCTGTATCAATAAATGTTATTATAAACAAGAGAGTAAACAAACATACGCCACAGTTGCTGTGGAGAGTTTGGTGTATTCATCTCGATCTGACTGTACTACTTCAAAACAGAGAAATAATCTGCCTGCCGTTAGATCAACAGATTATCTTTGCCATGGTAACGTGGCAGCACATCTGTCGTAAACATCTGACAACTCAGTGGTTACATCTG
>JASCQY010000118.1:20185779-20189568 GCA_030264315.1 Sardinella tawilis
GTCATTAATGTGGTTCATTGAATCCTATCTCCGCAGCTGTTGTTTCACTAAACCAGTTTTGCGGACTAAAACAACCCCTGAGGACGTTTTACATTTATTCAAAATGGCACTAAAGTGACAACCAATGTGGGATTTCCCATCCGTGCACAGGAAATCAAATTAGAGTGTGCCATCAACCAAAAGCTCATCATCAGCAGGTGCAAAGAAGAATGCCGGTGGAGTGGAAAAACACAAAACTACTAATATGCAATGTATTACGCACTCACTGTGTTAGTTTTAAAACACAGCTGCAGGACAAGAATCTCCATTACTCCATCACCTCCTCTTAGGTATATATATATATATTTTTTTTTTTTTTGTATTCTTTCCTTTCAAATTTGCCTACAGTAATAACTAAAGACCTAGTTGTAAACTTAGCTTTAACTTCACTTATTGTTCAAAAAGAGGTCAACACTGCAGGAACAACATGCTCTAAGGGAATGTGAACCCAAGATCTTTGAACATTAACCCTACATTCCTCTGGTTGGAGATTTATCAGTTGAGTTAAGGCTCTTGAGTGGTTGTCATCACAGCAGGGCAGGAATGGAAGTGTGTCAATTCTTTCCATACTCTCACTATCCCTGTGTGACAGACCTCATGACTTGTGTCACTGATTCAATCCAGATCTCAGATGCACACCCAACTGCACGAGCGAGCGAGCAAGCAAGCAAGCCATACGCCGCTCCAATATGGATGCGATTAGTCACTGACGACTTTTGGCGGCAAGGAGTGATCTGCGGCAGCCAAGAAATACAAAGAACGACTGGCGAATAGCACATGTTTATGAGAAGGCCCAGCCTCCCTTGTCACTCTGACATGACTTGAGGGATCTGGGAGTGGAGTCATAACCCACCGCACCCCAGCCCTCTGCTCCAGTCGGCCCCCTCACTAACTTAATCAGAGAGAGAGAGAGAGAGAGAGATGACTCAGGCCATGGGCTGGTCGTTTATATTTAAGTATGTCACGGCTCCCTCAGAATGACCCCTGTGTCTCATGCAGACTACAGCGCAGGCCACATTTAGCCATCCCATAAAATCACTTAAAGATGGCGAGGCAGCACAACAGATGTCGTGACTAGTGTAATAATGGCAAATGGAATGTGCAGACCTACTTTCTCCAGAGAGCAAGCTATGACACAAACACTAGTCAGTTTTTTTTTTTTTTTTTTTTTTTTTTTAGAAAACGTTACCCAATCTTCATTTGGAAGTTATCTAATATCCTCATGCGAAAGGTCACTGAGTCCAAAGCCATCACTCACACAGGGCAGACACACATGGCTGGAGCACTGTGAGGATGGAGAGCTGTGAAGACCCTGATCCCCAGGCTCCCTGACCTTTGCCAGGGAGGCCCACCTTAGCAGGGATAGCCAACTTAGCGATTTTAGCTTAGCATTTTTAAACTCTAAACATCTTTTCTCTGTTCTTTTGAGATGTTGAACTCTCATCTACATTGTCTACAAACGGGCCTGTTTGAGTCAGGCTCGATCAAAGGGGTTTGTTCTAAGGCTCGATCAAAGGGGTTTGTTCTAATCATTTGTCTTCCTTCCTCATTCTTTTGTCTGATCTTGCTTCTCGATCATGTTTTAATAAAGCATCTTCCATATGGTTTTAGGAAAACTGTCATTAAATAACGTCCTTTGAGGAACCAAAAGTAAATGGGTTCATGTAAAGTGCCACCAAATGTACCTCATCAAAATCATGAGCACCAACGTATTGTATGATGATTAAAAACAGTCATCTATCTAAAGTATTAAAACAACTGATGCTTTACATTAGTTTTTTTTTACAAACCCAAACACATTTCACGTGGAGCAGTGATGATTTATTTACTGTCAATGTGACACATGTCTTACAGTTCATAAGTTACAGAGATCTAAGGTCCGAATCCTTGGATGAAAATTCTCTCTGCTTTTAAATCCAGTAACATTGAGAAATGGTGCATATATATATATTGACGTGTACGTAGTAAATGAAAGACCACTGTATCTCCAGAAAGTGGATTGGTCCATCTTCCTCAAAGACGTCCCATCCTTCTCTTGTGCCATGCTGTCGTTCTTGTAGCCTAGAAGCTTGCTAACACTGATTTACAGGCCACTGGCATCAGCACGACACCCCAGCACTTAGGCTAATGGAAGTGTGTGTGTGTGTGTGTGTAGTGGACGTCGGGTTGGCTGCTCCATTGCAGTCTAGCATCAGTGGAAGAGCCAGCCTGAAGGTCTGATCTGAATGATGATTTTTTACCCCAGATGAAGTAATCAATGCTGATCAATCACAATTAATGCTGAGCCAACTGGCCCGTGACTGCAGGAGAGGCAAGCAATGAGCTCTGTTTTATTGTGCAGATGTGTGTGTGTGTGTGTGTGTGTGTGTGTGTGTGTGTGTGTGTGTGTGTGTGTGTGTGTGTGTGCGTCCTTCAGCTATTACATAAGAGTGGCATAATGCATGCTTACTGCGTTGAAGTGCATTGCACAGTGCAACAGTGACTGTTGGGAAGGGAAGTTGAAGGGAAGTATGCTAGTTCCTCTACTAAGAATTTGCAGAGACATACAGATTGATTAACTGACAAGATAGACAGACACTATCACAGAAACAGACAAACGCTTTCAGATGTGAACATGTTCACATATGAAAAGGCAAATTCAGTTTACCACTGTATGGCATTGTATCTTTTTTAATCAAAAGGCGAATCATTAGAGAACAGATGATTAAATTTTGGTGGTGATCCGTAACACTGCCAGTGCCTAAAATTTGTATTGGGTCAGTGACCCATATTGCCTTGGCGGAGGTCTGCGCTCTCCGAATGCTTTTCTAGTTGCATACTGTTCTACTGTAATTATTATTAGGAAAAATATTTCCAATGTAAAAAAAACCACACATAGCTATGCTACTGAAAATGCTCTTTGAAATGACTGTTTTTAAAAAGTATTTTGTGTATCCAACTACGCTTCTGTTGAATGTATGTATGTATGTATGGATGAGGCAATTTTTATATTATTAATAACGTAAAACAAACTCCTCGATAACTCTCATCAATGCTCTCATCTGTCTATATTGTTTTCCAGGACTTCTCTGTATTTATCCTTTTGTCTGTGTGGGTAGGGTATAACAAATATGCTGAATCAGCAGGATGTCTAGCTCAGGACAGGAAAGACCAAACTTCCAAACCCCAGGATGTCACGAAAAAGGAAACAAGAAAAGAAAAATCAAGGTCAGTGTATGGCGTGCATGAGAAGGGATACAATATATTCCCCAACAATGCAGTAGGTCTGGGCGTGGGTGTATAGCGCACATGCAGGATTCTAATTTTACATTCAATATTTCACTCAGCCTATTTGTACTGGGCTTTCTTGTTTATATGTTCAGCTGACAACACCCTGATATGGACTTTGAAAGCATCTGCAAAAACACATCAATAATTGAGGCGTATAATTGAAACATCCTGCTAGGTCACTGTAGTCTTGGCAGACAAAAGTTACACCAGTGAAAGGAAACCCATACTTTTTTCAGTTTAAAAATAATTTTGTCAGAACACTTGTGACAGGAACATACTATTTGAAAATGAGGGAAGTTCAGAGACACAGAGCGGGAATAAATAAATTCAAACATGAATACAGTATGATTCAAAATAATCTCTGGCACTCATGTGGCACAGGTGCATTGTGTGGTCCATTGTGCTCTCTCTCTCTCTTTCACACACACACACACACACACACACACACACACACACACACACACACACACACACACACAC
>JASCQY010000118.1:20274190-20276690 GCA_030264315.1 Sardinella tawilis
GACCGACCGACCGACCGACCGACCAACCGACGGACCGACATAGCGGCTTATAGAGTCGCGCTGCACGCGACTAAAAAGGAAGAAATGAGTAATTCTGCACCGCATTGCTAATACTGGATCTGCATTATGGGATTATGTGGATCATTTTTTTCATTGCATCACTGCTTTTTTTTCTTCTTCTCCTTCTTCTTCCTCCACCAGTAAGAAGTAAGAAGCAGACTGAAGAAAATAGTGATGTTGCTGCCGAGCATGTACTAATTGGATAAGTTTCTGCATGTAGTTCAAAGTGTGTCTGATGTCTGATTATTGCCCTGATGATACACTACTGGGGCTTAGGCAACATAGAGCATGAAGCGTTCAGAACCATGGGCATGAAACTCAGGAAGGACTGCAAGACACATTTTCAGACAACAGCCAAGAAACACATAAGAATAAAGAACGCATGCCTATATTGAATATCTTCCCAGCGCATCGAAACGCGCTCTTGTTTCCTTTCTTTCCCCTGATTGGTTATCATCCCCAAATCTGGCTGAAGTCTAGGGCTGGAAGAGGCGACAGGCCTCTTTCGACAGGGATCACTGCTAAGCTAAATAAGTGAAAATGTCTTGCCTTCAGACTGATCATTGTCTCCCATCCTTAAACACTCGCCTCTGGCTAATCATGCTAATTAGCCGCCTGGGATGGGACGCAAGCAGTGAACGGGGCCCTTTTTTGGGGGGGAAGAGACTCCGAAATTAATTGGTATTTCTCCCAGGCCGTTCCTTAACAGCATGCCTAAATCAAACAGCTAGCTCATAAAATCAATTCTCAACTCCAGTGCCAAACAGAGGAGAAAAAATCCCCAAGTCCTTTTCTTTGCCATTGTTCTCCACTGGCATTGCTATTTGCTTTAAGAAAGAAGGGCCAAACAAAAAAGAAGCCGATGGAAAAAAGAAAGAGAGAGAGAGAGAGCGAGAAAGAGAGAGAGAGGAGCCTTTAGAGGATAGCAAACTCGCATGCAAAGACAGCGATCATTCACACGGCTTTGCTGCAGGATTTGCCTTGGTTACTTTAATGTCTCCTGAACGCCTACACGCTGTAACTCTGCTGACGTCAGACGAGCGGAGCACACACAGCGCACACAGAGCGAGCAGAGTGAGGAGCAACTAGTTTTTTCTCCAGTCGCAGGAGTCCAACAGCAGGCTAACGTCCTCCTCCAGCAACCCAAAAACTCCCAGCATGCGAGCATGGGATCGCCACATAGCCTCCTTATAATAGCATCCAGTATATCCACCAACCATCATCATATTATTGTGCATTTAAATCATATAAGAAGCCTTATGGAACTAATCCCAATGGGATGTGGGAGTGACTGCTACTTGGGGATCTCTTCTCTGAAAGAAAGGTTGGGTGGGTGGGTGGGTGTGGAGTAATGGCAGGTCACCCGGGTCAAGGAGGCTGCCGTGCCGTGTGTCCCTCATTACACAGGTCGCCGTGCCAAGGAAAAGGGAATGAAAGAAAGTCGCTTGGTTGGGCATTCGACTGAGCCTGGATATGGATGTCAACTCTGACCCTTAGTGACCCCCGGTGACCCCACATTCTGATTCCTCATACACCCCCCATCCCACCCCACCCCACCCTAGTTTTTAATTGGGGCTGGGGGGTGGGGGGTGTTTGCAGGATGCTCTAGGCAACTTGTGAGTGAAACAGATGCTGACCTCTGCACCTACAAGCTCTACAGACCCCTTGGGAATGCCGGCAGGGGTGGAGGGAAAGGGTGGTGGTGGTGGTGGGGGGTCACTTCCTGTGTGGGTTTGTCGCAGTGTCTCTCCACCCCCATTGAGACAAGTGTGAAGTGATAACACCAGCCTTGCTAAATCACTAAATCACACACACACACACACATACAGAAAGGTTCTGTGTGTGTGTGTTTGTGTGCATGTGAGAGAGAGAGAGAGCAAATTGCGTATTTGTGATTCCATTTTAATATGCTTGATTGATATGCATGATATCTACAGCATTTGTGTGCATGAGCTAAAAAATGAAGTTTGTGTGTGTGTGTGTGTGTGTGAGAGAGAGAGAGAGCAAGAGAGGGAGAGAGAGAAATTGAGAGAGAGAGAGAGAGAGAGAGAGAGAGAGAGAGTTAGTGTGTGTCAGTCAGTGTGTATCACACATGGACATGAGCATGTGTGTTCGGGTAGCTGTCAGTGATCGCGTGACTGAAGTTGTGTGTCGGCGCCTGTCCCCTCACACTGTGGTGATGGCTGGAGCGAGCCTGTTAGCAGGTTGCGCTGCTCCACTCCAGTTGCCTCACACACTGGGGGTCAATTTCAGACTCACTCCAATGCCTCGCGCCCTGCAGGGACCCTGTACCGGAATGTGTAGAACAACTCCCTCAGCTAGAGGGCTACAGCAGCTGAGCACCGGGCAATGCAGCACAGTGGCGTTCACCACCAGGGCACCGAACAGCACCGCACTGCACAACATGCTACAGTCTATTTAACCCTCAAAACAACACTGT
>JASCQY010000118.1:20284190-20287904 GCA_030264315.1 Sardinella tawilis
CCCCACCCCTCCCCCAGTGCCAGAGCCCGAGCTGCTCTGCTGTGATGTCATGCCACTGTTTGTGATGTGTCATTAAAATGCGGGTATTTAAGTCTGCCGTTCCCACTGAATGAACAGGGATTGGAATGGGCGACACACATGCATGGCTGAACATGAGAATTCTCTGGCTGCTTTTGTCCATGTTCAACCAGAGGGAAAAATACAGAAAAGTTCACATTAAATATAAATATATATTAATAAGAACATATTTCTCCCCTTAATTGTCCTGGGCCACCCCCCCCCCCCCACACACACACACACACACACCGCTCTGTCATGGTCAGTGAAGTGCAGAATGAAATTTAAAAAATGTTCTTTCACAGTTTAAATATTTTCTCTATAATTACTGCAGATAATTATATTGTGTGCCTCTGCCTGTGTGTGTCTGTGTGTGTGCGTAAATGTGTGTGAGTAAGTGTGTGTGTGAATGTGTCTGTCTGTCTACGGCATAGTTGGACTGTTAGGCATGTGAGGGCTTGAATGTCTTTCCTATTTTTTTATATGACAGCAACAGAGGCAAGTTTCACAGTGTTTCTGATGTAAAAATGTGTCCTTGCGAAAGGCAACAAGTTCAGCTATTCTTCCTCTGCTTGGAGGGTTGTGGGGTGGTGGGGTGGGGGACAACAATGTGAACATGAACTGTATAAATTTCAAATTGAACCACTAAAGCAATTCGGAAATTTAACCGCATTACGCACATGGTTTGGATGGTGATAAGGAGCAACAGAGAGAGAGAGAGAGAGAGAGAGAGAGAGAGGGAAATGAACTAAGAAGAAAACTGAGCTAGGGTGCTGTGCTCTGAGCTCGACCTTGCGGGTGACTCTGTTTTACATGAAGCGTTGCGATGGCAGCAGCCAGGGAAGCCATGCAGGCCCCATTTATTAAAGCCCTTCTTATTCCCCCATTCCTATTCCTCTCGGTCTTTTTTTCACACTGCGCCAAAACAAATGACACCAGAAATGAATCATTCAGGTGCAGACCACCAGGGGTTTGCAAGTGTGGGAATTCATATAGAACATGTGTGTGTGTGTGTGTGTGTGTGTGTGCGTGTGTGTGTGTGTCTGTGTGTGTGTGTGTGTAAGTGTGAGTGTATGTGTGCATATGAGTGTGCACGTCAGTGTATTTGCATTAACACAGCAGCACAGAATTTACACATGACAGTTAATCCAGGCTGCTATTAAAAGCCCTGCGCTGTTTTTCATCAGTGCATCTATGTCACTTTCTCCACACACACACACACACACACTACTGTGTGAGAACCACAAGGGTCCCAATGAGCTGCTGAACATTTGTATTGGATTATTGGTGCTCTCCCTCTCACTCACCAGTTGTTTGGTGTGGAAGAGCACTCACACGTCTTCATATCTTACCAGAAATGTCCATTATGGTTTTTTTTTGTTGTTGTTTGGGTCCCTAACAACATTTGGAAGCGGGACAAAACTGGACTGGAGTTGTTCCACACCACCCTCAGTATCATGAAGTCGGTGACCACTGGTTCAGCTTTTGATCGGACTGTTATTCGGAGAGGCCCCGGTCTTTTCTTTTTTCCTCCCATGCCTTCAAAAAACCCACACGATGCCAGTGCCAATCATTTGCCAGATCTCTGTGTGAGTATATGCTCCCCAAAAAGCATCATCGCCTTGGCGTATAAAGGCCTCTTTGTCCGTTCCCATGCATGTATGCAGGACAGGCTGGCTTTGTTTGGCCAGCGACTCTCAGGGATGAGGGCTTTGTGCCGGACGGCCCTCCATAGGGTTTGGCTTTCCCAGCGGAAAAGCGCCCCGAGTGGGTGGAAGAGATCTCCAGCGCTGGGCTGTTGGCCTGGAGCTTGGGCTGCAGCCTGAATGAACAGTGCCCCCCCTCCCCCATCCCCTCCTGCAGGTCTACTCTGCTGGAGACAGGAGTCCCCTACAGGCATGAATATGCGTGCATGTGTGTGTGTGTGTGTGTGTGTGTGCGTGTGTGTGAGAAAGTGTGTTTCTTATAAGAAAGTTTGTGATGTTGATATGTGTACATGGAAGCAATACAGTGTGCAAATGGATGCTTGAGAGAGAGAGAGAGAGAGAGAGAGAGAGAGAGAGAGAGAGAGAATAGGCTTATGTGTTTGTATGTTTGTGTGTGTGTGTTTTTGTGAGTGTGGGTGCGAACTTCAGACTTCCCCCTCATGGAGTGACTCCATCTGCTTCTCCTGTTGCCTGTCTATCCGCTCCAGACAGGCATGGCTTTAAATGTTTAGCTGAGCACCCGTGTCAGAGTATTAATACAATTATCAATGGCTCATTTATCATGGCTTCGATGAGGGCCATGCACAAGTGATTGGTTTATTGTGCAGACACACACACACACACACACACACACACACACACACACACACACACACACACACACACACACACAAAACTCAAAAAGTGATTGACACAAAGAAAAGCAATGACTCAGTATGGTGTGCGTCCCCGAGGGCTTTTTAAGAAGTGCTGCATGAGAGGGATATTGATTTGTCTGCCCGTCATTGATCATGCACATTCAGGACATTGACTCTTATCTGAATGCACTTAACCCGTTCCCTGACCAAAGCCATTCTTACAACCAAATACCCTTGCAGGAATAAGAGACAAAAAAGAAACAGGAGTTGATAAGAAAAGGACACCTCTGTCATACTGCAAGTTTGATTGAGGTCATTGTGTATGTGTTTGTGAGTGTGTGTGTGTGTTTGGCACAGGGGAGTTTAGGGAGGGGGAGAGGGGGTCAACCAGACTCTTGTGTCCATGTCTGCAGAAACGCGGGGCGGGCGGGCACAGTGAGAGCAGAGGCAAGCCAGGGCCGAGTGGATGCCCTTGAGTGCACTCCGCTCCAATGTTGCTATAGCTATTTACTCAGTGGCTATGCCCACAACCATGTCTGTTTGCATCCCAAATGTTTAGCTTCGCTGTGTATCCGTCTGCCATTTTCTGTTTTCTATTTTTTTTCTCTCTCTCTCTTGCTCTCTCTCTCTCTCTCTCTCTCTCTCTGACTCTCTTCTTTCGCCCATTTCCCCTTTTTATGATTTATTCTCATGTTAATAGGATAGCGAGTTCTACTGGAGATGCCTGTGGTTGTTTATGATGCATGCACAGTCGGCCCATTCCAGTGTCATGGATGTGACATTTGCGCTGAGAGTTAAATTAAATGTCTCGCAGAATTAACTGCTCCAATGATGTGCTTCTGAGGCAGCCAACTCTTTGGGGACAGAGCCAGTGAAGTTTAATAGGGGGAAATTTGAAATGTTTATCGAGAAATTGAATAAAACACAAATCACTTGCGATACAATTAGCTCCTGATTATTTGGGATGTCAGTGGAGTCTTCATTTGCAGGCAACCCCCCTTAAGGACTGTGTTTGGGGAATACATGTCAGCGTTACTGTACAGAACTGTTCAAATATTTAGCCTAGTGCAACACTGGCCAGTGGGTCTCTGTCTGCACAGAGCATAAATGCTTAGCATCCAGTGTTATTGGAAATTAGCTAACTGCTGATGAAATGCTAACAGTTGCTCTAAAGGCTGCAGTTGTAGGCTTGACAGGGGCTTACAGTATATACAGTAGCCTACATTGAGCTGTTTGGGTATTGACCCTTCCCACGTGACGTCACAGCAAAGGTGTGTACTTGTTTTGGACATGAAACCCAGTAGTCTACCACA
>JASCQY010000118.1:20310109-20324549 GCA_030264315.1 Sardinella tawilis
ACACACACACACACACACACACACACACACACACACACACACACACACACACACACTAATATTCAGAGAGAAGGGAGAGCTTTAGAAGCCAGTCCTCCAGTTACATGAATTACTGTATGTCAAATGATTTTTAACACAATGATTTATTTATTCGTGTTGCTTGGCAATGAAATTTGTCGGCCACGTTATGGTTTTTATTTCAAACAATTGGAAAATGGTCCCTTGGAAATTGGAGACCAGCAATTATGCAAATGCATTGTGTGTGTTCACCCCGGTCAGCTTTAAAGCTTGCTTGTCTAGCAGATTTGGATAAATTGCACCTGCAACTAAATGGACCTAAAATCTGGGTCACACGTATCAGTAACTGTGATGCCTACCACCTTGATAACGTTAACATTGTGTAGCTCGTTTTGACATTGAAACTGATGGCAGCAGACAGATCACTTACTTCTTTTCTTACATGACCCCAAAGCTTAAACTTTCACTTCAGCTACAATATTTCCTGAAAGAAACAAATGTAAATTCACAGAGGGAAGGGAACAGGATTTAATAGTTGGGCTTTGCGTCCTCTCTCTGACAGTGGTAAGGTTGGTGCAGACGTGGGATTTAAACCATTGGCAAACTCACAGAATGGGTTGAAAACATTACAGTATAAGCTCCTAAGGAAACATAGAGATTCAGGCAAAGAAACAGTGTGAGTCAAAACTAGCAAATGCACCAGAGCATGGACACTTGAGCAGAGAACTTAAGATCTGTGGTGAAATAGCAAATACATAGAAGGAAAAAAAAAAAAACTGACATCCAGAGACACAGGCAAGAAATTAAATGAGGGCTAATCCTGGAGAAATGAAATGCAAAAGTTACTTGCAGGACGAGCTGTAGGGAACAAGACATTAAAACATTTACTTGAGTATAATAGTGGAGGTATAAGAAAGTTAACCCAGCAAAGAGTGAATGTTCAGGCATGTTTTAATTGCTGCACCTGTCTAGGTGACATGATAAAAAGCTTGTTAGCCAAATGGAAATAAAACAGAGATGTCTAGTAGACTGTAAAAAACATTCAAACATGCATTCATCAGCGTATAGTTATGTTGGGATGTTAATTGTCCTGGTCATCAATGACGTGCCTGATGTTATCAACTGCAGCAGGCTCAACTGCTACCTTATTCGAGACAACGAGTTTCCACACATTTTTCAAGTAATCATTACAAATCACTTTTTACAGTGTGGTGAAAACAGTGCGAAAAGCAGAGACAGAAGAATAAGAATAAGAGTCATCGTGGATGAACTGAAAATTTGAGAAACCCTGAACTTACAACAACATTGACAAAGTGAGCTTTACAGTAAAAATACTGTAATGTCTGCATCCCACACCATGCAAGCCAGTGAAGTTAATCAAGAGTGTACAATGAAGAGTGGTGGTGTCTGAAAATGGCTGACAAAGAAAGGCTTGCGTGTGTGTGAGCATCTGAGACTACCATCACTCTTCTACAGACAAATGAGAGGGGCCATAATAGAAGCATACACATACTGTACTTGCATGGGTTATAGGGTACCAGATAACGCAACCACCTCCGAGACTAGATAACAGCGAGAGAACCACCAGGGGACACAGATTTCAGCTAATGAAGAAACACTGCAACAAGAGCATTAGATAGAAATTCTTAATGGAAAGGCTGGTGAATGTGTGGAAAAGAATTTTCTAGACACCTGTTTGAAGACAATGTTTACTCCATAGACGAATCACCACAAAATCCCCTACTATGCTTTAGGCAGTGTTGAAAATAGCACAACATAGTTGAAGTATGGCTTCAGGAATTTTACCTACTAAAGAAACTGAAGAGGTGTGTGTACTGGTCTATATGTATGTAGTAGCATAATGATTGCTGGTATGCTGGTAAATATACTGTACAGACTGAATTCTACATGTAAATAAATCATCTGAAACAGGTGGTCACTGGGAGAAGCCTGATCTGCTCCTGCATCTGTGGTTGGAGATGCCATGTACAGTACAGATGGAAGAGCAGATCTGCTGCATGGTTCTGCAGCACGGATCCTCCTGTGGAGGGCTATGCGGCCCCCCTCTCACAACTGTTCCCAAACCAGGGCATGATGTTTTGTGCTGGGATACTTCATGAATAGAAAGACCTCGGAATAGAAGAAGAGTCTCAAAACTTCCTCAGCTGTCTCAAATCGTATACAATAGATGCTGGTTAGCCTATGTGTTCTGAGTTTGAATATGTTCAGTCCAAGTAGGCCTATGCCAAAGTGTTTCTAGTGCAATTCCGCCATACATTATGGCTATCCTTTTTTTCTGCTCAGAAAATCGCCACATTTTATTGTGTGTCACCACACTTGGTCATTCAACTACTCATGTAACCACATTTAAATAGAGAAAACGTGGCGGTGTTTGGCTGCTTCTAACTTCACTCCTGTTTGGATCCTGAGGAATGAACTGTGCTAAGCTAAATGCTACCAAAGTAGCGGCGTGATCCAGAATGATTGAGTGCACACACCAAGACAAGAGAGATGTGTATCAACTCTAAGTCTAAGTTGAGTATGGAAATACTGTGGTGTGTTCTTTAAAAAGCCTGAGGCTTGCCTGTGAGGAAGTCCAAGACCCATGCACCCAAGCCACTGTTCAGTCCAGCTTTGAACAAGGGGATGATTGTGTTCAAAAATGAGCTACAATCATTCCAATTTACCAACCACTGACAATCATCAGCAAAGGCTTGGACAATATGCATCTGAATGTATTTATCGACAAACCACAGAGCACAAATCAAAAGACAAATTTGTTGGTTCATCCATCAGGAAGGACGTTCATCAGCTAGGGCTGGATATGGTAGTTTGTCCAGCATGCTATGAGGTGACCAGGGAACAGAGAGGCCCCTGTGGACCACACCACAGTCTAGTCCCCAGTTAACAGAGCAA
Organism: Sardinella tawilis; assembly: GCA_030264315.1. Taxonomy (NCBI): domain Eukaryota; kingdom Metazoa; phylum Chordata; class Actinopteri; order Clupeiformes; family Clupeidae; genus Sardinella; species Sardinella tawilis. The sequence continues at coordinate 20,313,044 of JASCQY010000118.1, forward strand.
TGTTGCTGTGTTTCCCCGGGTTTATTGACTTCACTTTCTGTGTATAGCAGTTCTTGGACTGCCAGGAGAGACATTCAAATCATCAAAAATATCAGCAATCATTCAACAGGCATAAACAACAAGCAGAAGCATTTGAAGTCGCTGCGGCAGCAGCAACAGCAGCAGCAGCAAGATAGTCAGAATAGATATTTGGGGGCCTCAAACACCAAGCCAAAGCCTGTCATCACTAGATAAGCTAGCCAAAGGACTGGGATTGTTATTCCAAGCACCCCTGGATGCCCAGGAGCAGTGTGTGAACACGAGGTTTGTGTGCTCATGTTTAATGCCCTCTGATCTGAGCGGCTGTGCACTGACAGACAGCCACTCGACTCGGCTCGGCGCAAGTGGCCGGCGTGAGTAATGTCAAACGGTGCGTGATATTTACACTAATGTCATGTAGGGCCGCACCAGCGCAGTACATTACAAACCGGGTGCGATTACATAACTAGGCTGACGTCGATTCGGGAATGGTGAGCTCATCTCCAGCCAGTGGGGGGTGGGGGTGGGAGTTGGAGTTGAGGGGGGTGGTGGGGGTGGGGGTGTCGAGTCAGTATGAAGATTTGTGTCTGTGCTTTTGGGTGGTGTGTGTGTGTGTGGGGGGGGGGTGGTGGTGGTGGAGGATTGGGTAAGAGGGGGCTGAGGTATGATTAGTGTCAGCAGGGGAAAGATGAGTGTGAACGGGGAGAGACTGCTGTCTGATTACTGCCCCCATTATCCACTCTGGTCATGATGAGGGCCAGAGACGACGGCAGCCCCGGAATGATGACACTTCTGTCTCAGCGGCAGTCTCCATCCGCGCGCGGCCGCATTAAGAATTTACGCGCCGCATGACCATTAATCTGCGGCGTAGCTGCTTATCAAGTCCAATATTTAGTAGGCCTGATGAGGGTATTCATATTTTAGACGTGACCGTTTCTCATTATTTGACTGTGTGTTAAATATTTCACTTATTACATATGTGACAAAGCAGACTGGATGGGGGGGGGGGGGGGGGGGGGATGAAGGGGAGTCAAGTATCAGAGGGGGAGTGTTGTCAGACTGTCCAAGCCTCTTAAATCTTGTCCTGTTGTCTTATCTGCGCTATCTTATCTGCCTTGTAAATATTGTATTGACACCGTCAGTGATGATTCATATCTTATTATTTTTGCCATTATTTCATGTGTGCCTCCTACAAGCTCTTTTTCTCTTTGACTGCACCAACAAAAGTTAAAATATATGGAATTCAGGACACATTTTGCTTCTCTTGATCTGGGATCGTGGGTAATGAACACCAGACGGGTAAATACAGTGCGGCTAGTTAGAGAGTAAGCAATATACAGTACAGATAACAATAGATTGTAACACAGCTGGGAAAGTGTGAGCAAGTGAGCAAGAGGTAGGAAGATAATAAGCTAGATTAGACGTGAAATAGAGGAGGAGAGGGAGACTATCAGAGGTTATAAATCAACCACTGAGTGTACTTGTATCTGTGCTTCTGGAATGAGAGCGGCAGGGAGACCTGGGAGAAAGGAGAAATGCTGATAATGGGGAAAGGTTTCTAGTGTTTGTTGAGCCTATGTATGTGTGTGTGTATGTGTGTGTGTGTGTGTGTGTGTGTGTGTGTGTGGGGGGGGTGGTCTAAGTGGGGGCCACACAGCTCCCCGTGAGACGGGGAGCCTCTCCGGGAGCATGGGAACCGCACTCCACTCCCGCTGTGGTTCCTTTCTGGACGAGCCCACCTCAGCGGCCCCTGGAGAAGCATCCCACCCGTCCCCCCACAATGGAGCCACTCTCTCTCCCTCTTCTCCTCTCTTCCCTCGGGCCTCTCCTCCCCTGGCCCTTCCCAGAGCCCTGCCTCGGTCCGTGGGCCAGCCCCAGCCACTTTCCCAGAGCTCCTCGAACGGTCCACTGTCCCAGCACCTCGGCCGCTACAATGGCCACAATCGGCTGCGAATTTCAATGTCCAGATTAAGGAGGGCCAGGGCCCATCAAAGGAGGGGCGCTTTGTGTCTATTCAACTCGCCCACTTGAGGGTTTTTAGTACCCCACACAGAGCTGGGGCTCGTCTGTGAGAACTGGGAGTCCTTGGGACTCTTTTGGGGAGATCAATAGTGCCAATGTTGGTGGTGTTGGTGGAGTGGTGAGGGGTTGGGTAGCTGTTTTGACAAACTAGAAGTCCTCTTGCATCCACCAGCCATGGAACCACATGGTTGGTTTTTTTTTGGTTGTTTGTTTTATTCCAATTATGAAAATGCTTCCAGAATAGTTTTCTTTCCCAGTTCTGGCTCTTGTCAAATGGCCTCAAGCTGGAAGAGTGTGAATGGGGAGTTGACATTCCCGACCCCTTCTCTTTAATCTCTGGAGGAAGGGGGTTGGGGGATCTCGGCATATTCTTACATTCCTTTCCGAAAAACATCCATCTTGTTCAACCTCCTGTGGAAGTGTTGGGAGCAGATTCATTTCGGAGGTCTCTGTGACGACTGTGAATCACTCACTGTGAGCCCCTCTGACTCAGCCGCTGATGGCGCTGAGAGTCCTGTCTGCTTGCGCCCAAATAACAGATGTGTGTCCCATTCTCCCACCATTTGGTCATTTTGTTGATGTGATTGACTGACTGTGGTGTTATTTCGGGCGAGCCCTGTTAAATTATGAAAAGGACAGTTGGGGTGAGGGGTGTTGGGGGTTGATGCGTTTCGGGCTGTGACGTGTTTCAATCTTCAATCTTATCTCGCAAAAACCAGTACATCCAATCACACTACAGACTTCCGTCTTTTCACCCCAGCCAGCCAGACAGCCACCCCACCAGGCCCCAGCCCCCAGCCCCCACCAAACCCAATTAAAACCTTCATCTTACATTCATTAAAATATTAAAGCCAGGATAAGATTCTCATCCATTCAATTAAGCACACTTCAGGCTTCAGAGAACATCTCATTCCCAGGCAAAGTCCTTCTGGTCACTTTTTTTTTTTTTGAACAAAGAGGAGCCCACTTACCCTTTGGGCTTCATTAGGGTGTGCGGGAACAGTACTGTACCGCTTGGACAAAAGCTGTATGGGCAAAGCCATGCCGTCTCTGTGGGTGGAGGTGGAGGTGGGGGGGTGGCTTTTTGAAACAAATTATTTTTCTGACCTCAAACACAAGTGGAAAAATGTAATGCCACGATTATTAGAGAGACTGATGAAATCTCTGTTTTGAAAAATAATTAGAGCGAGAAATTGAAGGAGTGGTGACAAGTTTCTTGAGAAAAGTTGAAAATTCTGCTTCAATTCTGTGCTGTAATCAAAGATAAATATGTGGTCATTTGAGAGTTAGGATTCCGGCTGTTGGTGGCCGGCTGGCTGTAATCAACACCCTCTGTGCTAAATATCGCAATTTTGCTCAGCGTGAGGACTTGAGCCATGAGAGTGCGCTCCTCCTTTTGTTGTGATTACAGTTGGTTTAACACCGTCTGACATGGTGATATTTTTCTGCAACGTCTCAGACGTGGGGCAGGGCAGCGAAAGCTCCCGCATCCTCCTCGCACGGCATGAATCACTGCCCAGAGTGACCAGCACAGTGAGGCATTAGATGCTGCGTAGAATGACAGCTTTTCCTTCATCTTGATTGGTGGGTGATGGATGGATGTCTGAGGGTCACAGAGGATCGCTCAACGACCTGCGTCCTGCATGCTAACCCCACAGAGATTCTGACTGGCACAGAAAATCAAAGTGCATGTGTGTGTTTGTGTGTGCGTGTGTGTGTGTGTGTCACGCCTGCATGCGCAAAAAAGAGAGCCAGGATTGAAGGTGCTTGAAGTCCACATGCGAAGTACTCAAAGACAACACATTCTACTGCTTACTGACAAATAAAATGGCACAGCAAACCACTCCTGGGCTGGGAAATGTTATAGGCTACTGTGTGAGTACAGTATGTCCTCTCATATGATATGTTTTTCCATGGCCACGATAAGCTACTGAGTAATAACACAACAGTAGGCCTATTTAACTATGTGTCTATAAGCAGATGCTTTGGTGAAATTGTGCAGTACAGTGGTAGAAGTTAGTGGTGGAATAATGATTGATGGGCTGTTGTCTAAAAATGGTCTTGCTGGTGCTGAGACGGAGAACTTTTGTGTTGCACTGATGCATCTAAGCCAGACGGACCAGCACCTCACACGGCTGCTCAAGTAAACAGGAAATCGATGCGTGAGGTCATCCACGCAGTGGTTGCCATGGTGATGGAGTTGAACTGGCCGGGTTTCATGACACAGATCGGAGTGTCCTCCCATGATCACGTCGAAAGATATCAGTCTCACTCAGGCATGTTGGACACCACAATCTGCCTCTAGTTCATAGAAAGTGCTTGTTATATGGCATCTGTTATGACCTCTTTTACAGAATCTTTGTTATACTACAGTAGACATGTTATTAAACATATATATGATATATGCATTTGAGATTTTTACATTGGAATGAAGGAATAGAATTTGTACTGTATTTTTCATTATTCTACACCTGTATACCTATATTATTATTATTTGTGTCATTGTTTTTGTTGTTGTTGTTGTGTATGCATTTTGCATTTTGATTTTCATTTGCATAGCCATCTGATGGCTAAAATTCATATTGCCTTCTTTTGGTAGCATTTTTAAGAACCCAGTGTCCATAAAGCATTAGTAGACTTGATAGTAGGCTATCAAAAGGTCAAAGAAGCTTATAAGAATTTGTGAACATTCAAGTTGTAGGCATACATCATAACATTATAAAGCCTTATGAGTACAGTCATGAGAATGTATAATAATGTCTTTAGTCAGGCTTTATAAATGCATTGTAACCGTGTGTGTTTATAATTCTTTATGAGTACTGGGTTCATAGAAAGTGTTACCAAACTTTTTTATCATAGTAGATTCTCATCTGAAGAATGAGAGTGACTTGTTAAAATGACTGTAGGTATTCATAGGCTGAAATCAATATCACAATGTGTGGCGTTTCTCTCCTCCTCCAAATAATCTAATGACTATGATGGATTGTCGATGGTCTGAATCAGCTGTATGTCCTACTTACTCACATGGATCAATAAGCTTCTCGAGCGTTAGATATGGAGACAAGAAATATGAGTTGCAGGGGGGAAATGTTAACTGAGCATTTAAAAAACAGTAAGAAAAATGATCATTTCAGATGTTAAGAAAGATGATAGTTTTAAACTATGGGCAATTCCAGTGTTATGGACGTGACGTTTTGCATAGAAATTTATAGACTAAATGTTCCATAACCTTATGCAAATTCCATAGCTGAATACAGAAAATCACTCAAAATCATGAGTGATTGTCATGATGTCATGATTTACATCATGGGAATATGAGCCTTATGGGCGTTATGGACGTGACATAAAATGGACAAGCTTTTATGGGAGGTTACAGTAAGTTTTTTCCATATAGTCTGTGAAGTTTAAAGAGAAATCCTTTGGTTTATATTATGAAGGGGACCTAAATGAACACAGAAAAAGAAACTTGGTCGTAAATAAGTAATTTGTGATTGGAGTTATTTTGGGAAAACTGGCGTTATGGACGTGACATACAGTATTTGCGCTATAGACGTGACGTAACTGAACCAGACGGCTGTAAAAACTACTCCACAAGTTTGAACGATGAATTGATGAAAATCAACACATTTTGAGTGTGTTACGCCTGTGACATATCCATGGAATTAACAGCCTTAAAGGAGAAGTTATGTGAATCAATCCATAGCCCTGTTGTGTCACTGAATGCTGTCTGTAGCAAAAAGAACAATAAAAATTGATGCAACATAGGCCGAGTTATAGACCAATAACTATTGTTAACTGAATGGGGCATAGAGAAATGAAACTGAAAGTAAGGCACTATGCCCCATTCACTTAGCATTATTTGCCCAGTTAATTATTCGGTCTTTATTGTATCAAATTTTTTCATTCTTTTTCCTATGAACAGCATTCAGTGACCTTAAACAACAAAGCTATTGATTCACACCGAACTTCTCCTTTAAAAAAAACATAATTTCCATGTTGAGGTTTACTTCTCTGTGGAATTACCCCTATATAATTTCTAAGTTCTTGACCTGATTAGTTTGTCGTCTTAAAGTATTTATACACACATTTATAACACATCCAGAACCCTGATTGTTCTTTTTTACATGAAGTGACTAAATTACTTGAAAACTAATGTTTGATAAACAAATGACACTGTCACATTTACATGAATATAGCATAATATTGCCCTAGGGTCCTCATTTTGTGAGCCGACATTAACCCCTATACAGTTCCCACACTGGGTTTGCAGGGTGTTACAAGAAATGCACTGTGTCAGTGTGTCGCTTCTTTAAAGAACTCCTCTCAATCATGCAGTTGATCAATAATCTTTAACACCTCATCAATACTTGTGTGAGGGCAAAATTCATGTGGGCATCTCATGCTCATCTACATAGATCTCCCTTTTACTTTTCACGACAGACCAGTCACATAATAAATATTGATTATCCAATATGTGTCACCATGGACTTAATCAGCATTGATCTTGGTACTATAATGACTCCTAGATGTACAGTAGTTCTTGAGATTCTCTTTCACACATACTCGCTCTCTATCTCGCTTTTAATGCAAATCCCCCTTTTCTGCCTGAATAGTGTGTTTTGCTATGATACGCTTGCAAAATTGTACAGTGAACAACACATACCCACATCCACAATCCTCACTGATGCATGCAATAAGTCATTCTGTGTTGACAGAGACACAGACCATTCCTCAGACCGTTCTGGAAAAAAAAATACTCCCCCTCTCTCTCCCTCTCTTCCTCCTTGTCTGACCCTGAGCTTTTTCTAATATGGTCCATGTGCTGATGACTGGTGAGGAAATTCATATGAGATGACACAAGGGGCAATGCGTGCACACAAACAGCCCCCTTAAGCACCCGCTCCACCGGCTCCACCAGCAGCACCAGCAGGAGTGCCACCCACACTGCTTCACAAGGCTCCTCGCACTATAACACCTTTCAGGCCGAGCAGTGTGGCGAGCACAGACGTCTGCCCCCCGTCTCCTCCTGGCCCACGCAGTCATCACACACACACACACACATGCACACGGAAGCCCATGGAGACAAACACACACACACACACACACACACACCACAACAACAACACCAACAGCAGTAGCAGCTCCAGGTTGGCACCACCACACTTTGCATTGCGTCAGCTGAGGTGAATGTCTGATTGGGGGCGGCGTTGAGTAGGGCTGAAGAGCCATTACAGACTCAAGTCTGTGCACCCACTAGAGCACATTAAACAGCACTGCCACTCCTGACAGAGTCAATGGGAGCATACACTACAGTGCACACTACAGTCAGTGTTTATAGGCCCATATTATGCACCCACATTGATGATCACTGCTCACAGAAGCCATACAACTGTGGGCTACATCCTTGATAGTGCATAAGAACATTTCCAGAGATTTATAATTCATGGTTTGGTTATGAATGATATGATTCACAAACAGAGAGTTCATAATAGCATGAATGATAAGTATTTCATATACAGTAAGCTTGGGAGAAGACGAACGCCAAAGCACTCGTTATTGTCACCCTAATGCACTATAATTTGACATTTTATGAATCCCACCGCATCACATGACTCTCTCGAAGTTCTCATCGACCATCGCATTCACATGGATTCCGTTTCCTCTGGTGGCAACAATTAGAAGAGGATGACCAGACATGCATTTTGGGCTAAATTTGGAGAGGGTCTCCACGGGACAGACAGTCGCCTCACACTCAGTCTCCTTCAACTGACTTCAATAACTGAGTTCAATGATACAGATTTTCAATTTAACCGAACCGAACTCCAGTCCTGGCACAGAGAATGAAAGTGAGACAGAGAAAGAGAGAGTGAAAGAGGGAGATTGAGAGAGAAAGAGAGGGGAAAAAAGAAAGCATTTTTTCAACACTGTAAAGCATGCATCAGCTTGGGAACTCAGGTGGAACCCAATGAAAATGAAGAGAACAGGTGCACTGGAGATGATGGAGAAAAGCAATAGAAGAACATTTTTTTGGTTTTATTCCACCGTGCAGTCTGACAGAATGGGCTTAGCATATGTCAGCCTAGCGAAACATAGAGTGGCTGTGAGAATGGATTACTTTTAATAGACTTTGTCTTATCGCATATTTCTTGATCTAGCTTTTAATTTAGCATGTGACGCACCACTTATTTTTGTCATTTTGCTCCACAAATCTGCAATTATGATATTATCCTATGATTGCTTTGATCCATTAATCTCCTTTGGCAAATAAACAAGCCTGTTTCCAACCGAGTGCTTCGACAGCAGTGCTCTGTTGGCTGAGCTATCATTCTAGTCCAAGCTACTCTGACCTCTGTTATTTTTAAAAACAAGGTTGCCAGAGTGTTTGGAGAAAATGACTCTTCATTTTCAATCATTAAATGCTGAAGACCGAAGAAGGATATAAAGCTGGATGAAGTACTTGTCCTCTCTAAAACTCATCACCCCACATTTACTGGTCTGGTTTTGTATTTGTTGCCATTCTTACTGTATTGTGTCACCCTGCTGTAAATATCTTCAAGGGGACAGACTGTCCAGCAAGCACTGGGGAATTGATAGACACGGTTTTGTTTTCAGACAGAAAAAAGAGGAGAGGAGGTGAGAACGGAAACGGTTAAAGAGGCTCACTTTCTGCCCTCTATGGGAGATATAAGACCTCCCCTTCCACATACACACACACACACACACACACACAATTAATGGACAATATGATGCATGGTTCTTATTACCCTATTGGAGTGTGCTAGAATCCAATCCATTAAGCAATATGCAAATGCAGCCATTTGTTTGGGAGAATGGCTCTGTAATGCCTGCAACTGGCCCTTTAATCATGCTACTGACTTTACGACTCATAAACAACCTGTCCAGTCTTTGCTGATGGATTTAGTGAGAGTCTTTAAGCTCCAGAGTATTTAAACCTCAGAGGACTTATGAGGACTGTTGTTTGTGTGTTTAGTTCACATAGGATGTCAACATGTTGTAAGGCAAGCCGCTTGAGCATTTACTCTGATATCTGGCTCATGACACAGCTCTTATTCATTTGTTTGTTTATTTATTTATCTACTTGACACAATTCACACACATCAAAACGCATCAAGTGTCAGCATGTGTCACAAATGATTGTACTGTGACGAAATGTTCATGATTGGTAGCCATTATCAGCGACTGGACAGAGAGGTTGTTACTTAAGCTGTTCTGTTCTGTTTTTGGCACTTTTCATCTTTTTCATTCTTTCAATTATTGTACACCCAAGTTTTTTGACCTAGTTTTCTTTCTGTGTACCCAGCAGCTATTTAACGTTTCTGCAACATTTTGTGGATGAACCCCATGAACCCCCCCCCCCCCCCCCCCCCACCTGCACCCCTCCGCCCTGCCTGAGCTAGCATACTTGAAAAGCAACTGCTCTAATTTGTTTTCATACTTATCTCATTTCATGCTGCGTTTTGTTCACCTTTGCTGAACCCGCCGTCGCTCCCATTTCGATGAAGCGCAAGGTGGCGTGAGGGCGTGAAGCCACGCTTCTGTGACTCCGCTGGCTTTTTTTAATGAATTCATCTGCAGCTGCTGTGGCGTCTCTACGGGAAAGTGGCGGCTGAGGGGGTCGCGCCCCGTGGCACACGGCTCTATCTGCCCTCGCACTGTACCCGCGGGAGTCATGGCAGCGACGGTGTTGCGACGTCGTGCCACGAAGCGACGCGGCGCGGCTTTGTCCTTGGACCACTGCGGAGGAAGAGACTCAGATATGCTTCGGCCAGATTACTCAACCGGGGTCAGAGAGGGAAACAGGGAAGCTTCAGGTGCTGTGTGCTGATAGGGCAGTGCGGCAGCAACACCCGCCGAGGCAGGAGAAGGTTGTGTGTGTGATTGGTGATTTGACCTAGGGCCCTGCAGCTGTGGCCTGAGTGTTTCCAGAGGGCCTGATAGGACGCCTTCACCACGTGATGCATGCAGCGCCTGAATCCGGCGGAATTAATGAAGAGCGCCGTCATACACATGCATGATCCCTCGCCACCCTTCCTTGCTTCGTGTGTGTGTGTGTGTGTGTGTGTGTGTGTGTATGCGTGTGCCTCTGTGTATGTGTCTGCTCTGCTATCCTCTCTCACCATGCATTCTGTTATTCTTTTTTCCTTTTTTCCTTCTTTCTCCATTTTCCTCCTCACAGGCGTCACGCGCACATGCGCCGCTCCATGTTTATTCCGAATCACTTTTCATTTGCTAATTACATGGCTCAACATCAGACAACTTGGTGTGAATATTCATTATCTAAATCACAAAAAGGAAAGTAGACAAATAAATAAATAAATAAATAAATAAATAAATAAATAAAGCCTTTCATGAGGAGGAGGCTTGGTTGTTGTGACCCTGTACTGATTGTCTCAGACCATTAGGCTGAACGTGGCCTGACCTCGGCTGCATCCCGCGGAGGGTGATTTCGCATTAATGAACGGCAGAAGGGCCCAGGCCTTGGAGATAGCAGTCAGGCCCGTGTGATGTGCTAAAACCCACTAGAGCCACGCAGCTGTGCTTCAATTATTTAGCACTCTCACTAGCTGTAATGGGAGTCTGTTAGCCCCTTTGGCCTGTTGTTGTATTTAAATAGGAAAGCACTCGAGGGCCCGTGCTTTGTCTCGAAGGCTGAGCGGACACTAATGTGATTTAGCAGATATCGCAAGTGAGTGTTTTTCCTGTCGAGTGCCCTTTCATGTCGGTGAAATGGATGAATGGTTTGTTGCGCGGCAGACAGAGAGTTGCAAGACACGGATCGTGCATGGCTGCTGCAGGTGTCGTTGTTTGTCCAAGACAGCTCGGTGCTGGCTATTGTCACAGTCCTTGTTGTATTACTTTTTTTTCAGGTCTTATCACAGGTGAACAGCACACAGAATAAAACCATCATGCATATTAAAGGAGGGTTTTGAAATCATTAAAAAAATACATAATCCATCCTTTTTCTTTCAGACCTCCCATGCCTGATTGTGCATTGCTCCTGGTTTCGCATTTTGAGAGACGTATCACATTGTTCTGAGTTTAATGAACCTATCACTGTCCATTCGTTAGATGTGGATCATTTTGAATAATTGGATGGGCTTTTTTTACAGCCTGTACCACAGGTGACTGGCATTTCTTTATTTTGATGTCAGAACATTTAATTAATTGACTGGGACTGAAGTAAAGAAGATTTTAAAGCGATACACCGGCGGAGATCTGTTTTAGGCTCAATATCTACATATGGAGGAATGATACCTTGTGCCAAAGAGTAGTTTTACGTGGGTCGCTCCCAGCCGGAGTTGTGGCGTTCTTCTCGGTTAGCCAAATAGCCTTTACAGTGGGACCGCGCCAGCACTCTCGCACACACACATCCAAATGCTATTTTTAAACCACTTAGAATGTTCGAAATCTCACGAAACTTTCTACAAAGTATTATCAGGGTCTC
>JASCQY010000118.1:20388278-20398648 GCA_030264315.1 Sardinella tawilis
TTTTTTTTTGTTTGCCCCCCCCCCCCCCCCCCCATATTATTCTCATTTGTCTTCTTCTGTCTGTCCTTTTTGGGGATTCCTTTTGTATTGTTTCATACACTGTTTTTGTGTTGCTGTTTATACTTGGCTTCCCAGCTCTCCCATATAAACTTCACCTATCCATTTTTTTACCCATGGACTTTTTGGAGGGGTTTGCTATGCACGCTATGCTGCGTACTCCGGAATCAGTGTGTACACACACACACACACACGCGCACACACACACAATGGTTGAGTGTTTATGAATCCTGAATTGAGAATATATATATTAATGTCTGGCTGGTTCTGGCTGTGTTTGCTTCATATAAGTATGTTTACAAGTTCTGCTTTAGTTTTATGACTCAAGATCTCTCTCTCTCTCTCTCTCTCTCTCTCTCCCTCCCTCCCTCTCTCTCTCTCTCTCTGTGTGTGTGTGTGTGTATGTGTGCTTTAGATCAGCTGGCCAGCCCCGCGGGAGAGAGTTGACATGTGCAAACTGGCTGGCAAGAATGCCCAAGTGAGTATGAGCCTCAAGTTCTCTCTTTGCATGAAATCAGTGTTATTTTTCTGAATCCAACACACACACACAAACACACAAACACAAACACACACACACACACACACACACACACAGAGATCGGCAGGCATTCCAATGCCTCCTTGCTTGATAAACTACCTGATTTTCCATAAGATCCCTATCTTACTTTCGTACTCTCTCTCTCTCTATCTCTGTCTCTCTCTCTCTCTCCCCTCATTTATTTCATGTCTCTTTTCTTCTCCCTCCCCACCCGAATCACCTAGACGGAGTGTGCCAATTTCGTACGGGTTCTGCACAGCTACAACCGCACACACCTGTATGCGTGTGGCACTGGAGCGTTCCACCCCACCTGTGCCTTTGTGGAGGTCGGGGGTCGGAGAGAGGTGAGGCAAGAAAACAACGTCTCGCTAGGCTGGGTGTCGGTTTGTGTGTGTGATATGTGGAGGGCTGTAAATGTCTGGTTTATTCCTCATGTGTGTATCTGTGTGTGTGTGTGTGTGTGTATGTGTGTGTGTGTGTGTGTGTGTGTTTACGTAGGATGGTGCATTCCATCTCATCAGCAGCAGTGCAGAGTCTGGGAGACTGAAGTGCCCTTTTGACCCCTGGCAACCCTTTGCGTCTGTGCTGACAGGTGAGCTCCGACTGTGAAGAGAGAGAGAGAATAAGACACACACACTCACACACACACACACACACACACACACACCCACGCTGAGTGCAGACAGAAGCACAGACACAGTTCACTGCAATGTTTCACTTCATGCCGTGTCTCCTCCAGTTTTGCCTTAGGACACAAAAGCCAGAAGATTTTTAAACAATAAAACACGACGCATCTTGGCTACGATCTTAATAACGTGTGAACATCTACTCTCAAACCTCTCTCGAATCAACTGCTTTCGGCGCTTGTGTCCCGCACCTGCGCTGAGCTCGGGTTTTTGGACAGCCACTCACTCGTTCGCACGTGGAAAGACATATGTGATGCATGTGTGTTTTCTGTGTCAGACGTCCTGCCTCGCACCGCACACATTTTCAACTCAGACCTGTAGTACTGACAATAAAGGCCTTGATCACATATGTTAGAGATCAACTACTGCGGGGCTTACTTGATGCTCCAGAGAGGATCACTGCCGGGAGAGGAGATTAGACACTGGTAGCTGGTCCTGGCATTCCACATTATCGTACAGTTGTTTAAAGACTTAAGTAAACATGTCCAAAATAGCAATTGTTTATAGTTAGAGACTGGAAATTCACATGGATTTTTTTTCCTTGCGAATTTACTCTGATAGAGATACTGTATGTAGATAGACGTGCAGTCTCTTGCACACACAGAAAGAAAATGTGGATTGTTATCTACACTACTGTGTATGAAATTCTTGAAAACCGCTGAACTGCAAAAGTGTTTAGAAAAGTAACCTATTAACCTAAATGTAGCATTATGGATGAGTAAGCATGTGAGCAACTATGCACTTATGTGTATGTGCATGTGTACAGGTATGTGTGTGTGTGTGTGTGTGTGTGTGTGTGTGTGTGTGCGTGTGTGTATGTTGGTTTGCGTGTTAAATGGGTTTGTTCGTTAAGTGAGAGACTGTGAGTCTATACCCATGCATGTGAGAGAGAGAGCAACAGACTCTCAGTGTGCGTGAAGGCGAGAGAAGAGTTGAGTTTGACATTTAAAGACTCTGTGTTAAACATTAAAGAGTGCCTGTGTGAGCAATACTACAGTAAAGCTAAACTACGTTTGGCAGCGCTGTAAACATTCCAGCCGCTCACGTCCATGAGCCAAGTACCCTGGGATTCAGATTCACTGGCACACCAGTGTGTGTGTGTGTGTGTGTGTGTGTATTTATGAGGACCACTCGGGTGAACTTGGATAGATGACCCTCCCTTTATCACCATCACATCTCCCTGACGCCAGTTTGAGTTTTTTAAACGCGCTTGCCAGGTGGTTGTCATGGACACCCACAAGCCAAGAACATGTGCTGTTTATTCTGTCATGAATCGATTATAAAACTTAAACCCGTTATAGATAACCTTGTGTGTTTGCTGATGCTATCAAGCCAAAGATATGTTAGATATTTGTGTGTGTGTGTGTGTGTGTGTGTGTGTGTGTGTGTGTGTGTGTGTGTATGTGTGTGTGTGTGTGTGTGTGTGTGTGTGTGTAATTGAGGTTTTGGAAAGGCGAATGGAGCGACTTTGCAGCTATGTTGCATAGCTACCAGGGTACATAGAGAATTCCACATAGCATCTACAGTATAAGGTTTTCCATTCACTCCATTCTAATAATACTGTATGTCTGGATATGTCATGATGTCACTTTACAAACAGTCTCTTAAAATTGAAGGACATGTTGGCATAGCTTCCTTGTTTGCACTGCCAGTTGGCTTTGGTACTGTACAGTATGTGGTCTGAATTTATCTGTGTATGCAATTACATCAACACACACGTATCTCTGATTCCAGATCAGTACCTGTATGCTGGGACTGCGTCAGACTTCTTGGGAAAAGACTCCACGTTCACACGCTCACTGGGTCCACCTCCCGACCAACACTTCATCCGCACGGACATCTCTGAGGATTACTGGATCAACGGTGAGCAGTCAATCGTACGCTCGCACAACTTCCACGACTTCCACAATTTTCACTGACACTGATGCCCAGTGCTTTAGGATTTCATAAGGAAACAGAAATGAAAGAAGATTAATCCTTTTTCTCCTTAAGAGAGAAAACCAGTTGTACTTACAAATATTTGGGAAGCTTCATCTGGTGTTTGCACTTTGTCCTTGAATTCAATAACCATTTTTTTGTGCATGTCATGGGATGTGCATGACTTTTTTGTAGACCTTTTTATATTACTGGATATAAGAAGATATTTAGATAAGAAGATATTTAGAGTGAATCGTCCTGCTAAAATCAAATTTTCAGTCATCATGCACTTTCAAGGCTTTTATTGGCCCCTAAAAAAGCTGCAGCTTCAAACTGCAAGTGCATAAAGCTCGCTAAAATGGCCCGTTTGTGCAGTCCTTTTTATTATTTTAACAGTTTCACAGTTTTATGTGCTTTTTGTATTACAGCTCTTATAAATGCCAGAGATGTGATTTAGCAGTCCCTTGTGAGTTGTTGCTCAAAAAGGAACCGAAGTCTTATTATGTGTTGTGTGGAATTATATATAAGAGTTTATGTAGTTAATGAAGCGTGTAGGTGCGCCTCAATTAATAAAATAAAAAAAAGGATCATTCTGAAAGTGCTAATGGCAAGCACATGCACAATAACACACAACATTCACTCACTCCTTTTGTCCTCCTGTTTCTGTTTTTGCTAGTGAGTAAAATCTTCCTTCCTCCGAAAAAGCTCCTCTTGTTGACTGGAGGAGACCTCCTGTGGGCCAACGCCCAGGCCTCTCCTGCTGAATCACGCCGAGGATGTGTCCAGCCAAGCGCGTGTTGGGCCCATAAAAGCCTTTTTACGACTCACACTCGCTGCAGGGCGACTTCCTGTGTAAGCCTCTCAGCTCTCATGCACACTGGAATGAAGGGGAAGTGCTGGCTGGCTGGCTGGCTGTGGCGGCCGATGAGAGAGAGACAGAGGAGAGAACTGGGGCCCTGGCCTATTCACACTGAGAGCAGCATTACGTAAGCCCTCCAGCCATTACAGCCATTCTGCCTGCCTGCCTGCCTGCCTGCCAGCCAGCCACTGCCTTTGCATGGCTTTTGCATTTGCCCTGGGGCTCAGCTGACCCATCAGACAGGCTCATCTGCTTCTGTTTGTTTGGGAGATTGCAAAAAATTATGACACATAGCCACACACACACACACACACACACACACACACACACAAAACACACACACAAAACACACACACACAGGAGAGGGAGGGCATGGATAGAGGAGCAGGAAATAAAGACTGCAGTGCTCACTTCTCACCTGGCTCGCTGTCACCTTCCTCTCTAACAGGTGAACTTAGCTTAGCTGAGCTCAGCTCCAAAGCCACACTGCAAACTACTGTGGCTCTCTCTACACCTGCTCACGCAGGTAAGCGTGGTCCACTGGACTACTGTACCACTCTGGTGTTGTGGCCAGGCTGTGATGGGAGATTATCTGAGCCAGGGCCCGGCACAGCACAGCAAACTCGACGAGAGTTTGGGGCTGAGCCGCCCGAGCAGCTGCCACAGGTCTGAGGTCAGTTAGGGCAGAGCTCAGGGTGGTGTGACCTCTTCTTCCTCCTCCTCCTCCTCCTCCTCCTCCTCCACCTGAAGCCTTATCTTTGCACCAACCAAAACTGATAAGGCCCCTCCAGTGCCACTCTGGCTCAAGAGCCAATCACAGCTCCAGCCCCGCAGCCTAACCCTACTAGTCACCACCTCTAAACCCGCCCCCCTTCAATATCCATACGGCTAGAAAAACACCCCTCCACAACTGCTCAACTATCAGAGCCTCTCCTGCCCTCCTCCCACAGAGAGCCCAACTGTCTCCACAATGGCCGTTACTGTGCTGCCGCCCGGCCGTCTCTGGGAATGCTCCGTCCCCATGTTTGCCCATCTCTTGATAAGGGCTCCGTAAACGTCCTAGCCCGGCACGGCCTCTGTCTGTGTGTGTGTGTGTTTTTGCATTCCAGCACACAGGTCCCTCTCAGCCCTGATCCCACGGCTCGCCCTCCTCACACCCTTATCAGGTCACTTTCCACAGCACACAAGCTCACACACAAACACACAGAGAGAGAGAGAGAGAGAGAGAGAGAGAGAGAGAGAGAGAGAGAGAGACACTGACTGACTGACTGACTGACTGACTAAACAAAGTGTAGGAGCAGCATGTTTGTGAGGCTGGCATATTTGTGGCCGAGGGCAGAAACAAACATGCACACTGTTAGCTCTGGGGACAGAGAGAGAGCGAGTCAGACACACACACACAGACTACAGTAACTACAGACTACAGCCCAATGAAGCACTTCATTTAAAACACAGCTGTGGGCAGGTGTCTGCATTAGTCCACACACAAGCAATATGGCGTTCAAGTGTGTGTGTGTGTGTGTGTGTGTGTGTGTGTGTGTGTGCGAGAGAAAGAGAGAATGTGTGTGTCAGCAGTCAGTGGTCTGACAGGTCACAGCTATTTTAAACCATTGTAATCACTTCAGGAGGAAAGCGAGACAGAGCGAGTGAGCGAGCGAGCAAGAGCGAAGGAAAGCTGCTGTCGCCGTGGGAGACAAGCTGCAGACCCCTCTCTCTCCTCTGCTCTGCTCTGCACTGTCGACACCTTGCTGAAAAGCCCTCGAAATAAAGAAAAGGGCTGAGGAGCGAAGGATGAGGAGGAGATGGATGGAGGGAGAGGAGGAGAGAGAGAGAGAGGAGAGAGAGGGAGGGGGGGGGGGGTTGTCAGGGTGATGGGGAGGTCAGCGGCGAGTGCTAACGCTCCCGAAAGCTCGCGTGAGACTCGCTCATCCCCTCACTGGAGGCAGACAGATTAAGGCATTCTCTCCCTCTCCCTCGCCGTCTTTCTTCTGCCTCTTTTTCATCCCTTTCAAGTTCTCCCCCTCTCCTGACCTCTGCATATCTCCTTTATTCTTCCTCTCCATCCCTGTCTCGCTCTCACTCTCTCTGACCTGTCCTCTTCTTCACACACACACTCATTAAGGCCAGATCAAACCAAAGATTCACAACAGTCCTAGACGGTTGCAGAGAGGAGTTGCGGTGGTGTGAATCAAAAGTTGCAGGGAGTTGCAAGCAGTTGCAAGCCGTCGTAAAAGATTCAACATGTCAAATCGCAGTTGCAGAGTGTTTAGAACGTTGCAGCAAGTTGCTGGTTTTTAGAAGGTTGCAGGTCGTCTTGTCGCGGATCTTTGGTTTGAACTGGCCTTTAGGCCTCCTTTACTCTGCACAACTGCAGTGACTGAAGGATGACCGAGATTAATAAAGACAGCGCAAAAAGAGTAAACAAAAAAGACTATACTAAATAAACAGGCTACTGTATAGTCTAATACGGAAGGCACGTGATTTCCTATAATACACACACACACATACACACATATACTGTATACACACACACACACACACACATACAGTATATACACAGTATATATATATAGCCTCAGGGGGTTCCGGAAGGTCACTGTGTCTCTCCCTGCTCTTGTGGTATTTAACTAGCTTCCAGCCACGTCACAGGCCTGAGGGGGGCCGAGGACCGCATGTCCGCTCCACGGAAGCCAAAAATGGAACTAGACCAGATCCTAAAACCCACAATCACCACACACACACACACACAACCATTAGCTTAGAAAATCCCATTTCTTATAGGTTGTTCAACACCACTTGTAATTTTGGTCATGTCTATGTTGTTGTGTCATGTGTGGTGAACATGCGTGTATGTTGGAATCTGACAGTGGATCTGAGATGCAGACTCTGGCACAGTGGTGTCCAAAGAAGCCAAAGATGGCTGCCTCACAGCCATGCTGATTTCAGGATGAGGAGGAAGAAGTGTGTGTGTATTTGTATGTGTGTGTGTGTGTGTATTTTGTCAGAGAGAGAGAAGAACAGAAGGAATCCACTCTGGCATCAACATGGGTCAGCCAAAACATTGTCTTTATAACAGAATTGGTCATGATTACACGTCTTTCTTAGATTACATGCATGCATGCATGCTTTTCTCTCTCTCTCTCACTCACTCACACACACACACACACACACACACACACACACACACACAGAGAGAGTAGCACCAGTGCAGGCTGCTGTCTGCTGCCACCACCCCCATGGAGCAGCTTAGGAGTGCACAGCCCACTTCAAGAGCCCACGGGGATGTTCCAGTCTAATAAAAGACACTTACCTACGCTACGCCACGCCAGCCTAGCCAACACAGCAACAGGGCTCAACACTCACGCCACACACACACACACACACACAAACACAGCAGTCCAGACGTCTTCCGACACATACGTCCAACCACACACCCCCACACACACTCACAGAGACAGTGTGTTCATCTGGGAAGGCCAGTAACCCATATCCAAGCTAAACTAAAACACTCTTCAACTCTGCCCTGTTAAGAGAGACTGGAGGGAGAGACTGGCCAATCACATCAAAGGATTCAGTCGAGTAAGGCCATGAGAGACCTGAGTGAGATGTTTTGGGAAGTGCATGTGATGTGATGTGAGGGTCTTGTTTCCAGTGGCCCTGCGCTGGGAGGGTCCTTACTGGTACGGGGACCTGGGTGACCGTTGGCTCTTATCTGGGTGAAGATAAGGCCGCCATCTAACACCTCACACACTATGGGCCTAATCTCCCAGACCTATCGGGGCCCCCTCAGAAGACATGACACATACATTAAGCAGAGACTACCACCACACACACACACCACACACACACACACACACACACACACAGACAGACACACACACACAGACTAAACAGAGCCTGACCAGACCACTGATAAATCTGCTCAATCAGTCAGAGCCAAATGTTCAATATGAAGCAGCATTTCAACAGAGCAGAGCTGATAGGCTACAGGCTGGCTACACTATAGTGTACCAAAACTCCAAGGGGAGGGGCAATGTTACCAAACACAAAAAAAATGACCTCAGGCTAGCACTGGAGTTGGTTAAACTGGCAAGATACACACACACACACACACACACACACACACACACACACACACACACACACACACACACACACACAGATCAAGTCTGCCTAAAACAGAGGAGCCCCAAGAGTGCTGGCCGGAGGTGAAAGTCTCTGCTCCTTAACCTTTGATCTCCAGAGTCATCCTGAGGCAGAGGAATGTCCAAACAAGAAACTGGGCCACTGGGGCGCTAGTGGAAGGGTCCTGAAATGCAAGAGGGCAGCAGGGTTTACATAAACAAGCACTGAGGGCCGGGGTCAGCAAGGACAAGCTTTGGCAGGCCTGACCAGAGAGAGGAAGGGAGAGGGGGAGAGAAGGAGAGAAGGAGAGAGAGAGAGAGAGAAAGATAGGCAGACAAGAGAGAGACAAATGGATAAATAGACAGATGGACAGAAAAGAGAGAAAGCAGCCCACTGTGCCATCAACACCACTTCACTTCTCAGTGTTGAGAGCTGCTGCTTTTTTTTTTTTCCTACAGTGTTCAAAACACACCGACAAGCCGAGCAAAGGGACAACACATTCAAAAACACCTGCTCCCGTCCCCCTAGCAACGCTCCAATTAACGCGTTCGGGGAGCGAAGACACAAGGACGACACACACACAGACAGACACACACACACACACACACACGCACACACACGCACAAAAGACCGACAAGTTCAAACAGAGAGAAAGAGAAAGCGCTTCCAGATAAGTACGCCCCAAACACAGATTCCACTTGGATTGCAAGAGAGGGGAAAAAAAAAAAAAAAAAAAACGACATAATGACAGTTTTACTTTTCCAAAAGTAAACTGGCTCAAACCAAAACTTCAATCCACACCTGGGCGTTCAAAAGCGATCTCAGATGTCTTCTTAAGCGCTCTGCTTCAAAGCCTCACCGGGACGTGGAGCTTTTTCAGCAGCAAGCTGCAGGCCCTGAGAGACTCTCCCTCAATGGACGGACACACACACACACACACAGCAACTTAAGCACACTAGTCTCATTCCTATGGAGGCCACATGCTTCATTTAAATGCTAAGCACTGCCTCACACACTTACAGGTACATCTGAACATTCTCTCTTACACACACACACACACACTTGTGATTCTGACTCCAGACCGCCCATGAGATGACCACAGACATACACATTCTTGTCTGCAGTGCTGCAATCATTTATAAATGAGGCAGCTTCACATACAGTGTGATCTCATGTTTGCTTATCTTGTGGATGTCTGAGTGTGTGTGTGTGTGTGTGTGGGCTTGAGCGTGTGTAGGATGAGAAATGTGTACATGTTTTAAAGTCAGCCCACACATTTAGCTGTGTGTCTAAGCATGTGGAAAGGGTGTGTGCTTGTCTGAGTGAGTGAGAGAGAGTGTGTGTGTGTGTCTAGCATTCGGCTCTGTGGGAGGAATGAGCAGTGCTGATCATTCATCTTGCCTGTCCCTGGACCAGACAATCTGTCAGACCAGATATCTGTGTAGAGTGGAGTTTTCACCCTCTCACAACCGTCAAATTCCACCTGCATTACACAGGCCTGGGGCGTGTTCACATGAGCATGGACACACACACACACACACACACACACACAATCTAGGAGGGGTCTGCTCTGAAATTCCAGGCCTGTGTGGTCATCTCCCCCTCTCCCTGCTGTTCCGGTCAGGGTCTCCCAAATGTGTGTCGGAGGGGTCTGTCTGTGTGTGTGTGTGTGCACACGTGTGTGTATGTGTGTGTGTGTGTATTGGGGGAGAGAGAAGTAGACCCCCATAGAGGGAGTCTCCTTACAGAGTGCATATTTCCAGAGGCTGACCTCAGTGGTGGAACTAGAACAACAGGACAGGGAGTGTGTGTGTTTATATATATGTGTGTGTGTGTGTGTGTGTGTGTGTGTAGTAGTAGTAGAGAGAATGAAAGAGAGGAAGGGACAGAGGGATGAGAGAGAGAAAGAAGAAAAGAAAAAGAACAGAGAGACAAAGAGAGACACACAGTAACTATGGGCATCTGCTTTAGTGTGTGTGTGTGTGTGTGTGTGTGTGTGTGTGTGTGAGTGGCCACATTTCTCACTTCTTATTATTCAGCCATGACGGAGAGGACCACATAACAAACCCACTGACCATAAGCCATAGGAATGGGACTGTAAACGGCAGCGCAACCTAAAGGAAGCTCCAGGGGAAGAACCTCACCACCAGCAGAAACCCAGCATGTGTGTGGTAGTCCCTGTCTGACC
>JASCQY010000118.1:20400938-20411913 GCA_030264315.1 Sardinella tawilis
GAGTGCTGCTGTTGGGTTTGGAAGGCTTGGAAAGAATGAGTGAGAGAGAGAGAGAAAGAGAGGGAGAGAAGGAGGAAAAAAGAGAGAGAGACAGAGCGAGAGAGAGAGAGAGAGAGAGAGAGAGAGAGAGAGAGAGAGAAGCATCCAGCTGAACCCTCACATATTGAGGTGGGGCTCCAGCATGCTACTGCCTGATCAAAGGGGCGATGGTGATGTTGGTTGCTGGTGTAATTCTCCACCTGTGGGGCTTTTCATTTGTTGTCTGTGGTAGTGTTCTGATGCCAGAAGTGGCAAGAGTGGTAATTAAGCACGCAAATGGATGTGCTTCTTGAAACCAAACTCATTTCTGATCTTACCCTTGGGGGCCCTATCAGCTGGGGGAAGCCAACATTCTTCCCCCATGGAAACCCAGTTCTATCTTGCCCCATCTGTCCTGGTACGATATGACGGAATGGCTTCCCTGATAACTTTTTTTTTCTTTCTTTCTTTCTTTCTTTCTGATTTTTGGCCCCACAGAGCCTATGTGTGTGTGTGCACTATGTGTGTGTGTGTGTGTGTGTGTAAATATGCGCTTGTCCTTTTAAAACAGTCGACTGCAGTGTAAACAGTACGGCGCTGCTTCTCTCCACAATAGCCGTGTGTTTCTTGGGCCGCCTGATTCATTGTAGACACCCAATCCGACCCCTTGGGTCGAGGCAGAATTTATTAACAAATGAATAAATCAGCGGAGCGCCCCGGAGGGCTGAATGAGGGATTACAGTGTAATCTGATGAAAGAGTCAGGGCCTGACCCCGCAGGGACTTCCGCTAACCGACTCCCCCGGTGAGAAGGGACTTTTCGCTGAGCGGCCCAGCGTGTCCACCCACCCCACCCCCCATCCCCCCAACCGGCTTCCCCCTCCTCACCCTCGCTCTTCCCCCTCAGCCCTCCCCTCCCCTCCGGTCAGAGCCTGGACCAGGGCGCTCCGGCTGGAAGTGGCTAAACGGGACGGCCGCCTCCATCCGTGAGCCCTCATTTGTTTACGTCGGATGTCTCTCTGCATGCAGCGTCATGCCCAGGGCATTTTTCCCCCAGGTGTTGCTCGTCACTGTGAGGGTTTTCCATGTTTTTTCTTTTCTTTTTTTAAAAAAAAAACAAAAAAACTGGGGATGGGAGAGTTTTCCAGTATGCTTGTCGTCACAAAGTTTTACTTTCTGTACAGTGGAGGGGGCAGAAGGGGCCAGTAGGTCAGCTGCTTCCTGCCTGCAGAAAAAAAAGAAATATATACTGTAACGGTTCACTGATGGCATTAAAAAAAGCAGCCCCTCACATGTACACATTCTCACTCACATACATGTGCAGAGAGAGAGAGAGAGAGAGAAAGAGAGTGAAGAAAAACATTCATGCTTATTGACAAATTTATAGTGGGTACCATGGTTGCTTGGCAATGTAAAATAAGGCATGCATACAGATACCCCCGCAAAAACAGTAGAGACAACTCGCCACTGTTTAAAATATCACCTAATAGTATTTGACTTATTTAATGGTTCAGCAGCAGCATATTTAGATCATCACGGTAATTTAATAGATTCTCTGGACTCTTTCATCCCTGAATTAATGGTGCGCAAGCATTGGCTAAGTCCTGGGGAAGTCTGTGGCAGGTCACAGAGCTCGTTTTGAAAGGCAGACCTGGGCTCTCCTGCTCTGTTTGCTTTGGAAAGTGCCGGAGGACGAGCGAGGCTGCTGGCTGCGGCCAACTAAAAGGGAGGACTGCTGTGCATCAGTGTTTGTGACGGCGCCTCAAATCATGACACATGCTTTCCACTTTTATTTTATTTTATTTATTTTTTTCATAATTTCATTTTTTTTCAATCTTTCTTGGAATTATTACTGTTGTGACGTTTTGGCCCGCCGAAGCGCTGGTGTGGTCGAGCTATCCTCGTCCTCTGCCCTACTTCTTCATGTCTCTCAAGCGCTGCACTTTTCCAACTGTCATCTGGTCTTCTCCTTTCTCTCGTCTCGTCTCGTCTCGTAGCCACGTCGTCAGCCTGTCCTCTCCTGTCACAACATGTCACCCGTCTCGTGTCATCCCCTGTTCCTTTATGCCCTCTATCACTCTTTCCTTTCAATCGCTTTTTTTATTTCCCTCCCTCCCTCTCTCCATCCCCTTCCCTCTCTCCTCTCCTCTTCTCCCCCTCTCCTCTCCTCTCCTCTCCTCTCGGTGCCATAAAGCACCTCTGTCAGAGCGCAAGGGCCCTTTCTCTGCTCCAAGACTCCCCTGGGTGGGACTGGGCTTCCAGAGGCTGATGTCATGTTATTGATATTAGACCAAACTGCTTTTTATTTCTGCTGCTGCTCTCATTGCCTCTGCTGATGCCACGCTGTCATTTATTCCACACTGAGAGGCAGACTACAGTGGTCTCTTTGATACTGACAGGCCTTGTGAGCAGACTAGCACACACACACACACACACACACACACGTGAACACACTGACACAAAGGAACATACATAGTCGTAAAAAAATGTCAATTGCACCACAAATACAGACACAAAGACAAGCACAGACATACAGCCATAGCACCGAGCACCAAAACACACCATAACACAGACAGAGACAGAGAACACACACACACACACACACACACACACACACACACGGGCGTGCACAAACACACACACACAAAGGCAGATGCATAGTCATAAAAAATGTCAATTGCACCACAAATACAGACACATAGACAAGCACAGACATACAACCATAGCACCACCAACACACACACACACACACACACACATAGACACACAGACACACACACACACTTTCCTACTGACATAAAAGCACACATCGTTTTTCAGCAGCCGCTCCACACTGTAAATCTGCCAGTGGCCGTGTGTGAAGTGGTTCTAAATGTGTTCTCTTGAAGCAAAGAAGAAAAATCTCCGGCAGCATGCGCTAACCCTCTTTGAAATCTCCCCTCTCTATTGTCAACAGAGGGCAAGTTTATAGCGGCTCTTCCCATATCGGACACGTTCAACCCCGACGACGACAAGATTTACTTCTTCTTCCGCGAGGCGAGTCGTGACGGAAGTGTGTCGGAAAAGCGTGTCCTGTCCCGGGTCGCTCGTGTTTGCAAGGTGAGTAAGCACCCTCTCTGAAACACACACACACACACACACACGCACACACACACACACACACACACACATGCACACACACACACTGTAAGGAGGATCCCACATGGTTGTCTCCTCCATGCATGATCCCAATCAATTCATCCCTCTGATGTCCATCTTTTTAAACCTCACATATGAAAACAGTTAAAGTCCCCCTGGGACAGCAGGCTTCCTGGTACATTCCTCTTCATGCAATCTGCTGAAAGCGGGCCAGACCACCACTGTCCAGGGCGGAGGGGGGTAGTTAAATCAGTTATGTGTGATGGCTCTTGGAACGCTTAAGTCACAGCTGCTGGTGACAGTGGGCCCATCCCCCCTACACACACACACACACACACACACACACACACACCCCGGGTGACCCTGGGAGGGCTGTGTCATCGTTATCAGCCCTCGGCTCGCTGGCTCTCTTTCCACAGGATGCGCTGGAGGAAGCCCCTCAGCACGGCCTTTAGCTCACTCTGTACCAGCCCAGTGGGGTGGAACTGAGTGTGTGTGTGTGTGTGTGTGTGTGTGTGTGTGCTTCATGCATACTCATGGATGAGGCCACACTCATCACTCCTCTGGACGTACTGTTCAAACTCATCCGAAAACACAAAAGACACACACCATAAGAAAAAAAAAACAGAACACTGTGACAAACACACACACACACACACACACACACACACAAGCACACACAAGCACACACATACCATGGGACACATTTGTGTGTTTGTGTGTGTCACAGTGTTTTGTTTGGTGATGTTTTGATTACCAGAGTGCTCTGAACTGGTGCTTTTGACACAGGCTCCCCAAACCTATGTGCCGTATTGTGTGGAGATCTTTTCTTTGTGTGCGTCGAGTGCATACTCTACAAGCTGTGCGTCGAGTGCATACTCTACAAGCCGTATAGGACCCAGCGCACTCATGTTCTTCACAGCGTTTATTTACAGTCAGGGGCAGCTGCCGCTCACTGTCCCTGCTTAAGACACAGAGTGTGTGTGTCTGTGTGTGTGTGTGTTGGGGGGGGGGGATTGTTCCCGCCGGCCCTCGGATCCATTCAGGGGCTCTCGGGAGTCCCAGTAAAAGTAAAAAGTAAAAAAAGAAAAAAAATTCCGAGTGGCGTTGTGAGATTCTGGAGTGGAGCGCGGGTTCCAGGTTTATTGCTTTGGGACGGAGCTGTAAAGCAGAGTGCGGAGCGGGGGCTGGATTCCTCTCCGGATAAGAGGGATCAGAGTGGGCCGACTGCCTTTTGAAGATCGGGGATCGGAGCACTTCGAGAGCGGCAGTGGACTAACCCCACTTCTCAGCCCACCACCCCACCCCCTACTCTACCCCGTCTCAAGTTTACCTTGTTGTTTTTTTGCTCACACTGCGGATTTATGTGTGTGTGTGTGTATTTGTGTGTGTGTGAAAGTCTAATCTGAAGGTGTTATAGCATTGGATTTCACAGGCAGATCTGTTGATGTGACAAGCGCAAGAGTTTGTCTGATGTGGTCTGGAAGGATATGTGTGTGTGTGTGTGTGTGTATGGCTGCTTAATGGTGACACCCTGTTGGGACAAGGTAGAGAAACTGATGTTTGGCAGATGTGTATGTGTGTGTGTCTGGTATGCATGTATGTGTGTGTGTGTGTGTATGTGTGTGTTTGTGTATGCGTGCCTGAGAGCTGCTCGTTCAGCCTCTTGGAGAGGCAAAACAAGGCCCAGCCTCTCATGCCCAGCCTCTTAGGTCACTTTGATTCGAAGGAGCCAAAGACATGCAAATCTAACCCTGATTAATCGATAAGCAGGACGGCTCCTTTTCATTCTCCAGCCCTCTCCTCTCCTCTCTCTTTCCCTCTCTCTCTCTCATTCCTCCTCTCTCCTCCCTCGCTCCTCTGTGTTTGCACAGTTAATTGTGTGAAGGGCCCCGGCATAGCTGCCGTTCATTATTGGGCCGTCACGGCGCTCTCTGGAGATGGCTGATGCGATGCACATGTGCTGGTCCGTTGTGATTAATTGGTGCAAGTCTGTAAAGTAAAGCAGTAATTAGTCAAAGGTGGTGTGGTTGCTTTCAGGATGATGGCTACAAGTTTAATGAGGTTAATTGCGTGTGTGTGTGTGTGTGCGTGTGTGTGTGTGTGTGTGTGTGTGTGGGCATTCCAGAATGATGTTGGTGGTTTGAGGAGCTTGACCAACAAGTGGACGACGTTTCTCAAAGCCCGCCTGGTGTGCTCCATCCCTGGCCCAGATGGAGTGGACACTCACTTTGATGAGCTGCGTAAGTCGCGTTTTCTCTTTTCACCTTTTACTCACCTCTCTCTCTCTCTCTGTTCCTTCTCTTCCCTCTTTTCCTTGCCCTTTGTCTCCCTCTTTGGTCAGAAAGTAATGATACCCCTAATGAACCTGTCTGAGTCTGTGTGTGTGTGTGTATGTGTGTGTGTGTGTGAGTATGTGTGTTTGTGTCTGTTCTGTGGATCCATATTCATGTTGTTTTGTGGATGTCTGTTTCAGAGGATATCTTCCTGGTGCCAACCAGGGACGAGAGGAATCCTGTGGTGTATGGAGTCTTCACCACCAGCAGGTATGGAACCACCAACACAGCCATGCGGTCCACTAGAGCCCACCCATGTAGCTACTATCCATTTACTTAGCCAATACTGCATCATTCCTACTGGAGTTTATATGGCTTTTAATATATCTCCATATGTCTTTGTCTGTGTGTGTGTCTGTGTGTGTGTATTTGTGTGTGTTCTCTGTGTTTTTTCAGTTCCATTTTTAAGGGTTCAGCAGTTTGCGTGTATAGCATGTCAGACATTCGAGCTGTGTTTAACGGGCCCTACGCACACAAGGAAGGTCCCGACCACCGCTGGATCGAGTACGAGGGAAGGATTCCTTATCCACGCCCAGGAACGGTCAGTCGCACAAAAAAATATTCACACATGTGCACACACACTACTGTACACACACACATATACACATTCACACACATTCACACGCACTCTTGCACAAGCCTTTACCGTAAATCCTGCCTTACCATCAAAACATATGCCCTCTTCAAATGACTTCAGTGACGAGGCATATCCTACCGTGTCTGGGAAACCGGTTCCCGTCCGCCTCATCAAATCATCTTTTATGTCTGCGCGTGTTCAGACTGACTGTAATGTATTGTAATATATTCAGCTTCCAGGGCTTGATCCAGAGCTTAATGTCTTTTCAGGCCGAGGCTCAATAATTGGAAGGGGCCGATGCGAACAACAATAAACCGTAATCAGACGGGTCACTCTATCCGGCCCACATCCGGCTGAGACAGGTGTCTCGTATTCCAGCGCGGGCCACGTGAGCCAGCGGTATTTATTTTGGTAACGGCCACAGCCGAGGCCCGTGCCGGGCGAGGAGCGCTTCCAGGTCCTGTGGTCAGTTCAGTTTCGTTAACGCGAAGGCCGCCTCGGAGCCGAGTCAAACAAACTCCAGCGCAAAGTCAATAAGCCGTCGACAGACAGGGAGACAGACGAGCCCTTACTTATGCATTCACACTCACGTAAAGATATGCACATGCACACACACGCACACACACACACATACACACAAGCACTCAATTACTTATACACACACACACACACACACACACACACACACACACACACACGCATACACACACAAGCACAAACATTTATTGTGCAGCTTATTTTTAGGAGTATGTGTGCCAGATGTTCTCTACTCTATTTCTGTCTGCGCTCCCTTTTTTGGTCATGCTCTCTTTCATTCTCTTGTTCTTCTTCCAATCGCTCTGGCTCACACGTTCTTCAGTAGACATGGATTAGTGTAATATTACCACAGGCCTCTAGAGGGAGACATCCTCAAGAATTTCCTAAATTGTCACTGACATCAAGTCCATAAACAAAAGATTTTTGCTGGCAAGAAATGTAGTTTTTTGTTATTTTGGGTATGTTCCTAATGGTAATTTATCTTGCTGAATATTTGGCCAGAAAAAGGAGAGAGTTCTCTCTGTGTTGGACATGCCAAATACTCATATTGACCAGAAATACTATATGCAGCACAAAAGAATTCTTGATGAATGTTACCTCTATAATAATGAGTCAGTCCTTGAAATCTTATCATAATGTTTTAACATATATTAGCATGTTTCTGCCAAAGAGAGACATTGACCAGACAGAGGTGAATTTTGTTTTGTATCCTCAAACTGTGCTTCTTTTTTTCACTTGTTACTGTAAAATAGCACAGTATATGGGGCACAGTTATATTAATACCGTCACACACGGGGGTGCCGTGGCTTGGTTGGTTGGGGCACCGTACCATAACTCCGGGGATCCAGGTTCAATTCTGGCCCGAGGTCATTTCCTGATCCCTCCCCACTCACCTCCTGTCGCTCTTCAGCTGTCCTATCATTAAAGGCAAAAAAGCCCATAAAAAATATCTTAAAAATAAATACTGTCACACATGTCTAAAGTTTTAATTTTTCCTCCAACAGTGCCCAAGCCGCACCTATGACCCACGCATCAAGAGCACCAAAGACTTCCCTGACGAGGTCATCAGCTTCATCCGCTTCCACCCCCTCATGTACCGCTCCGTCTACCCAATCACGCGCCAGCCCGTCTTCACGCGCGTCAACACTGACTACCGTCTCACGCAAATCGCTGTGGACCGCGTGCACGCTGAGGACGGCCAGTACGCAGTCATGTTCCTGGGGACAGGTGAGTGAACATGATAGAGGAAAGGTAAAACCATGTGAATGTGATGCAGGACTGGGCAGTACGAAACAGTTTAATAAAACAAAAGGATTAAGGTTGAATAGAGAATGAAAATAAATGAAATAATAGAAATTAAAAGCAGTAAGCAGTTTCTTTGCATTATCTTTCAGTGCCTTATTGGCATTCCTCTGCTGGCCCTGTCAAATAAAGAATACTAGGCGTTTGTATTGTCATGAGCTCTATTGCCACCAGGTGTCAGTGTTGACCAAGTAGTTCATGGACTCTATGTGTGTGTCCATGTTGTCTGTATCTCTCTATTTGATATGACTAAACAGGATAAAATCTATCTATCTATCTATCTATCTATCTATCTATCTATCTGTCTGTCTGTCAATCTGTCTGTTTGTCTGTGCATGTTTGTTAGATGTTGGATCTGTACTGAAAGTGGTGAGCATAACTCAGGAGAACTGGGCCACTGAGGAAATTGTCCTGGAAGAACTTCAGGTGTTCAAGGTACGCGTGCAAACACACACACACACACACAGACACACACACACACACACACATACACGCACACACACACACTATAAATCTTCCCTAGAATTTCAGTAAACTAGAGGTGACAGCATCCTGCGCTGAAAGAAATAACACTGACATGCCCAGACCTCTACTTTGCCTGTATGAGTGTGTACATGTGTGGTATATGTGTAAGCACACACACACACACACACACACACATGTGTGTATTTTTCTTTATCTTTGTGTCTATACCAACATCAACAAGCATTTCTTTATCGCCTCACTGAGTACAAATATTTTTCAACAAATTGTTAACCTTCCATTGATGTATCTTTATATCACATTTCTTTTAATTTAGTCTGAGATTAATCATCAACAATATAACTGGTTTATTTATTTACCATTCAGACATCTTCCCCTATTCTGAATATGGAGATATCATCTAAACAGGTAAAGCACTACCTTTTAAAGTATTATTTTTAAAACTCTCCCTCTCTCTCTTTTCTGTTTGATTTTGTGTTTATTTGACTTGGGGCCCTAAGTGGGTCCATCCCTCCACCCTAATCAGTTCCCCTCCCTTCCTCTCTCTCTATCTACCTCCCTCTTCATCAGCAGGAGGTCAGGGCTGGGTCAGGGCCTAGCGGTGGAAAACTCAGCCCTGCCACGGCACTCCTCATTTTCCCCCCCAAAGAGAGAAAAAAAAAACACCCTCAATTCCATTTCTGTTTTTCATTCAGAGTTGCTAGAGCTACATTTAGCACAAAGGGTTCGAGGATATTCTTTGGAGCGACTCTTGACACACCTCTGTTTTTTTAGAGCTCCTTGCAGTCGCGCTCTCTTTCTTCTGGGCCCTCGTTCGCTCGCTGCGTTCTTTCCATTCTTTCATTCTTTATTGCTTTCCTATTGCGTCTCCTGACTGTTTTTCCTTGGCTGACTGGGGGTGCTCCCTCTCTCTCTCTCGCTCTCTCTCTCTCCCCCCATCTCTCTCTCTCTTTCCCTCTCTTTCGGCTGAGGACAAGCCTCAGCAAATCTGCCCCAAATCGAGTGCATGCACTTCCAAAGAAACTCCTGGGGCCCAGATATGCTGAGTTGTATGTCCAAGGTCCTCCAAAAATGCTTTAAGCCAAAGCGCAGGGCTTTGGGTTAATCCGCTGAAGATACGACCTTTCAGGAATGTGCTTCGTTTACGACGTAAAGCTGATATGTTTTATGGAGGGTTAACACTTACTTATGTAATGAGTTAGAACTCTATGGCACTTAACATTGTCATGCAATACAGTAATGTTGCCTCAGAAACTGAAGCAATGCATGTACCACAAAGGGCATCGTTGTCCACTTCTCTGAACAAAACTTGGGTTGGGTTAACGTTTATAAACATTATGCGCATTCTAGCCAAGTCACGCAGATTATCTGAGCTTTCACATACGGTATACTGTATGGCTCGACTTAAACTTATTTTTAGTTCTTTTCATACTCTTTAGAATTAAATGTCAGGCTGGAGACGGGAGGAAAACGGAAACGGTCACAGCGTGTGATCCATTGTGTAAGACTTTTCCCGTGAAGAGAAGCAGTGGTTATTTTTGCGTTTTTCACACCTTTGTTTTCCACTGCCGGTGACTGACGGCTGCCCTCTCTGTCTCTATAGCAACAGCTGTACGTGGGCTCAGCGGAGGGGCTGGCGCAGGTGGCCCTGCACAGGTGTGATATTTACGGGCAGGGCTGCGCCGACTGCTGCCTCGCCAGAGACCCCTACTGCGCCTGGGACGGCAACCAGTGCTCACGCTACATCCCTGCATCCAAGAGGTAACGCACACAAATATATACACAGGAAAACACACACACATATGAACATACATGGAAAGATTGTACTGTATATGCACACAAACACACACACACTCTCTCACACACACACACACATACATTTGCATGTATGTATATATACATCACATATGCATATACTGTACAATACAATACAACACAGATTTGCAAATACATGTATAATTACACATAAGCATATACACTGCGTACACATACATGCATACAGATACAACACATTATGCAGTCACATACTCAGAACATCCAATATTCTCTCCCATTATACTTATGTAAGAATGTTCAAAAATAAACTGCATACAAAATGTACAGACTAATGTCATATACTACCTATACATCTATACATTTACAGGCTTTCAGATGCCCCCCCCACCCCCCACCCCCCCCCACACACACACACACACACACACACACACAAATTAGCAGGCCAGAAGCAGAAGCCTACAGCCACCTGCCCACACACATGCACTTACTCACTCCACTGGTTTTTGCAGAGTGCAGAGCGAATGTGCGAGCACACCTGCAGCCCAGACTAGCTGGGGTATTGAATGCTCAGCATGCTTTGCCTCTAGCAGACCAGAGACGTGATGGGTGAGGATGTCTGTTAAAGTCAATGGGCTTCACAATGTGCTGAAAAGTAAATGGGCCGGAAGCTCAATAGGTCTGAACAGTGATGAGATTCAGGTTCAATGGTCTGAGCATCATCCTTTATCGTATTGTGTGTGTGTGTGTGTGTGTGTGAGAGAGAGAGGGAGAGAGAGAGAGAGAGAGAGAGAGAGAGAGAGAGAGAGAGA
>JASCQY010000118.1:20412013-20428116 GCA_030264315.1 Sardinella tawilis
GAGAGAGAGAGAGAGAGAGAGAGAGAGAGAGAGAGAGAGAGAGAGAGAGAGAGAGAGAGAGAGAGAGAGTGAGAAAGCTTACAGTACATATATGCGTGGGTGAGAGTTTGTAAAGTAGTGGTGGAATGCGAACCCTCGTTGAAGGTATTCGTAGTAAAGCCACCGCACTCGTCTTTTCCATCTCAAAATCACCACGTTTCGCTGTGCCAGTTCTCTCTCCTCGTTTTGCTCTCCTCTCCTATGCCCTGTGAGTGTGTGTGTGTGTGTATGTGTGTGTGTCTGGATAGCGTGCCACACTTCGTGTGCCTATAATAAGACCCAAAAAACCTCCTCTCCTCTCCTCTCCTCTGTTTCTGTATTGCAGCCGTCTCTGGACTTGCCCCAGAGCTTCTGGTCAGTGTTTCTTACAGTTCACTAAAGGGGAGCAAATGAAATATTTACTGTTTGTGGCCGCAGGGTGTGAGTTTGTGTGTGCGTGTATGTGTGTCTGCGTGTGTGTGTGTGTGTTTGGGAGCATGATTGATTAGAGAGGTCCTACAGTTGGAATGATGAATGGTTGCTGTCTCACATGTTTTTCTGGATGTTTCTCTCGAGGTGTTGCTCAAGGTAACCTGCTGACACAAGCAGGTCATTTGTGCAGACACTTTGCTCTTTCTCTCTCTCTCTCTCTCTCTTTCTCTCTCTCTCTCACACACACACACACACACACAGAAAGACACACACAAACCCACTCTCTGTTTGTCGTTCTTTGTCTCTATATCTTACTCACACAAAGGAAACTCGCCAAAACAGAAACTCAGTTAGAAAACAATTGGCTGGTGATGCCATTGTGTGTGACAAAATGAGATGGAATTTGTCCTCATTTTACCAAAGTCTGAAGTCTTTGTCTGTGTATGTTAACATCTGTCATGCGTTTGATTCTTTTATGAGTGTGCTTGTGTGTGTGTGTGTGTGTGTATTTTCATGTGTGTTCATGTTTTGTCTGATTGCTGCAGGAGAGCCAGGAGACAAGACATAAAGCATGGTGACCCATCCAGCCAATGTTGGGACACAGAAGATGGTGAGCACTGTAATTGTGTCTTTACTGTGATTGTCACCAGTTCAGCAAGATTTGTGTGTGTGTGTGTGTGTGTGCGTGTATGTGTGTGCGTATGCATGTGTGCGTGTGTCAGACTCTCTGTCACAGAGGAGTTGTACTCATACTTTACTTTTTTCTTCTCTTCTCTTTGCTTTCTCTCGGCCTTAGGTAAGGACGTGGAGGAGAAGCTGATGTTTGGCGTGGAGACCAACTCCACTTTCCTTGAGTGTGTCTCCAGATCACAGCAGGCCCAGATCCGCTGGCGCTACCAGAAACCAGGTTCTGACCTCAGGGAGGAGGTGAGATCATGTTTCTGCACGGCCCTCCAGAATCTGGACAGCCGTGTCACTCTTTGTCGACAGTCCAGCGCAGAGGAGTAGACACACACACACACACACAGAAAGACATAAACACACACAGAAAGACATAAACAGAGACACACTGACACACACATACACATATCCACACATCCACCCACTCACACACACACACAAAGTCACAGCATACACTCTTTCCTTTCCGTGGGCAGTACAGAAGGGTTCTCTGGCCAACCGATTGACAAAGCCACGCATTTTTCATCCCCGACGCTGAACTGGGGTCAGGTGTAACCGCAACTTTTAAGTGTGTGTGTGTGTGTGTGTGGGGGGGGGTGTACAGAGATAATTGCCCCTGACACTGATTTATTAAACATGTGCAAGGCTTACCTCTCAAAATATTTCTTTAGGGAAATCAGCGAGGACCTTCAGCATGGCCTTTTGGCATAGACGCTCTCTCTTTATGGCCTTGTGGGGATGCACGGCACATGAATGGATCGCAGGAAAAGAGTTGGAAGCAATGAACAGAAATAAGTTTCTGTGCTGCACGCTGACATATTTCCTTGATGTTAGAGTGCATGCGTGTGGACTATTCATCACTCTAATGGGAGATGGTTGAGTGCAGCACTTAAATTACTTGGAGTTTTGTCGGCAATTTCAGGAGATAAATCTAACTTTTAGTGACTCGCAAAAGAAAAAGAAAAAAAAAACAGGGCTTAGTGTGAAGCCGAAAGTCTTTCTCTCTCTCTGCCCTACATAGTCTATAGCTTTGAAGTTCTCAAGGTGAGTGAGTGTGTGTGCGTGTGTGTGTGTGTGTTTTGGGGAAGAGGCTCATAACAAGGTGGACGGTACACGATGCTATCCATCTGTCTTTCCTTGAAACACACACACACACACACACACACACACATACACTGACACAAAACACACTTTACAGGCCAGATGGGAGGACTGCTGTCAAATATTTCTTCCCCTCCGTGGAAACAGAAGTTCCCCCAGTAGCGCTTTGTCACCTGTATCAGCTCCGTGTCACTTTTACTGCGGCCGGACTTGCGTAACCCTCTGAAGTCCTCTTATGTAACGCGGCCTCAGACAAGGCCACGGGGTCCACGGGCCTGTTGTTTTGGAAGTGATCCCAAAGGCTGGGTGAGTCCGAGCTAAAACACCCAGAGCCTGGCGCGCACATGTGCCCCCTTCCCTAAGCCTGATCTCCACCCCAGATAACATCCTGTCTCTCTTCTTCCTTAGCATCCCTCCCTCCCTCCTTCGCTCCTCTCTTCTCTTCTCCATGCCTCTGGGGGTTGGAGGGTCAGTTTTTGGGGAGGAGGGGAGGGCAGGGGGGGGGGGGAGTTACAAAGGGCGGCGAGGAAAAACAAAAACACACGTTTCGTTCCTCTCATTCTTGTGTGAAGACCACTAGAGTTGTTTGTAGGTTGGAGGAGCTGGGAGGTCAGGCCTGGTTGTGGTACAGAGTTATTGGATTCCCTCTGCCCATCACGGGACAGCCGGCGAGGGGGGAAGCCTGTTTGTTTGAGGAGCAGCGAAAAGTCCAGTAGAGCTGATATGTCCAAGGCAAACACGGCAGAGAGGTGGCCTGTCGCACTGGAAGATGAAGAAACCTGATTCAAAAATAACACAGCGAAGTCGGTGTTTGCCAGTGTTTTTCTTTTTTTTTTCTTCTTCTCTGTTCGTTTCACTCTGCCTCTCCCCTGCTTTGTGACCAAAGCTTCTTTAATCTTCCTCTCCCTCTCTCCTTTTGTGATCCTTTTATCAAACTCTCTCTCTCTCCTCTATACCCATTCTTTTCACTTCTCCCTCATTGTCACCTTTTTTTTCTCATTCTTTACCAAATATCTCTTTTCCCTTTTGCCCCCCTCCCTCTCTCTCTCTCTTTCTCTCTCTCTTCCTGACTCTCTCTGCCTTATCTCACTCCCTCTTTTCATCATGACTCGATTTTATGAGGAGCTGAAAGGACCATGAGGTCCTTTTGTTTTCATTAGAGGCACTGAAAGAAAGACAGCAGAGCTGAGCTGCATCTCACAGAAAGACTGGCGGGCTGGTGGTGGCACATGTGTGTTTGTGTTTGGCGGGGCAGAGGCAGGATGGCACTCGTCTGCTTTAAGGGGATGATGGGGAAGGCCAGGCTACTCAGCACCTCCTGTGACGCAGATCCACACGCCTGTCCGCACTCCTTTTTTCACCCCTCTGTCT
Source organism: Sardinella tawilis (assembly GCA_030264315.1). Lineage (NCBI taxonomy): Eukaryota > Metazoa > Chordata > Actinopteri > Clupeiformes > Clupeidae > Sardinella > Sardinella tawilis. The sequence goes on from JASCQY010000118.1 coordinate 20,415,617, forward strand.
CTCCTGCTATCGTTTCCTTTCTTCCCCTCTTTAAATGAGCCACTAACACTAAGCATGCAGCTCCACCGTGAACCATGGAAAACACACCCACACCCAGACACGATCACTCCCAAACACGCACACACACACACACACACTCACAAGCTCACGCACACATCCCCTTCCTTTTGCTTGTGGCCACATGTGTTCCTGTAGTGCACACTCTCAGACATGTGCAGTCTTACAGTGGGCTCCAGATCCGCTTGGACATCCTCTCCAGTAATGTCCTAGCATATCCTGTCTGTCTGCAAATACTTTGACAAAAGACATGCACACACAGACACACACGCAGACGCACACACACACACACACACACACTTATACACTCATATCTCTGTTTCTATATGAGATGGCTTCTCAATCACACTCCTTTACACTCACAAGCAGACACTGTTTTTTACCAAAAATTGTAGTGTGTGTGTGTGTGTGTACGTGTGTGTGTGTGTGTGCATGTGTGCGTGCACATATGTGTGCTGAGGAGGTTTTGTGTGTGTATATGAGTGGCCAGTATAATGGGATATTAAGCTAGGGGTTGAGCAGTGACTAAGCAGGCACAGAGTGATGCCCCACAGAGAGAAGGCCTGTCATTAATACATTCACACTCACTATCAGCCAGTGGGTGGAGACCAGGGATAGAGAGCCCACTGTTTGGATGAGAGAGAGAGAGAGAGAGAGAGAGAGAGAGAGAGAGAGAGAGACGTGGTATCAGACCATTTATTTGGGGTTGTCGTATGTGTTAAAAGGTTGGGATAACATACGGTCACAAAGCATTTGCTTCATAATGTGGAGCACATTCTTAGCCAGTGTGTTTATTTTAATCTTCTCTCTCTCTCCCTCCCTCTCCCTCTTTCTCTCTCTCTCTCGACGTAGTATCCACCAGCTGCATTTAACACCTGCAAGTGGCTAAAAATATTGACACACAAGCATGCACGCACATGTAGACGCACACATATACACAGACACAGGGACACACACACACAAACACACACACACACACACACACCAGACTTTACTTTGAGCCTTGTGGCCTGTGTATTGGTATGAGGCCCTTTAGTTTAGTGCTACACAGCAGAGCACAGGTTTCCTTTGTTTTAAATAACAATGCCAACTCCCTAAGCTCTCCCAGAGCTCCATCACAGCTACCACAGCATATTAGAGGATGTTTGGGATGAGATGGCCAGATTTAGCACGTGTGTGTGTGTGTGTGTGTGTGTGTAAGACTATTTGGCTCTGTCTGTCCTTATTTAGTGCAGCTTCCTTCCGGGCGTCATTCGGCCGTCAACAAGCACACACACACACACACACACACACACACACACATACTTGAGATAGACGGAATGAAAGAGACGGGAGGGGTGCTCGCCGCTCACCCACTTCATTTGCATCTGCTCTCTCCATTCCCCTCCTATTTTCATTATTTTCTCATTACATTATTGTCAACACAATGTGCATGCTTCCCTTCACTGTGACCAACAATTGCATTCTGATGAATGAGCAGCCCTAAAGTTGTCTAGTCAGAATTCTTGTTTCTCTTTGGGTCAAGAGCTGTTGATTAAATTTTGGTTTACACATAAAATCTTATATTTTTGGCCTGGCAACAAGTTAGAATTTAATTAGCGCTGAAAAGTTTTAGTAAGTGGTAAGATTGAATTGAAGCCAGTGTGTTGGAGTATGGCAAACAGGGCTTGGGGCGGCTGCATAGTTACAGGAACAAGGAATTGTTGGTGGAAGAAATAGTTTCTCCAAACTTACACTGCACAGCAAGGCCTGGATTATTTTTTTACTTTAGAGCCCATTACACTGAATTATCTTTTGAGAAAAAAAAAAAGACCTTCAGCTGGGAATTAATGACCGCATGCCTTGCATGGGGGCATATTTAACGTCCCATGCCGTAGTGATATGTCATATTTATGAATGGGAAGTAGCGCAAGTGTTCCATTCATCCTCTATTTATCGACAAGCTGACTTGAGACCACAACTGAAGAGCTCATCTCCGCCACAGCAGGTCTCCTCCTGTGGGCCCCATGCAGTCATGGTCACTCGGAGCCCAGAGGGTCTGTTAAAGCATTAATCCGAGCGCAGGCTGACCGCTGCAGCCGGCCCCTGTCCACCGCACGGGTCAGCGTGAGGCTTCCATCCTGCGTTAGGGTTTGCAACGCTTCTGCTCCACCCACCCAACCAAGCCCCCCCCCCCACCCTTGGAACCTGTTTGATGTGCGGCGTTTATGTGGCAGTGATGGGTTTTATTGTTGGTGTGGCGGCTTTTCACGGGCCGATGGAGGGCCTCTCAGTGTGTGTGTGTGTGTGTGTGTGTGAGAGATGCGCTTTGATGGAGTGCTCAGGTGCAGCCGGGGCTGTGTGGTTTGAACAAAGAGACCGGGAGAGAGTAGGGGGTGGGGAGCGCATCGAATGCGCACAATATGTTTTACAATGAGTCATGCCCCTACCTGCACAGACGCATCCTTTTTTTTAAAGATGAATACAAATGCATTACTCTCCACGTATCTCAGACACACGTTACACAACGAGCTTTGGAATCATGCATTTGGTTTACTACTGTAATCAAATATTATGATGCATGACTATAATGATTTTGTCAGTCAAGTTATGAGCGTGTAGGTATGCATTTCTATGCTTCTTTTAGTGAAAATGAGAGCAAGAGAGTATACAGTACTTACACAGAGACCTTCTGACCCTTTGAAAGAGAGAGAGAGAGAGAGAGAGAGAGAGAGAGAGAGAAAGAGAGAGAGAGAGAGAGAGAAGAAACTGTGCCCATATGACACTAGGGACTGTTGTCTGGGACTTTTTAATTTTCCTCAACACTCTCACTCATTTCCTTATTCAGTCAGCAGGCTTTCAACAGTGACTGCAATATTAGAAGAAAAAAGAAAAACACTCAAAAGTGGATTTGGGTCGACTCAAGAGTGGCTGAACTCTTCAAGGTGTGAGATGTAATTTAGCCCACCACGAGAGCTGGTGGCTCATATGGTTTGTGTTTGTGGGAATTACAAGCCAATGTCTGTGTGCAGGTCCACATGCCTCCTCTGATGAGTGAAGCAGCCTGGAGATTGAGAAACCGCTTTCAGCCCAAGCACAAATAAACCTCCTATCCGGCAGATTTATGTCACTGTCAATTATGGATTCTTGTTTAAGCCTAGTTTTACAGGTGATTGCCGTTGTGTAAGAATGTGTCAGCCTCTGATATAATATATTTCCTGAGCGTGATGTGCCTTCGAGACGGCACTGGTGAGGGGAAGGGGGGGGATGCAAATCCAATCCACCCCCCCTGGCTATCTAAAACAGCCCCTATTCACAAGCTATTGCCCAGTATGTGTCTGTGTTTTTTTGTAATAACTTGATGTGTGTTAGTGTGTGTGTGTGTGTAAGTGCGTGGGTGGGTGGGTCAGGGTTAGGTATGCTTTGAAGCCCCCTCCCTCACACTCTCCAGTGCACAGCTGTATTGTTTTATCCTCTGACAACAGCGTGACTTGTGATACATCAGAACAATCAAGGGGAGAGAGAGAGAGAGAGAGAGAGAGAGAGAGAGAGAGAGAGAGAGTCAGAAGGAGAGAAAGAAAGAGGAGATGAACAGACAAAGGAAAAAGAGATGAGACAAAGAGCTGTGAGCACAAGGTGCATTACAAAACCAGAAGTCTCAAGTATTTATCAGTGTAGCCATCAGTATTAGCCTGGGCTTGCCCATACTGGCTGGCCTGTGACACTGCACAAAAATTTGTGTTCAAGTCAGTATGGCCAAGCTGCCTATTTACTGCAATTCCTGTCCTAGAATTTCAGGCACCAATGAGAAGCGAGCTTTTACTCCAAGGTGAAGGAGGCAGGCTAAACAAGTTTAACATTGATTCTGCCTTTGAGAAGGCTACTAGTATGTGAGATTGGCCAGACTAAGCTCGTATGAGCTTTGATGGTCGCAAAAGCCAGGCTACATCAGTATACCTTTCAATAATACTAATTTCAGTAGCCGCTTGGTAAGAAGAACAACAAAAATACTAGTAATTCGTTTGATGTATTATCAGACATCCTCAAGGGGGTGAGGCCAAAGAAGTTTTTTTGAAATCCAATTTTGCTCACAAAGTTTGAAATGAAGGACAAGAGAAATAGCTAAACTTTCTTGGAGCCGTGCCCTGGCTCGGCTCTCTCAGAATAGCTTAGTCCGGGACGGAGGCCGACCGAGGGGAGCAGGACGAACGCCGCAGAGCCTAGTCAGTTTGTACGAGCGGGAAAGATAGATGGAGCCGAGGAAAGAACAGGGAGGACAGGCGGCGGCTGCGAGACAAGAGGGAGATCGATCGATCAGGGTTTTTTTTTTTATTTATAATTTATTTTTATTTTTTGCGGCCGTCAGCAGGACCCTGGCGCTGCTGCTGCTGCTGCGTTCACCTTGCCCTGTGCTCCTCCTGCGCTCAGCATCTTCCCTTTTCGACCTCTGACCCTGATCGCTCGACATCCTTCCTCTTCCAGAAGTCATTAGCATGACGGACACACAGCTTGTGTATAGATTAGAGCCGCCCTTGTGTCCTTAGCCACAAGACATAAATACAAATACACGCACATGCACCCCACATGCACACACACAAATATACACACACACACACACACACACACACACACACACACACACACACACACACACACCTTGCAGAGAGATTAGACTTTAGGGGATTGTTAGATTGTTATCCATGTGATGGTTAGTGCTTGTGAAGTCATGGTGCACTCCAAAACAAGGGCAGGTCAACTCATTATTTGGCTTCAGGAATGCCCCTGTTTCCCTTCTAACTTTCTCTTTCTCCTCCTCTCCCCGCTCCCTCCCTCCCTCCCTCTCACTCGCTTTTTCTTTCCCCTAAAACAGTTGGCTTGTTGATCTAACCACAGCTTAATGAGCATTCATATAGTAGTTAGCAACAATTATCCACTGGCACTTTCCCCAAACTCTGAGGTCACCCCCGCGACCCTTCGACCGTTCCTCTGACCTCTGACCTTGGCTGGGGAGCTTTTTTTTTGTCCTGTCCTAATTTGCTGTGTCATTGTAGCCGGGTGATTTATGAGGCCAAACTCAACAGGTGACTGCTGTGTTTCCCATTGAGGGCACCAGCCCTAACGAAAGCATGCCAAGGCACTCACGGCCCCCGCTGCCCGAAACTGGACTTGTTTTTCACATCAGCCATCTCACTGGCCTCAAGAGTGTGCTGCTTGAGATATTTTGACCTTGCTGTTGTCATTGGCGCTGTCTTGTTTTGGAATATGTCTCAAGTGTATTGTCTATATTTTTATTAATATTTTTTTTTAAATGTTCTGGCTCAAATGCCAACCCAGTTATGACACACTGAAAAAGACTTTATCCCAAGAAATTCCCTCGAGTTGTGTGAAGTAAGGACAATAAACTGGACTTCCTCTACAATTTTTCTTTTGCTAACTATACAAAACATATTCAAAAATAGGTTGAATAAATTGAATGTGTTGGGATAGTAGATGACTGAATGTGTCTGTGCATGTTGCAGGTTAAGGCTGATGATCGTGTCCTGGTGACGGAGCGGGGTCTGCTGATTCGCTGGCTGCAGCGGAGCGACGCCGGCTCCTACCACTGCATCTCCCAGGAGCAGCGCTTCACTCGCACCCTGCTGCGCTTCTCCGTCCGTGTCGTCCAGCAGGGCCAGCTCGATGGCCACCCGTCTCCCCTGCCGTCCCAACGGGGCTCCGCTGAGGACCCGACCGCCTCCGTGGCCGTGGCGGCTGAGGCGCGGCAGCGCTACAAGGACTTCCTGCGTGTGCTGAGCGGGCCGGCGCGCTCGGTGGATGAGTACTGTGAGGCGCTGTGGTTCCGCGAGAAGCGCACGCGCCTCCGGGGCAAGTGGAAGCACATGCAGGAGATCCGCAAGAGCCGCAACCGGCGGCATCACCACTGAGTCCCAAAGGGCTGACTTAGGACCAGCGAAAAAGATGGTTCAAACTTGCCTCCTACAGACTTATCACACATTACAGCCAGCAAAAGCAAAAAACGTTCTACCTTTTGTTACGCCACGCACAGTAGCCTACAGTATACTCCCTATTGCATTGTAACTACAAGAAAGCAGAATAACATGATTGATAAGATGATACATAGCCTTAACCTATATTAAACACTAGCTCTAACTCAAATTTGTGTAAGTGCAATACAGAGTTCTGTTACTCACTTTAGGTCTGTAAGTTACATGCTATTTCCAATTGTAGTTACAATGTAATGAGGATGAGCTAATAAACAATGCTACCAAGAGGATTCAAACTGAAAACAAAACAATTCTGTTTGGATTTTGGACCATAGTGGCTAACAGCTCAGCTTCTTTTCTGTTTGTAACATATTGTCTCTGTCATATATATAGTTTAATTCCTTCCACTCTGGTATATACAGTGCCTGTGAGTGCCTAAGTTTTGTTTAGATAGCTAAGCTATTTGTCATATGCTAATGTGAACTTTTACCAGGTAATAATGTACCCGTGGAGAATCTCGTGGGATGTCTGTTCTGACAGATTGCTACACTTTAATTTTCAGTTCATTTTTCGAGTGAGAACACATACAGTAGATCATTTTCAGCCAAGAGTCTGAGCTTTGAATGTATTTTTGACTGCATGAAAAAAAGACCCGCAGCCCTCTAGGATAACAGTCTGCCTCCCCTGGGTTAACGGACCTAAAATTAGCATGCACTATAGGCTTTTGGAGGACCACAGTCTCAGCAGGGAATGAGGGTTAGGGAAGACAGATGCCTCGGGGGTGAACTACGGACTGATTTAAAGGGGGAAGGGTCCTTTCAGAGAGATGGATCTGAGGGTAGATGTTGAGGAAGTCTCATTATTTAGAAAAAAAAGCTGTTTCTTTATGTTGTAATGAAAGCTGTCAGGTTGTTGCAAATGCCTGTATGTTTTATTACCCCTTTGACATTGGAAGCTTTGCAGAGTGAGGATTTGGGTGCAAAATTACAAAAAAAAATGAACAAGTCATAAAACTTTCAGGACGATCGTATGCATTTTTGTGTCCGTGATTAGGACTAATTTTTTTTCAGTTTCTTGCCAGTCTCACTTTGATTTAATGTTTCCATCACTGGCAAAGACAAAATAATGTTTATTTTTTTTCTTTGTAAATCAAAAGCAGACGGCCTCAACCCTCCTCTGTCATGCGCAATGCAAACACATTCATGTTGAATGTCTGTAAATATTTATACCACTTGTACAGGAGAAACTGCATGCTATTGTTCTGACTCGCATACATGTAGGGATCTATTTAAGCCTAGTGACAGCGGCAGAGATGGTCAAGGAGTCCATCTGGACCACTGGTTATTCGGGACTGCAGTTTGAAATGGATAAGCACTGCACGGGACTCTCTGTTTATGAAATGGGCAGCAGTCCAAGTAGTCAATTTAAATTCCACCTCAATGGCTAAATTGCTTTAATGACAATGGACTCTCGCCTCCCATTGCTGGGCGACATGCATAGATTTAGGTGGTGCAGAATATCAAATGTTATTTTTTTTGTATATTGACAATGATGTTTCTGTTTTGTAGGTAAGCTGTTCTTTACATTATTTAAATTTTCAATGGAGACATACATTAGATATGTAATTAAACTCTTTCCCCCCCTTGTGAACATGTTGTCCCATGCTTCATGTGGTTAAGTATGTTTCGTAAATGCTAGTTGATTTTCACAACAGGAATGTTGTCTTTTGCATACTTTCGAGGGGTATTCATGTCAAATTTGACTCAGCCATTGGCCATGTAAAGAATGTAAGCGCGGGATGAAGGAATGTAAGTGAACTTTCTGCATATGAGCACATAGACGGAGATTTGAGCTGCAGAAGTTCTCTCATCTCATGACTTAAGTAGCGGCCTGAACAAAGTGTGCTGCTGTGAAGTGTTCCATGATTGATTTAAGTAATATTGTAATTGACAGACACAGCGCTGCATGTGCCCTTTTGCCAGTGTGTTAAAGCGGCCGCAGATGTGATTAGTGCCTGACCTTTTCACCACCCACAAACATCCATCTCGCCCCGCAGCTTGTGTGTGCTGTGCATGTGTGTTTGTGTGGGCTGACCTGAATCGACACTGAACCTAATCAGTCGCCAACTCTTACCGTGTGTGTGTGCCTGCTGTCTGTCTGTCTGTGTATCTGCTTATCTATCTATCTATCTATCTATCTATCTATCTATCTATCTATCTACTCCCTCCCATATCCTCTCTTCCAATCTGAGTCAGGATGAGGCTGGAGAAAGCTATGAAAACCACAAGGCCAGCGGAGGATGTGTGTATTAAGGCAGCAGGGGAATTCTCATCAATCAGCTGTGACTCACAAGAGAATCCTTCGGTTGTCACAGAGCAGCCCACTTCCCTTGACTGCCAAATGGGGGCCTGTATAATTACAGCGTATACAGACAAAAATGCAAAGTGTGTGTGTGTGAGAGATTGTGCTGTAAGTGTATGCCTATGTGAGTGTACTGTATGTGTGTACTCATTTTCAGTATGTGGGGCACTTGCTGTTCCAACGCCAAATATGACTTTTGAAAGGTTATTATAGTGTTGCATTTTGGCTTACAGTCAATAAAAGGGTTGATGTATTTTTGCCAGCCTTATGGCCACTGTTGCCTTAAAAAAGGGCTCGTATATCTGTTGTGGTTGGTGCTGTTGGTGTCTGGTAAAGAGGATGAGATGTTTGCCATAGTTGTGTGTTCACTGGTTCACTGAAGATTTCGGAGCTCGCTGGCTGAGGTTGAGGCCACTGTGGAGTCTACCCCGCTGTTCCTCTGGCTGTGGAGTGGTCTAGACGCTAGATTACTGAGGCAAAAACTCTAATTATGCCCTCACAAAAAACATCGTTTTCAAAACAGCACATTTACCGTCCACAAGGGTCAGAGCGAGTGCCAGTGCCCGAACTTAGCCAACTGATAATTAACTAGTAAAATCTGCATCAGAATGTGTGCACCACACACATTTGCAGAGCTAAGATGAAAACATTGCCAGTGCTACACTTTAGCACTCACATTATTCAGAGCAGATATTGAGCAAAGTCATTACAATGGCATATTGAAAAAGACCTCTGCAAATATACATATATTTTCTATACCCTATTTTTGTCAAAAAAAAAAAAAAAAAAAAAAAATGTGATGCCAATGAATGCAACCCTGAGGCGAGCATTAGGTCAAATTAATGATAGATACAATTTGTTGAATAAATGCATGTTCTATAATGTCCTATGTAATTAACATATTCATGAGTTATACGCTTTCATTTGATGTAAATTTCTTTATGGTAATTCTGTGTCTTACCTGTCATATGCATCCATTTTATGAGGTTGCAGACTCAATTTGATCTTGCTTCAGGTTGGTTAATCCAGGCAGCCTTCAAAAATACAAAAACTTGTGAGCAGCCATGTGTATCAGTCTAACAGGCTCCTCTCTCTATAGTGAAGCATCAGATAAAAGCTACTTGGTGAAAGTGCTGATGCATGACTTCATACTGTAAAGAGCTCTTCACATGTAAAAGACATTACTGCTGTAGACCTGTAATTTACCCTACCTTTGGATTTGCATTCAAATTTACCTTCAGGGTTCAGGAGAAAATTGTGTGAAAAACCAACGACCATGTCAACGTTGGGGGGCAACATGTGATATATGGGGTATGACAATACAATGTTTTTCAAGTAACATAATGATAACTGTACAAAAAAGGTCTTTCTCAGACCTGATGAAAAAACTGCCCTCAATCCGTTTTTCCACGTCTGATTATTCTATTAGCAATTTACTGCTCACAAAAACAGACCTCTCTAAACCCCATACAGCCCCGCAGAATCTGGATGAAATAAAAAGGCTCAGAGTTATTAGAAGGTGATTACGACCTGGCCAACATAATGCTCTTTGATATCCTTTGTGGACAGATGGTGGTTATTGCCATAATTACCACTGGCTGCTATGATCCTCATGATCATTACTAAAATCACCATCATTATCATCACTTTTTCTGTAATCACAGTTTTGTCCCCTCCTGATCTCCCAACTCAGCCCTCCTGTGCCGCTGCACATTTGGATCCTGCCAACAGGAACCCCCACCCGCACCCCCACCCTCTCCAACATACGCACAGACACACACAGGCAGATGCGCACATTGTGCTGAACACTTCCACTCGGTGTGGTGCTCACCACCAGACACCAGGCACCTTGTGCCCCCGAGCCCCACAGAGACGGCATGCTGGCTGGGGTGAAGAGTTCCGTAAGTGCCAGACCCCATCCATCATTTACCCTCCCTCCCTCAGCTTGGATGTTGTGATCTTTCTCCTCCTGGCCATGTGGACCAAAGCATGGGCAGTATGATCCCCTTTGGCCACAGTCAGAGAGAGAGAGAGAGAGAGAGAGAGAGAGAAAGAGAGAGAGAGAGGAGTGTCTATGTGTGTGTGAAAGATGTGAGATCTCTAGTGTGCATCCGGTTTCTGCTCCTTCATGCATTCTTTAGCTGAGCCCAGCACATCTCTGCTACACCCCCCTGCCTCCACCCAACCACACACAGACACACAGCTCCATCCCACCCAAACCCCCAGCCAGGGGAATGATTGAGGGACCTTAAAACAGTGATGCTCTCCTACCCATAATTACACAGTAATTACACAGTCGTCAAGGGGCGGTGATGTGCTGCTGAATTCCAAGTCCAGGGATTGTTTTTTTTTCCTTCCACATGCAACTTCATTCTTGGCTTTTTGGCTTGAGGCGAAAACATATTTTTTCCTTAATGTCAATTTTAAACTTGATTTGTGTGAAAATTTTAGGATGTTCCTCAACTGTGATTTTTCATGTGTTGCTTTCTATTTTTTTTCCCCTCTCCCTTTTCCTCCTGCTGTCCGTTAACAAAGACAATAAATATTTCAGGCTTTGCATTTCAGAGCTCTTGAAGGGACATTGTTTATTTATTGCCAGCGGCACAGTACAAACTACCTCTTTCCAAATGTGAGGACTGCAAAGACGCACAGACTGGAAAGGCTGGCAAGAAAGAGGGCAGCAAGAAGACAGACAGACAGTGAGTATGAGACATATTTAGAACCCATTTTGCAAGGTGTCTGTCTGACAGAAGATGGAGTAAGACCACTCAACTAGTCTATCCTCCTGCTTACTGAGCCAAAAGTCATTATTTTAAATGTCCACACTGGGAAAAAAAAAGAAATCCTTTTGGTTTTGGAAAATATTCACAGAACAGTTTGCAGGGAATATTTACTGTAGACAAAACCCTTCTAGGCTTGTCAAGTTTTCAGAGTGAGCCTCTCGGGTTTAAATTTTGGCGTACCTTTCCAAGCCTCTTGTGCATCGTTTGATTGTTACACACCTACAGTACGAGTGTAACAAAAGGAGTTGCTTTTGAAAGGCATGCCAATGGGTGTAAGAAAAACTGTTGCCTCTCAATGGCATACATCCCTTCCCTGTGTAACAAAAGCTGTGTGCCTGTGGCCACGGCCTGTAACCTAGATTAGCAGCTTTACAGCAAACGCCTGACCCACCGAAGATAAGACACTCACCAGAGCCATGCGAGAGGTGGTCATATCAATAACTGGGCACTGCACACCGGCTTGGGAAAAAGGGGCAGCATGCACGTCGTCTGCAAATACAGGGGACAGGTTAAAACAGATATAGGCCCTGAAAAAACACCCACCAATTGCACATGATTAAGTAATACGATCAATTAATATGTTAGGGGTGGCTCAACTATGCGTCACCCCACCAAATGAAAAATGGGAGATGCAAGCAGGATCACAGCATTTCGTGGAAGTTGTCAGTGCTTGGAATCCAGCTTGGTGGAGGGAAAAAAAGAGTGGAACTTCTAAGAAGTTGGTCAGGCTGCATATCAGTGTAAAATGGCAATTGCATAACGTTGTTACATTAAGAAACGAACGGCACACATTCAGAAGTTAGACGGGGAAACATCTGACCATGGTTTAGGACAACCAAAAAAAGAAGACGGAGGAGAAAAAATTGCCACAAGGACACAAGAATTCATGAATCATGCAACTGCAAAACACCAGCATATGACTGGAGAAATAATATCGCAGTGGGTCAGAGGGTGCAGCGTGGCCAGACAGAGCGGCAGAAGCGAGCTATCAGCGCAGCTCCATGCGTGAAGTGTGTCCAATTGCTCTCCTCGTGTCCTTCTGTCCTCCTTTGAAGCCGCATGCGAAGGACGTCATCCAATCAGTCAGGGTGCAGCAGCAGCAGCACCGAGCTCAGCCCTCCTTACTGTACACTTCCACTGGGTGACCAACAGGGCGCCATCGCCGCTGCTGGGAAAAAGAGGAAAAAAAAAAATTGTCGCCATTCTGGGATTATTTGAGTACAGTATAAGCATTTACATGGTGAGGAACACATGCATGCAAGTGTGTGTGTGTGTGTGTGTGTGTGTATGTGAGAGAGAGAGAGAGAGAGAGAGAGAGAGAGAGAGAGAGAGAGAG
>JASCQY010000118.1:20467845-20478874 GCA_030264315.1 Sardinella tawilis
CTAATATGTTACTAATTTGCATGTTAATAAGTAGCTTGTTAATGGCGGAACAGTGTGTGCTAAAATAAAGTGTTACCTAAAACACATAATAGTGCTTACACACCTTATTCTGAAATTTTTAACAAATATAATTAGAGAGAACAAAAGTTATACTCAGGTTAAAATATTGTTACTTTTGTGTGTATTGATTGAAATAAATCGTAATTATAGAGTAAATCTAACATAACTTTTATATTTCACTGCAAAAGGCCCTATGTTAAATCAATGTTAACATTAATGGATACTTCTGTAATGACTTGTGTCAGTATTAAAGGCATATTATGTCACATTTCACTGTTGTTTGAGGTAACTGAGTGCTCGCTCATACAACATGGACTGAGTAGCGATATCACAGCTACAGTATCTAACAAGTCGGGACAAGGGACCTCAGTTTCAGCCCCTATCAGGGGCTTTATTTGGCCGGGGACCCCTCATGGAGCAGAATTTTTTTCAAGGACCCCCTAATTCGCAACAAAAATGTAACTATATAAGACTATGGTCATTTGTTCTTCCAAAACACATTTTACTAATACTAAAATAGTTTTAGATAGGCATATTATTACTGCATTTGGCAAAATTTGCACAATGCCATTGGGCTCCAGGCCGATCTTTAGTATTTTTCTCTGCAAGGCAAGCTTATACTTTGTAGCAAACTTTTTCACGAACCCCCTGGCAATGTGGCGCAGACCCCTGGGGGTCCCTGGACCCCAGTTTGAGAACCAATGCACCATATGTTGTAGCAAAATGTATTTCTTGATCTGTTACTTTCTCAATTCCTTGACCATTTTTTCCACTTTTATGTTTTTTTCTCTATCATACATCTCTCTCTCTCTTTCTCTTTTTCATACATGCACACACTCACATTCACAGACACACACACACACACAGACTCAGAAATGGATAAGCAATGTTCACCGCTGTCTAAACAACCTTCAAACTGTCTCCGATGAGGGAGCCAACTGAAAATGGCTGAGATAAAATCCCAGCCTGAACATTGTCTGCCTTTTGATCCACAGCCAGCCATGCAGGCTGCTTCACAGTGTTCATTTGTGCCTTCTGCCTGCCTTGCCCGAGAGCCGTCATGTACGGCTCCCACGAAAAGCCCTCGTGACACACCTCTATAAACATCCCCGCACACATCTGCAACATGTTTACCATCTCATTTTGCTTGCACTAACACATTCACGTATCTCCCTCATTTCGTCGGACAATGTGAATTTCCACGTCTTTGAGCATGCACATGGCCATTTCTCCCACCGTCTGCCGCCGAAATGTTGTGGGCCTTATTTGCGAGCGAAGGAAATGTGCACGTTTTCGCTCTTTATTAATATAAATGATGTAGGTGCCATGCATGGAGGCACTTATGCTATTTTAGGTAATTGCTTCCACTTCTGTGGAAACGGTGTGAGGGCAATTGCCGTGAGGGGTAATTGAAAGCTGAATACTCCAGCACCAAATGTGCTGCTAGTTTTGCACTACCAAGACCTGTCAACTGTGTAGCTAAACAGAAGCTAAATGGGTTGTCATGGTTTCTGTCAGGAGAAACTGAGGCACTTTGAAACGCCGTCAAATGGCTGATCAGCCCGGTCAGTTGTAGCGCTCTGAGAAACAGCCGAAGCCTTTTAAGAAAAGCTATTTTTCCTTACAACGCTCTCGAGTGTTTGCCCACACACAGCATGTGTGAGGCAGAATGGACCTTTAATGGTCCACGCTACATTTCGTGGCTATGTTTCTAAACTGGGGGCAAATGCTGCCACATGCTTTCTGGCTGACCCCCCTGCACTGTGGTGACTTCCTTGAGATTCCTCAGAGGTGTTGATGTCACCTGGGAGAGGTCACTGCTGGGTCGGAGGTCGTGAGATAAACTGGGCGCCGAGGCGTTGGGTTGACAAGGGCATCAGTCAAGCCACATCTTTCCTCCTGTGTCAGACGCAAGCCTCGGGGCAGGCGGCTCATTCGGTTCGTTCTGTTTGTGAAATGCATTTTTCTGATACATATCAGGCCATGTGGATCAAATTTCAAGCTGTGCAGAGTGAAACGTTTCTCATATGGCTTATGTGCATGGTCCATGTGAAGAGATGGCTTATGAGAACGGCCCATGTGAAGCAATAGCTAATGTGCAGAGTTCGTGTGAAAACTGTAAGGGCCTGATCAGCACAAGTCTGTGTTTGTACTCCGTCTAGTTGGGACCTGCTGGCAAACTATTATGTTTGATAGGCAGCAAAGCAGAAATAGGTAAAAGTAACTTTATGTTTAAGGAGGAGGAAATAATGGATGTTCTTATTTGTTTGGTCGGGGTGCATACTGTAATTATTATTGGAAAGTTTTATGCTCACTGCTCACAAGTTTTGTTGTCAAATACAGTCAACACATTAATTTTATTACATTAACATATTTAGAAGGAGCTAAAAAAATGCTGACAAAGACTATTACGCATTAGTACTTACCCAGCTTTTTATACACACCAAAGTCAAGACTAAGTTAATGACGGCTCTATTAAGTATTAAGTATGACACTAAGTATGACAGCTATATTACTTACTTCTCTCCATAGAGAATATACTGCTCTTCATCAGCATCAAAGACACTTTCAACGGCCAGTCAGAATGATGGATTATAATGGGTGGGCATATACACCTGTCATACACTTGTCACCGTTACTGACCTCCGGGGTGTAATTTTATCTGGGGGGGGTCATCGCAAGAATGACACTGTCCTTATCTGGCCATCGCGAAAAAAGGTGTTTTGTGTTCCATTGCTGCCACTTGCCAAACTGGCCCGAACAAATGACATCCTTTTAACATTCCTTCTCACGATTTTTTTTTTGCCTGGTGCTGTTCCTTATCAGGACAATGTGAGTCCTGTGTGTTTGACAAAAACACTCACTGATGCGCTCACCCAGGACTAAATCCCTGACAAAGCCATCAAAAAGGGGTTATCTGGCTTTTATTTCAATGAGACATCCTGGCCCTGCGCATGAGAAGGGAAAACGTGATAAAGAAGAGGTTTTGTTATCCCGTTTCTGTGCATGCTTAAGTGTTTTAGTCCCCAGGCCTTATTTTTTAAGAACAAAAAAACATAAAAATTGCCTCATACGTTACTCATTTGCCCCCCTCATCCACATAACCCCACTCTTTCAATCTCTGAATTGGGCCTTTATTTGCTCTGACGTTGTTTTATCCTTCTATAATATCAAACACACTCAGGAAACTATCCACCCACATCCCCCGGCTGCACATACAATGAAATGCACACACACACACACACACACACACACACACACACATTATAGAACCATAAAGACACAGCATGATTCCATTTGAGCAATGTGACCCCTCAGGTGGACCTGGTTCTGGGCGTTGCTTTGTTTGCAAACTGTGGCGGAGTATCACGTTTCCTCTTTTTGACCGAGTGCAGCCCAGCGTGGAGACAGGCAGCAGGCTTGTGGGGAGTGGAGGAGGCCGAACGGGGAGGGGAGCCCACGGCCGCAGCAGCTCCCACATCCGGCTCAGGGAGGGTCAGGCTCAGGGTGAGTGCCCCCCAATGCCTGGGTCACTGGCTGGGTGGGTAGGAGGTAGGGTGGGGGGGTGGACGAGAAAGGGAAGTATGGGTGTGCCTACCCCACCCCCACCTCTACCTCAACCACCCATCCACTCACACCGCTCTGAATAATGTCCACCTCCTGCCCCCCCTGCCCTCACTCGCTGATCCTGAACTGTAATTGGGAGGGAGGGGGGGGGTCTTCGTGTGGCGTGACGGACATGTCATCACCTGGTTTTGTCAAGGACAAGCCAAGGAGTATGGCTCCCCTCCTTTCAGCAGGACCAGCTACTTAAGCATTGTTTACCCCCTCCGACTGTCGCACTAATGGCCTTGAAGGGCACTGATAAAAGCAGCCACTGATTGATTGATTGATTGAATGATTGATTGTGTGATGGATGTGTTTGTGTTTTTGTTTTAAAACTGAAACATTGATGTGACAAGTTTGTCTCTAAGTGGCAGCTGACTAGGTAATGCAGGTCTTGTTTCCTGTCAGCCTTCAGAATGACTTACTTGCAGATGCACTCAGTAGATATTGAATAAATCTATTTATCTGTGTCCTGAAGAGACATTTTCACAGACGTGGGTTATGTTACTGGGTGCTATATGTTATAAGTAACAGCGGAGTGAAATTGAGGTCTATTTGAGCATCTTTTAATCTGCAAAAGTCTCTCTCAAGTTAGTCCTGTTCAGCAAATATACATCTGCACACAAACTTTAGAGGTAAAGTGCCATCCAACTTAAAAGACTCAATCTAATTTCAGCGACTTAGCGTCTTATTCTTCTGGGCATATGGTGCAGTATCAACATGTAAAAACGCAGAGTGCTAATTAAGATAACAGTAATGAATGCAAAATTAATTAAGATATGAATCACCTACTCCTGAGATAAACTCATTACAACCTCGTCTTCGCTTAATGAAATCTTGTCACTTTTTGTCTGTCTTATCTGGGACAATACAAATACAGTGCTTAAAACTTGTTCCAAGTGCTGCTGGCATCGCGGAGAGCTTTAAATCATCCCTGTGTTGCCAGTTCCCACCTCAGCCTTTTACATGAGGCGGAAATCGACTGAAAAACTGCTCAGCTTCTTTTGATGAACAATCGTGCGCTTGGGAGTACATCTTCAAACTGATAAAGGAAGCCGTTTCCAAATTTCCTTGTTCTGATGGCATCCAAGTTGTAAGCATCCTCTGTTTTTTGACTGTTTACTTTTGAAAGTGTGTACTCTGATGTGATTCACCAGTGAATTGTCTTTGACTCAATAGAAGCCTCTGCCAGCATTTTTTTCTGAACCCTCTTAGGGTGGTCTTAGCATGCCTCTAAGTCAAGGAATTCTTTCATTTTGTGCAAGAAAACACAGCATAAGCTGTGTGGTGAGATTATGGCCCATGTTACAGTAATACCTCAGTTAAATCACTTGAAAATAAAGAAGGAAAGTGCTGGACGAGGTTTGCCACACAGAGAGTAAACATTTGTTTCTGACTGTATTTTTAATTATCGGCAATAAAACATTGCATTCCATCAACCACCATATGCTATTACCATTATAGAACAATTTCCTCTCTGAGCATTCCTGCCGTTGTAATAGCTCTTGAAGATTAAACAACGTATAATTAAAATGTCTTACATAGATGAAAACCATTACATTAATCTCACCACGTAGCCTCATCAGTTCGTTAGTCTAACATGAAATATGCTCAGCACGAGAGACGGAGCTCTAGAAGTTCATGACTGAACGGTCTGTCACGCTGCGTGTCTGCCACTCCTCTGAAGCTGTACTGGAGTCCCATTGCGTGAGTAACATGCACTTTCAAATCCACACACACACACACACACACACACACACACACACAAACACACACAAACACACAAACAGACTCGAACAAATGAGTGCACACACCCGAACGGATATCGCCACCAGCCCCTTCATCGGCTGAACCTCAACTCTGTCCTCAAAGACAATAGACATTGAACATGACCCATTTAACGCTGGCCCAGGTCGGAGCTCTCTCAGCGAAATTCATTAGACTGTGGCAAACAGGCACAGTAAACACAATCAGTGCTCGAGGGAATTAAAAAAAAGACAGAAACTCTCCAATGCATTATGCAACAGCACTGCAGAACATCCCAGGTCTTCGGCCGGTTGGTGCAGACGTGCATGGGACCGCCAGTTCTGTCGAGGCTTACTTTTTCCAGAACGTTGCAGCAGATGTCGAAGCTGGTTTTTTTTTGTGCTGTGGGAGAGGGGGTTAGGTGTTTATTTTTGCATTCAATCAAGATTGATTTGAGCAATGGAACGCTGTGCAAGCGATCAAGGATGGAGTAATAACAGGCATGCCTTGTTGTGACAGTTTGGAGTTCTTTTGGCTCGCTCTCCTGCAACAAAATGAAGCCATCAAAGGAGCCTGCGCACAATTGCTGTCTCCTGTGACTGATTAAAACACTCTGTGTGTCCATTTGCTGTGTATTTGTCTCATTACCTCTTTCTCTCTCTTCCCTGTCTCACTCCTCTCTCTCTCTCTCTCTCTCTCTCTCTCTCTCTCTCTCTCTCTCTCTCTCTCCCTCATTCTATCATTCTGTGAAAGAGTGTCGTGGGGGTGACAGCTCTTTGTCTGCGGCAGCCATGGCTGTTTGGAGAAGGGGCGCGGGTGCGAACAGTGCCCCTCTTCAGACACCCCCCCCCCCCTCCCCACCTTCTCTCTCTTCGTTCACACTGCTTCTCCCCGCGGACAAAAAAGCCGCTGAGAGCCTCGGCACAACTCCTCCTATAGAGAGCCATCACAAGACGTTTAAACAGAGCCGCCGCCGCCAGCAACAGATAGAAAATGGCCAGAGAGCGGGGACAAGTGGAGGGAGGGGCAAGAGAGGGGCTAGTTAAGAGGAGGCAAATAAGCCAACCGCATAAGAGAGACACAGAGAAAGAGAGAGGGAAAGAGAGAGGGAGGGAAAGAGGGAGGGAAGGGGTAAAGGAGATAAAAACATGGGCCCCTCAACAAAACGATTAATCAATTTGGCAATCTCAGGATGGGCGCCGAGGCGCGGGCCTCGTCGGGTCAGTGGATGGAGAAGGGCAACTGTTCTGCATGGAGGATTCTCTCTCTCTCTTTATGTGGTGGACGAGGCCTTTCCCAGGCCACTACTGGGCTGCGCTTGGCAGCCACTGCTATGCCACCATGCCACCGCTAACGACATGGCATTAGTTTTTGTTTTCGTTTTTTTTTTTTTTTCCTCTCTCTTCCTTTCCTCCTCCCCTTTCTTTTTTTGGTGCGAAGCCACAGGAGGGGCAGCCAGTGTCTCTCTCGACCACAGCTCTGCACCGTGGCCTGGCCTGAGTGTTCCTTTCTCCCCATCCCTTGTGAGTGTTTGTGGCTCTCTCTCTCTCAAATACCCACGAGGCCTTGGGAGGAAAGGAGGAATGGCAGAGAGAGAGAGAGGGAGGGCCCTTCTTGCCTGCTCTTATCTCCAGGGTTATCAGAGAGCAGAGCACCTCCGCCTTGCTAATGCTTAGAGCCCTCCACATGCAGGTGAGAGAGCTGCACCCCCCCTTCAAGGGGTCACGTGCTGATCCCACCTCTCTCTCTCTCTCTCTCTCCGTGAATATTATTGTTTTCTTTCAGGTCACATTCCACATTCTGTCTTTCTTCTGCTCCTGGTTAAGCCCCTCATAATATTTTGTTGCCATTTAAGCAGAGAGTGTTTTCTGGTCGAAAATTGGGTTTGGAGAATAGGGACCTGCCTCTTAGCTTTCCCTCCTCTTGAAAAGGTGACTGGAGACAGTATACATTTCCAAACAAAGCACACAGCTTTCCACTCAGAACTGCTATGGGTACCAGTTTCTCCTTCCTCTTCTCCTAGAACGTATGTTATGTATCATAATTACGTTTTTGAAGAACTATTGGCTCCACGGCCAGTTCCCAGAGAGGTCTCTGTTTAGATAAAAGAGCGGTGATTATTTTGAAATATAGCATGGCTTCACATGGTCAGCCTGCCCAGGAGCAGATGTTTGCTGTGGCACAGAAGCTTTGTAAACTGGCCCCTGCTGATTGAGCTTGTGAGCTGATAAGTGCACCTGTTTGATTACAGAAGTTGGGAAAGTTTCTGGCTTTGTGTGGATGTGTGTTTGTTTTTCTGAGAAAGAAACACTTTGCTTTTGCTGTGAGCCAGCTGAAAGTTCTGTGCTTAACAAACTTGAGTTTTTCCTCGAAATTTCTTGGAGTCCACACCTGGATTGGTTTGCCAAGTGTGGAGGGAGTGAAAAAGAACGAGGGAGAGAGAAAAAGAGAGTAGAGAGACAGAGAGAGCGCAGGAGGGAGCGGGCATGTTGTGTCAGATGTCTGCCAGTGACGAGCAGTAAATTAAAACGAGGTGCAATTTCCTGCTGTTCAATTAGCTGTAAATTGGTAGTGTCTGTTCCATCAGCTTCCCCAGGGCAAGAGGGGAGCGGCTAGCTGCTAACTCTGCCCAAATCAACACGCTGGAAAATGTCTGTGTTAAGATCACTGTGTGGGGGCGGGTGGGGGATCGTGAGACTGGGATCTCATCACAGTCTATACACAATTACAGATGACATGAAATGAACGCGTACCATTTAAGTGTGATGTGCCATATTTGATATATTGGATGTGCTGATGGAATTTACTGCAGTACACTTTTTTATGCAAGCCTCCTTTTGTGACATTCCTGGTTGAATAGTGACAGTAAAAAATGTTTTGCTGTTACGTAGCATGCATGAAACTACTGCTATATTATAAAGTATTATAAAGTCTTATGATTGAACAAATACAGAGCATAAACATTCACAAGCAGCAATTACAAAAAATTGATCATCATTCTTGGCTTAGAGTATACTGTATACTGTATTTCTTCCACTTTGGCTGTGTGCTACAGCTTCTGGCCATATACTATAAGGTCTTGTCTTTATCCTTTGTGGACCCATACAAAAATGGAGGAAACACAAAAAGGTGTGTTCATATATATATTTTTTTTTCATGCATATTTTTTTTTCATCTTTTGAGCCATATGCATCAATATGGAGGATTTTATAACAGATGTAGGTCATTTCTGAACTGCCTGTGATTGCTTGCAGTGACAAGTTTTAACAGCTGATGTCATTAATCTAGTTGGTAGGGTATTGCGAGTTTTTGAGTGATTTGGGTGAAATGGCTGGGAATGTGATCACTCAACATGGCTGTGTGCGTGTGTGTGTGTGTGTCAGACGGTATGACCCGATCTGTTTATAGGAGCGTAGGAGCACTGAAGGGAACACACAGTCCGACATTCATTCATACCCAGACAGAGAAATGAACAGCTCTGCATGTAACACTGTGGGCTCCACAGAGGAAATAGTTGTGCGTGTATGTGGGTGCCTACGTGTGTATATGTGTTAGAGAAAGAGTGTGTGTGTGTGTGTGTGTGTGTGTGTGTGTGTGTGTGTGTGTGTGTGACTGAGACTGAGTCTTGAGTGAATGTTCAAATACTGTATAATTTGGCTGAGGATGGCAAATGGAAACCAGCTGCCACACGTTGGGCCACAAAAAAAAGAGCTCCGTCTCTCTCCTTGCTATTTATACCCGACCAAGAGAATAAATATTAAGGGGCGACTTTGACGCGGGCGGCTTTGCTCACTGGGAGAGAGGTGTGAGAGGTGTCTTCTAATGGCTGGCCACCCATCTCCGCGGCGGGGGTGATTATCTGTGCTGATGAAGTTACAGGCGGGGGGATTTGGCTGTGCGAAAAGGGGCTTCCTGGTCCCAGCCTCAGCTGGTGGGCATGCGATGAGAGACAGCTTCAGCTGCAGAGGCCCATAACTCAACACTGTCTCTGCAAGCTGCCATCAATGACTCTACTCTGTCAGCCTGGTTCCGTTTTCACTTGGCAGCCGCCACCGGACCAGATGGCATTGCTGTTTGACCAAACTGCTGGCAAAATAATGTAAATGGCTGTTTGCCCATGGGCTTTTAAATACAGTGTTTGTCTATTTTGTTCAGCTTCTGATGAAATTACTGTTTTAATGGCCACTACTAAGGAATCTTTACAGCAATGTGTATTTGAGCTATAGCCGCCATATTTGGCACCACAGCTAATATGCTACCACTCCCTATAGCTCTGGCGCCCAATGTGCTGCCCATGTACTCTTGCAGGGGATGAAGCCGGCTTTGCTAAAAAAAAAAAAAAAAAAAAACACATTTTACTTTTGGAGCTTTCTATGGCTACCCAGTATGTTGGGTTTTGGCAAGATTCTACCAATTCCTTTAACCTAGTCTGAAAAAAGTTCCATAAAGTCAGTCTTTGAATAGGCTTTTAAATTAGAAAAGAAGATGTTATTGCCTCAAGCTTGGTCCTCAGCAGCTGAAATGCATGCAAATGACAATTGATAAAAAAATAATTTAGTCCTCCAACTTTAGTTCAGTGCAAGTTGTAGCAGAAAATGCAGTAGGCTTTGAATTTGCTTGAAGTCATAGTCGTACCATGACGTGCAATGAGGCACTGATCAGTCTCCTTCTCTCTTTCTGTCAGGACAGCTGGTTATTTGGTATTGCTGACCTGTCTCATTGAAGGAGAGGTTGGGCTGTTGAGGTGATTATTGGATTCTGGCGATGGCCAGCTCTCTCACGGAAAGGAGACAAGTAAAGCCGTTAATCTGTTTGCTCTGACCTTTGCCTCGCGTCGCCCTCGGTGCGGGGGCCAATCGATGCATCCTGACTTATCGATAAAGGTTAACAGCCTCAAGGATGCGACATCGGAACCAAGGGCCACGGTCAACAGAAAGCTTAAGAGCTTAAGTGTTCCAGACCACACCGACTTACGGAGAGCTGACTTGACTATTATGTTGGCTATCATTCAAGCAGGGACTTACGAAGGCTAGGTGTTAACCCTTTAAATAACTGAAAATCACAGGGGATTTGAAACAATAAACGAAAATGCAGTTCCTGAAACATCTCTAGGACTATGATGTGGATTGTGTGCCGAGAAGCTATTGAGCATTTGCTCGTTATAACTGGGGCACTGGTAACCCACTGTGCTTGTGTATCTGTTTCTGTTCGGACTCTGATAAGGTTGAACGGTTGACCGCCTTTTCGGGTTTACAAGGCCCAGTAAAATGTCTGATGAAGCCTTCTCACACACTGCACGATCGTTTTGTCCCAACGATCGGCCCCATAATCGACTATTCATCTCCGCCATTCCAATGCAGACAAAAACAAAAAAGGGAGAATTCAATTTGTTTGTCTCCTCCCTGTAACATCAATCAGTGTGAATAGCCCTGGAGCATTATTGCCGGACTCAATACACACGATAGTCAATAAAATCCAATATGGTGCCTGCCTCTTCGAACTGCCCCCTCCCTCACTAAATGACTGGTCCTGTCTCTCTCTCTCTCCCTCTCATTCTCTCCATCTTTATTTTGCACGCATACACACACACAGGCGCACACACACAAACACACACACA
>JASCQY010000118.1:20567104-20579295 GCA_030264315.1 Sardinella tawilis
TGTGTGTGTGTGTGTGTGTGTGTGTGTGTGTGTGTGTGTGTGTGTGTGTGTGTGTGTGTGTGTGTGTGTGCATGTCTCTGTGTGTGCATGTCTCTGTGTGTGCGTGTCTTTGTGTGTGTGTGTGTGTGTGTGTGTGTGTGTGTGTGTGTGGTGGGCATTGGGGGGTGTGGGGTATAAGACATCTACTGAAGCAGGTTGATGACATGATCCCCACAAAATGTGTATTTATCCAAAAGTTAAATCAGTTCTAAAACTTTTCCAAACATTTTTTTCCAAACACTTCCACCTGGCACCGGGAAAGCCGAGCCGCGTCGTGGGATGATGTCAGGCTGTTATGACAGAGGGGGACTCTCACTTATTACCTTGCGTAAATAAACTCTCCATCTTTGGCCCATTTGTGCCCGCCATTTCCCTCTCAGGAAACAAAATTAAACACCAACAGCGCCAAGCGTCCTCCTGGGCTTTCAGACACTGTCGCTGCTACTTAAGAACAGTTTAACTTCTCTCCCAGGCTCCTTGAAAAACATCTCAAACACACTCTACTTTCCCTTCCAAAGCCCATAAATGTGTAAAAAAAAAGAGAGAGAGAGAAAAGATTGAGAACACGGTCGAAGAAGTAGTCAGCTCGAATGTAAAGGGGTTGTGTTATTTCAACACGCTTGCCCGGCTTATCTTAATATCGGTCTGTAGCAGATGCTAACCCTCACAAGTGCTAAAACCTCCCCGGCTCGTCCTGCCGCAGCTCTGGAGCCAAACCATCTCTGTGGGAAGCGTCACTAAGCACCTACTCCCACAGATAACACGTTATTACATTGACTCTTTTATCAGCTCCCGAGGGTTAATGCCGCAAGATAGGGCAAAAGAAAGAGAGAGGAGAGGAGAGGAGGGCGGACAAGGAACGTCAAACGAAAGACAAAAAACAGGGAGCCATTTCTGTTTAATGTAATGCAGCGGGAGCACGTGTGGGCAGAGAATCCTTCCCGTGGGTTTTCAGTTCTTGGGTTTTTGGCCGGACTATAGAGGGGACGGGACAGTAGCATTGAATGCAGTTTCTCTGCTGCCTTTAAATGGGTTAGCCTTACTGCCTTACTGCCTAACTGCAGTCTCACATTGCATGTAGACTTGGGTAGTAATTACTAGCGTACAGAGCTGTAATTTTAAACCTGATGCTCAACAGAAGAAACAGCCCATCTGCAGAGGTTATGGCCTCGAAATGATTTAGCTGAAGGTAAGTTATGTGAAAGATCTGTTAGGGGGAATGCCAGCCTGATGTGGCCTTTCTCCCATTTAACGTTTAATTTCAGCGTAATGGCAGGTTTCATATAAACACTGATATTACAAAACTGCCTCAGCCCGTAAAGACGTCTCCAGGCATAAAGTCAAGCCCTACCTTATCTTTACCCGCTGTTTGGCCTGTGCCATGTTATATCTAAAGCAAATTTAACTGTTCCGAGGTCAGTATATACATTGTAGGCCTTGCCTTTGTGTGCTTTGGAAGCCTATACATTGTAAATTACTTTCCGGTGACTCAATATTTTACAGTCGGGTCTCTAACTGAGCTAATCCTACTAATGAACTAATAGAATGCTGCAGTTAATTGTTTTACAATTATTCTGACCTTTTCAATGAGAGCAGGCACAGAGACAGAGAAATCCTTGCCCCCCTATTACTGTAAGCTTTCTCTCTCTTCCTCTCTCTCTCGCTCTCTCTCTTTTCTGTCTCTCTCAGTGTCTATCCCTCCTTCTCTCCCTCCGTCTCCTGTCCTCTCCATGGCAGCTGCTTCCCATTCCCCTCACACGGAACACAAAGCTGTCCGTTTACCCACTAATCATCTCGCTTCCTCTCCAATAGAACAGCTGAGGGGTCGTCGTGGCGACGATGCCAACGCCACAATCACCACCTATTCATAACACCACCCCCCCACCACCCACCCACACACACACACACACACACACTTCACAACCCCTTTCTACCATCCAACTTCCAATAGCCAATATTGCTCCATTCCCAGGGTACCAGCGTTACCAAAATGTTATCTAACCGTTTCTATCGCCGTAAGAGCACGAAGACAGGAGAGAGAGATGGAGAGAAAGAGAGAGAAAGCAAGAGAGAGAGAGAGAGAGAGAGAGAGAGAGAGGAATAGGAGAGAGAGAGAGAGAGGTATCGAGCTCTGACGCTGGGGGATCAGAGAGGAACACTTTGTGCTCGGAGCGAATGAGTGTTCCTCATTAGACCCCTGAAACCTCTAATCTGCAGGGGAACAATGCTGCCTAACATGGGCCCCGGCTGGAGCAAAACACAGGCTCGATTCACATGGCCCAGTGATGAGCAACCACATGCAAAGGCACATAATCCTTGCCTCCTGGTCTGGGCACCGTGGCTTAAGGGCAGAGCCAGGGCTTCCATAGAACGTGGACCCGCTTCACGGGTGGCTGACTTTTATGAGCTTCCCCAAAAGGGCACCAGATGACCTCAACTACAGGCCTCGATTGTGTCGCTCTCCTTAATTATTTAATTGGTTATGAATAGACCTAATCACTGTAAAACCCTATTATTTACAGTTGTGTAATTGTAGGCATTGTAGTAGTAGCAGCAGTAATAGTAGGAGTTGTACATTTACGCCTTTTGTGACTGCTTCTGTCCACTCTTTATTCTCATTGTTTGATCTTTCTTTGTTCAGTTGCTTCAGAGTTTCTATCATTCACTCTAAAAAAACACTACTATTTGTGTTTTTCTTTCTTTCTTTCTTTCTTTCTTTCTGCCTTTCTTTGTCTGCTGTCTATGTCATTATCACGGGTTCCTGTTTTCGCTCCTTCTCTCTTTGTTACTCTGTGTAATTGGTGTGGTTTCCATTTACAAAGTGACATCACTGCCAAACATGATTCAGTGCTTTTGTTAATGTTACTGTAATTGCTTTTCCCCTGGCAAACATCTTGACAAGAAATCAGACAGTGGAAGAGATATGTGCACTTCATCCAATTTCTTTCTTTGGCGAAGTTTGTTGTCCCTCTTTTCAGTCTCATAAGTGTTCAAATGCTGAAGGCAAAAGAAGTCTACTGGAATAGGAATACAGTGGTTGTATAATGCTGCAAGTTTATTATTAAGAACACTTAAATTTACATTCAAATTGACTTTC
The DNA here is from genome assembly GCA_030264315.1 of Sardinella tawilis. Lineage (NCBI taxonomy): Eukaryota > Metazoa > Chordata > Actinopteri > Clupeiformes > Clupeidae > Sardinella > Sardinella tawilis. The sequence continues at coordinate 20,570,241 of JASCQY010000118.1, forward strand.
CTTTTTCATCTCTCTCTCTCTATTTCTCACTCTCTCTATCTTTTTATCTTCCTATTTCATTGTGTGCCTCCACTCATTTTTTCCTCATTATAAAAACATTTCCAACGTCCCCGCAGTCAAGGTTAAATTGGAGATTAAAGCGTTTATTTTTATTTTATGGGGCTAAATCTCCCTTGGCATCTTTCAACACATCAATACCAAGTGTTGAAAGTGACCTTTTTTCCCTCTTCCTCTCTCCCTCTCTCCCATTCTTGTTTGAAGTGCAGTTTCAGTAGACCATGCTCTCTCTTTGTAACATTTGTTTGGAATAGCACAGATCCCTATGTGGCCTCATAGCAGCCGTGAAACACTTACATTATCCCATATGGGGCAAATGATAGGGTAAGGAGATGCGGAAATCCCCCCTCTACCTCTCTTCTTAAAACTCTGCAGGCTCAGTAATTGCTAAGAGGAGCGCCTTGATTCACTTTCATGGTCATTAGAAGAGAGAGAGTGCCAACAAGCTGTCAGCATGATCAGATATGACTGATAACTGTTTAGGATGTGAAGGTGAAGTCCAAGGAGAAATGAATGGACTCTTTTACCCAAAGATGATTTTTTATGCAGCTATGGAAAGGCTAAGTGGATGGACATAAAATAAGTTTCTTTTTTTTTAGTACTACTACATGTGATCTTGAGTAATTCAATAAAAAATCATTGTGGGTTTTGTTTTCACTTTTGAAACTGAATTTTAGTTGTTTCCATGGCCTTTTTTTCTGTCAATAGAGTCATAGCAAAACATAAGTCATTCCCATTGACTGATTCATAACACACACACATGGCAGAGATACAGAAATGGTGAAATGTATCTCAAACGTTGTTTCCCCTCTGGCTCCTCTCCCCTGGTGGCTGGAGTGTGTGAAGTTGTTGTGAGAAGACCTCCTTGTCTTGTGGGTTTTGTGGGCCTTTTGGACTGGCGTTCTAAAGACCCGTCATAAGCGAAGACTGAGCGTCTTTGGGCGACAGCACAGCAGGGCTACGCCACATGGCAAGCTGGGTCCTGCATGCCTCTCATCCGTCTCACTAAACTCGTGTCTCTGGCACTGAAACTCTGGCACGCATTCCCTACCTGTTGCATCAGGACTTCCACCACTTCCACACCCTGCCACACAAACACACACACACACACACACACACACACACATAGCAAATGTATGATTTATCTGAATGGTTTCGTTTATTTTTTTTATGAATCTGAAATGTGAACTGACAACTGCCTGAGTATGTGTTTGTGTGTGTGTGTGCGTGTGTGCGTGTGTTGGCATGGCCTACACATCTTTCTGTCATCCCCCGGGTCGGCATCCCGGTGTTGTTTCTTCAGGCGGAGGTTAATTGGAGTTTATCTTGTTCCCTCTGGGGGCATGCATGTGTTTGGCTTTCCTCTGCCCTGACAGAGGCTGAGGGTGGAAGGCCTGTCGGCCTGCATTAGCCCTGGAATGATGGACTCGGGATGAAAGCCATTGCCAGAAAGAAGGGAGGGCTGTGGATACTGATAGGGGAAGCGGCCCATTGTCCACCCCACCCCCCGTTTGATTGACAGCCTTCACTCACTGACTCCATTAGGCAGAATCAACCAAGGCAGAAATTGAGAGTCTCATTTTTTTATTATTATTTTTTCTTACGTGGCTGATTTGAGGGACGGGTGTGCTGATCAAGCCGCTGTACCTTTCCCATTTCCATGTGAGTGGCAGCTGTCACTCACCAGACCCCTACAATGGCAGAAGCCAAAGAACCCAACTTCAATGCAAAAAAAAAAAAAAAAGGCTTTGGAAAAGCCCAGTTGGGGTAGGTAGTCTGTGTGACACATTTCTCATCAATACTCTCGGAACTGCCATTCTTGTAAAAAAACGAATTGTTTTATTGGCTATCATTCAGAAACTAAAACACATAGTTGAATATGATTCAGATGAGAAGTCTGTGGCGTATTAAAGGAACAATATGGCGGCTCCATGCCGTGCCTGAGCATGCGTTGTCCTTAGGCAGTGCCTTCCATCACGTTGCACTTTTTCCATCAGGGCGTTTGCCGTGGGAGTCGGGCTCGCCTCGACGACACTCCGGGCCCCTCGTAATATCTCGCATCTGACGTCCTTTATCTGCGCCCACCGTAACGGGGAGACAAAACACGGCTGGATGAAACTCCATCTGTGACCAAAGGCAAGGTGTGCTCAGGAGACGGTGAGGCAGGGCTGAGCCAAACACCGCTGACAATCATTCCAGATGTTCGCCTCAAAGTTTTTGTTCGCGGCGTAAATGAAATGAATCGAAGCAAGGCTATGACAGAACGAAGCCCCGCTGGCTTGAAATCAAAGTTTTGTCTCCATGCCAGCTGTCAAACCACAACAGACAGTTGTTCTCATTACCCACAATTAGCTTCGGCGGAATGTCGCTAACTTGGTGGTCTCTGAACAAAAATAAACAAAGTTGCTTTTACTCCCTTTTAATCACGTGTCAATTAAATAAAACAACCCGCTCCCCCCCATCCACAACCCCAAATCCAGGTGAATGAGGTGTATATCCAGCATTTACATCTAAGGAAGGAAATCACGCCTGTCTGACTTCGAGGATTATGGGTAATTACAGGAACTGAATCCAGGCGCTAACACAACAACCCAGAGCAGCCTCTGTGTTAGCATCACACAGGCGAGACAGTGGAAAATAAACACGACTTTAATAAGACATCACATAAAATGGCTCCCACAGACAAACGGCCATGAGACTTTATATACCAGGAGTGAACTTCAATAGTGTGTGTTTATATATATATATACAATTATTTTTCCTTCTCGCCCACACGAGTGGAGGAAAGAAGCGGAAAGGGCTGATGGTGGCCAGTCTTGTTGTTTTGTTCAGCCGCAATCACCATGGGAACCGAGCGGCAGGGAAAAAAAAGTGACAGCTCCAATTTGGCCAAAGAGCGGATTCCAAATGGCACACTTTAAAAGAGACGCCACATCACATGCACACACCACAGCATCACACAAACAATGCTGGAGGTCCTCGAACGGCACCAGACTCGACATCTCTACAAGGCCAATCAGACACTGGCACCCCCCCAGCCCCCACCCCCTACTCCCACAGCCCAGGGACTCTCCGTTCCCTGTCAAGCCCACAGGAAGAGTGCCCCGCTGGGGCTGCAGATCTGAAAGCAGGGCCTTCACCCCTCCAGACCCCACCAACAGCAGGAGAGAGGGAGTGAGGCGCCGAGACAGCTCGCTAATCAGCGAAATCAGAAATGGGGGTGAACAATGTGGGTGGGTTTGCAAAGAGTGCAAACACTGCAGACGGCACAAGATCTGCTCGGATGTTGCCTGTGTCTTGTATGCTAACAGCTCTCCAGCCTGACAGCCAGCTTTTAGTTCACGTACCCCAGCTGTGTCCTACAGTACAAAGCTGCAGTACTGAAGAAATGTTGGTAATGCAAAGCTATGGGTACAATTACAGTACATTCACATACTGTAGAAACCTCCAGAGCACAAAATGAAATGAATAGTAAATAATAATGTCTGAAAGAATCATTTCACCACATGCAGTGCGTTACATGAGATTATAATCTATCATAGTCATGCAACAGAGGTCAGCATTTGCAGTCACACATACAGTACTGTAGCAGAGAACTTCTGTCTGGGGCAACAATCAGGTCTTTTGCAGACAGGGGTTCGGCTCCCATTTCATAAAGGATTGGTATAGTTATATGTTAATGGGGGAGGTTGCAGAGGTTAATCCACTCAATTTTCCACACTGTACACAATCTCCCAAATCCCAGTGCCCGCAGTGCCTATCGAGAGACCGCAGGAAAATAAGGAGCGAGTTGAAATGATTGAACTTACAAATTAGGTAATGTGAAGACTTCAACCTTCAGGCCAAGGCCACTTGCTGTGGCCTCGCAAACGCTAGCGTAGGCTTTTCCCGGGAAAACAAGAAAACTGGGTGATGTTTAGTTTGACATAGTTTGCACTGACAATAGCTCAGAAGTATCAACATATGTAAACTATTTGGCATCACCCACTAAAAGTATGGTTGGTGATATTTTTTTTTTGCTGTGATTTGCAGGAAATTCGAAAGAATACATGAAAACACGTGCAGACCGAGACTCACAGAATGTGTCCTGGAAGATAAAAGAGTGCAAAAGAAAGACTTCTTTCCTGAAAGATGAAAGCCCTGCCTTATCACTGACAGCCGATAGGCCTTCTGAACACTACAGAAGCCTGTTGCACAATCTAGCCCCATCTTCCCGGACATTATTCACCAGGCTTTTCCGATCTTCAATCCCTCTTTAGGGAGATCCGGAGAGCTTTCCTGCCTTTTGGTCCAAAAGCGTCCTGTTTGGTATGTGTGTGTGTGTGTGTGTGTGTGTGTGTGTGTAGACAGAGATCTTGCATCTGGATGAGGGGTCATTTAGTGTCTCAACATACAGGAATGGGCCTCGGTCTGCTCCGCATATGTGTGGACGGTGGCAAATGACACCGCTTGGATCTTGACCATTCCTGTTCACCGTACGACTTGGACACAGCGCGAGAAACAAAACCCCTCTTAAAAAGAACTCAGCCTAGACATGTTGACAGGCTGACAGAAACAAACAGGCGGAGGCTATGTGTTCCTCATTATAACGAAGGGGGGTCATAAAAAGCATGAAACTCCCAAACGATGGCGTAACGAACTGCATAAATATTTCAAAAGCACAATGATGAAAACAAACAGAAACAAAAGACCCCTCGCTCATGCTAACCCATGCAGAGTTCTGTGGGCTCCTTCCTTTAATGTTAAAAGGCTTTGTTTGATATCACCCAGGGATTGCTCTTTGACCTCCCCTTGCCCCTGGGAGGAGTGGTTGTTTGGGGGGGTGGGGATTCTGGCTGGCTGGCAGGCTGGCTGGCTGGTGTGACCCTGGCCTTGGGTCAGAAAGCCTGTAGCTGGGCTAAGCTGCCTCCAGAGCAGGACTGGGCGGGTGTGGGTGTGGGGTGTGGGTGTTGCTCTCTGGACCTGCGGTTTTGGAGCTCTGTGGCATTTCTCCTTGTTTACTCTTCGACTCTCTCCGACCGCACACTAGCCACACAAACACTAATTATCACCACACTTTCCTCATGCTCCTCTCCTCATCCCTCCAACTGAGTAATGGAATCTTGAGTTTCACGATGCACGATTCAAAATGGACATGAGAAAATCTCCAGTCAGAAAGAGGCCAAAAACAATCCACTGGTGGAGAATTTGACTTAACTTATCTGGCTCAAATTACGGGCATTTATTGAAACCAGGAGGGCGAGGCCTAACGAACTGATGATGCTTTGCCACAAGACAAAAGAGGAGCAGGTCCCAGGAGAGGAGCCGTGCGTTTCACCAACATGAGCAAACAAAGCTAACTAAAGAGTAATGGCTCACTCGGTTTCCTGGCAAACACCGATGATATTAATCATCATGGACGCGGGAAGGTTGAAGAAAAGAGAAGCAGACGTGAGGATGGCAACAACATGTTTGCACATAGGAAACAATAATACTGTGCAGTGGTTAGATGTCCAACAAACTTAAGAAAATGCTATTTGGGGATCTAGCGGGCTAAGTTATTGTTCTGTGAATGTCTAAAACATAGCCCAGAGCAATGAGTGATTATCTTTTCAAATATCAGAGGCCAATTAAGAAAGCTTTTCAAAAGCATGCGTCAACTAGTATGCTTTAATGAAGTTCATCAGACTCAACATGAAAATATTATATGATCTATCTTTCAACATCTGGAATGGTTTCATATGCGCATGTTGTTGCATGGGACTATAGCTTGGTGTGTAAACCGGATTTCCTTTTCATCAGCAACTCTGGCTAAATAACTGTGCAGGCATTTACATGAAGTAACCATAACACTTTTTATCGCTCTACAAGTCCTCACCAGTATTTGTTTTTACTTGAACCCCTGCGGCCAGGGCTAGAACCGCTAGTGTTAGCTTAGCGTCCCTTTCGTCGATATTGGCTGTTTTATTCATTTGTGTAATCGGATGAAGTTGAGCGGCACACCTCTGGGCATGCAACAGTATCACCTCGACTCTGTTTTTTGTTCTCTCTCTTTTTAAAACCCAACACTTAATTTAAGTGAGCCTCTCTCCAGGCAGTCCTAGGGTCAAGGAGGTCAGCACCTTTGTGGCGGGGGCGACTGTAATGTGTACCAGCTTTCTGGAAAGAAAAAAGAAAAAAGTCACTGAGCGGACCAAGCCGTACCTGTGAACCTCCCACCGGTAGTTTCAAAGGCGGGTTTTGACTTCGACCTCAGCTCATTTATCATCTGAACGTGTGCAAAGCTTTAACATGTTAACCACCTCCTGAGATATTCGACTAAGTGGTTTTAAAGCATTTCAGGGAGTTGATGATATTAGTGTGTGTTCTGGAGGGCGTTCTCTCTCTCTCTCTCTTTCTCTCTTTTTCTCTTTCCCTGCCACAGTGGGGTTGGTTTCCCACACGGTCCTATCAGCTGTTCGCTGCTGTTTACGCTGATTAGGCAGTTACCCGTGACAACTGAATCTCGAATCTCGAGTCACTCCACCCGTGTAGCTTGCGGGGGCCTCCACTGACGCAGTTCTGGTTGGTGTCGGGGCATGGTGGCTGCGGTGCTGGCGGGTTGCGTAAGTGTCGAGTGCTTTCTCAGGCGCCCCCTGGCCCTGATGCCCCATTAGAGGCAGCTCGTAAAGATAATGGCGGGCATCCCCTATGCCAAGGTGCCATAGCCAGCCAGAGATCAAGGTCAAAGATAGACGTCTGAGCTCCTTTCCAGAGAGGGATTTGTGCCTGTGTGTGTGTGTGTGTGTTTCTACCTGTGTGTGTGAGAGTGAGTCTGTCTCCAATTTCCTTTTTACTGTTCTCTGTCATCGTTCACTCCATCAGTCTAACCCTCTTTCGTCTCTCTCTCTCTCTCACTGCTCTCTTTGTCCACTCGTTTGCTGTTCCCACTCATTTTTCACCTCATTTTCAGTACGACTGTTATTGTTTTTTTTTTCTATCTTGTCTCTTATTCCATCACTTCACTCGCTCTCTCATTCCTTCTGATCCTGTTTTTTTCCCTCCCTCCATCCCCCATCCCTCCCTTCGTCTCTCTGGGGACATCTCACAGTCAGAATCCCCTCCTTCCCTTCTCACTGACTCCAGGCTGCCGGTGATCCTCTGAAATGACTAACCCAGCAGGAAGTAGCCTCCGGTGCCGCATAAGAGAGAGAGAGTGAGTGTGTGTGTGTGTGTGTGTGCCTGACTGTGTCTGCACTTGGGGAAGTGAGGTATTTGGCCGCTATTGCCTGGCATAAGTGAACCTGGGGCTTTAGAAAATCACAAACACATTGAGAGGCAGAGGGGTGTTTCTGACCAGAGGGCTCCACTCGGAGGAAATGAGAGGGTCGCGACCAAATGGGCTCAAATGAGAGCCCTGCAGGGACCCAAGAGTGCACAAACACACACACACACACACACACACATATGCACACACACACATATGCACGCACACACACACACACACACAGACATACAAACACACACACACAGAGACAGACATACAAACACAGACATAAATACACACACACACACTATCTTCAGATGTAGGTTACATACACACAGGCATGTGCACACACTCAGATAAAGACAAGGGTCACTTCATCCAACAAGGCACACATACATGGACTCCCTCTCTCAGTCCCCTGAATACACAGGGAGAGGAAATTAAAGGGTCGTGTCCGAGACATCTTTATGTAGATGATGACATAGCCTCACCGTATCGTCAGTAAATGAAAGCTTGCGGTCACACACACACACACACACACACACATACATGTACATGTGCAGGGCAGCTGGACCGTGGTAAATCTGGTCTTGTTTGGTTCAGATCTGCCTTTCTAATCTGGGCCACCTAAATGAGAGCTTGAGGGACCGTGATCCGTGGGGGCTTTGGAGTGGCTATTTCCGTAATACGGCGCAGCGGAGAGACTCTGGGTTTAGTCATTACCGAAGTCAGGTGTTTCACTCGCAAGCGAGCCTTTGGAAATCCACCTCAACCACCTCACTTATTAAAAATTAATCACCGTGTAAAAACTTCTGAAGCCCCAGACTGAGAACTGAAGGCGGTCGACTCGTTTAAGAGTCACAGGAGTCAGCGGTGTAAGCGATCCGAACTGTTACGCTACATGAGGTCTTTCATTCGAGATGATGTCATGTTACGGGGGGGCGCCCGATGATAAGTAAAGGACAGCCGGTCTGCAAATATTTCATGGCTTCCTTGCCCTTGATCTTACTCTGTGTGGTGTGGTGTGTGTGTCTGTGTGTGTGTGTTTGTGTGTATGCGCATACATGTGCATGTGTGTGTACTGTAAGTAATTTACAGGATTTGTGGAATGTTTGTAATGATACAAAACTCTTCTGCAGCACTGTTGCTGATGCAGGCACATATATCAAATCTGACATCAAACACACACTCATTTCAGCATGAATGAAGTCACTTTTTAATCTTGTTCCAAGGGCAAGCATCAAGATAAACACTGCAATTAAAATATATACAGAGATGTTGAGGTTTACAACATCTTTTTGCTTACAGCAGCTTTTTGCTGATGTGGTGTTCCTTTAACAGCACACTAAAGCAATGATGAGAAATAGACAAAACCATGGATGTTAGTGCACTAAAAGTTCTAGAAACATTCTTTTTTCTGAGTTTTGTGCCATATAAAAGTGCTGTTCAGGTAGTTTTGAAATTGCCATATACAAAGGAGCTAAATTATGACATAATTGACATGTTTAGTTTGCCATCTAGTGGGGGCAAACCTGTTTATAAAATATGGCCATGACTCACGTATCACAAACATGGCTCTCATTATCTTCTAAACACTTAAAGGACATATACAGATTTATGGTAAGGGGAGGCAGAATGTGAAATATCAAGTTTCGCCATGACTATATCATTACATATTTTAACCTTTAACCTGCTCCTCTTTGTGTGTGTGTGTGTGTGTGTGTGTGTGTGTGTGTGTGTGTGTGTGTGTGTGTGTGTGTGTGTGTGTGTGTG
>JASCQY010000118.1:20606168-20617084 GCA_030264315.1 Sardinella tawilis
TAATAATAATAATAATAATAATAATAATAATAATAATAATAATAATAATAATAATAATAATAATAATAATAAATACGTTCAAATACATTGGATTTTCATCAGTGGACCACAAAATCATTTCATATGTGTTACTAGGAAATAATTAACTGCTTTCATTAAAAATGTCTTACATTTTCCTTATTCCGATTACACTGAGAGATACGGCGATGACTGTTCAATCCCACTCATGCACTATGGCGCCTTAGAGAGAGGCGATTTAATAGCACGTGTTAAAAGACCACAGGGGCCGATGCATATTACACTCGGTATGTTAGCATCTGTCTTCTCCGCCCTCTCCTCTTGCCTCACTATACATCAAAGCATTCGAGTGGCTCCCATGTCTGCGTGATAGCCTGGAAAGGCTTTCTTTTCATCCGGTCTCAAATAAAGCTAATGCAGCTTGCCGTGTGGAGGCGTTCAGTGTAACCTCTCAATCAGGTCTTTAATAAACACATTTCAACCACAGGGCAGAGAGATCCTTATGGCCACTTCTGCTCTTTAACAAGCCAATTAACTTAACCGCAGCAAATAAGTGCTCGGGTACAAGCTGGCCTCTGTTAAACTGCCTGCTGATAAAGAACCACTTGTTCTGCTGGAAGTTGGCGCTTACATAAGAAAGAAACAACTTGCAACATTGTTTTCTGCAAGATAGAATTTAGAGGAACATTGCCCAAAACTGTATCAACTGACTTGTTAGAAGCTTGTTTACTTTGAGTCCTCTAGACACTAAAATACTAAAATGCATAGATTGTACTTTGTATTACACCATGTCTGGTTAACAGGTAGATCATCGTATTGGTAGATACCAGTGATCCCGTCCCGCTAATGCTGTATGTGTGTGCTAATACATTTTCAGATCCCTGGCGACGAGCGAGTCGTGAGAACCAGTCACGGATTGCTGTTCCTTCGGCTGCGCCGGGCCGACGCTGGCACCTACCTCTGCCAGTCGGTGGAGCATGGCTTCGTGCAGCCTCTGGCCCACATCACCCTGGAGGTGCTGGAGGAGGAGCGGCTGGAGGGCCTCTTCCACCGCGGGGGCGGGGGCGAGGGCAAGGAGGACAGGGAGGGAGACGGGGGCGACGGTGGTCCCCTGCACCGGTCATCCGCCGCCCTGCCTTGCCCCTTCCCTAGCTTGCCCACAGGCCCAGCCACCTCCAAGCTGTGGTACAAGGAGTTCCTCCAGCTCATCGGCTACAGCAACTTCCAGCGCGTGGAGCAGTACTGCGAGCGCGTGTGGTGCGCCGCCTCCGACAAGAAGAAGAAGAAGATGAAGGCGCTGGCACCCAAGTGGAGGTTCCCCCAGGGCACCGAGCGCCGTCCAAAGCAGCGGGCGCCGAGACACACTCCTGATTAGAATCGGTTTGGAGCGAAAGGAGAGCTGTGAAGGAGAGAGGGAAGAAAGGAGGCGAGTGAAAGAGAGTGTGAGAGACAGAGAGAGGACTTGGCAAAAAAGAAAAAGAAAAAAAGAACAGAATGGAATCAAGACAGAGACTGATAGCAGTGCCATGAACTTTGCCTAGAGACAGAGTTGTGGATAGCACAGACATTTCAAACATAATCAGCGCCACAGTGGTTGAGAACAAATGGCGCGGCCAGGCTGCAGTTTGTGAAGTGGTGAATTAGGCCTGACATTTGTGACCATTTCACTCAAACTGTGCACAATGGATGATAATAGGATAATGCGATAACCACATGCACCCCACCCCACCCCACCCCTCCCCTCCACCACCCACACACCCCCCTCCTCCACTAAAGCTGGACCGATTTTTGGACATTGGGGAAATGAGGACATTTGAATGCCATTATGGTTGCCATGGTTATGTCAGTAGAACACAAAAGCTCTGCAGGTTAACGCTCCTGTAATTGACAGGCTGTGTGTGTGTGGAGCCGTCTTAGTGTGTGTGTGTGTGTGCGTGTGTGTGTGTGTTTGTGTGTGTGTGTGTGCGGCAAGGCCTTTCTTAGTGCATAGCGCTCTTTGTGCATTTTGTTTCCCTGCATGCTCCCTCAGCTTATCCAGCTACAAAAGACTCGGAGGACCTGACTTGTACATTAACGATGTGAGCTTTCATTCAAAGACCACTGAAAGTGAAAAAAAAAGCTTGGTACACTGACAGAACTTGATTCAAAAGGCATGTCACACTGAAATCTGTTTGATGGGCTCTTAAGACTTCCAGACTACAGGAAATGTGTTCATCGCCATAAGCTTTGGGTCGGACAGAGAACGAGGCGGAGAGAAATGTAACGCATTCTAACGCACACCTCACATGTATTCCTCCAGTCTGTGTCATATTACTTAAATTATTATAATGGGTGTATTGTCTGTCTTTGTTAGTGGTGTTAGTTTACCTTTACCAAGGAAAAAAAAAACAAAACTGGAAATGCCATACTGTCGTGTAGTAGAAACTATATGAAAGTAGAGTCTTTTTTTAAAATTTACTATGACTATCGTATTTAGCAACAGGCATGATGATTTCATTAGATGTCAGAGTTGATTTAAATTCAGGTGGCAAAACATCTTTTCTTCAGGTGATAAAATAAGCTCTTTGTCGCAGATCAGCAGATCAACATTTCTCAGCTAAAATGAGTCTAATACTTGAACTCATCCTCAACAGCAGTTGATTCATTAAAAACCACTATAAAGAAGTTCACTGTTGCTGTTTCCCCGTGTGTGAAATGTACGTGGCATATAGCATCATATATTTTGGAGGTCAGTGTCATGCAACGAGGGCACCTGTAAGATGTCAATAAATATTATTACAGATAGTTTGTGTGATTCGTCAAATAAACACCAGGTAGAAAAAGAAGACATCAACCACATAGCTAGCTTCAATTCTTAACTGTATTTTGGCCTTTGTAATCATTTCTGTGTGTGTGTGTGTGTGTGTGTGTGTGTTTGTGTGTGTGTGTGTGTGTGTGGGTGGGGGGGGGGGGGGTGGATGTGGGTGTGCAGTATTCTGACATTACCAACGTGTCTATGTGGGTGGAGGGTTCCGTTCTTGTTGACTGCTCGTGTTTTCCATGTGTGTGTGCGCGTGCGTGCGTGTGTGTGTGTGTGCATGCGTGTATGTGTGTGTGTGCGTGTGTTTAAATTCCAGCATTGCTGTACTTTCTGACTTGATGGATGCACACGCTTTGTATTCATGCGGCAGCGTGGGCCGGTACAGGTGTTATTACTCTCTGTTGTGTGGCACAGGCTGCTTGTCAGGCTACATAGCCACCGCTCTCCTCCGCTAGCAGCTCAGCTCAGCTCACGCGCAGTAATGGAACTGCAGATGGGCCTCATAATTAGCAATATGGCTGACAGCCTCACGTGGCTATGATTTATGTCATGTCTGAGGAAAAGTGTTGCCCCATTGGAGTGATGTGACCGCTTCGAGAAACGTTTCAGAGAATGGAGTCCACAAGGAGCTGCTTGAGTCAGTGTGGATTTACATGAAGGTGCTCGGATGATTTATTTTCTTATCATTATCACTACACATTGCAGTTATTCATGGTTTAGAACACAAAGTATATGTTTGAACATGCAAAATGGAAAACCTTCTGGGAAGTTCTATACTGTAACATACTCAACAAATCAGCTCTGTCTGTTTTAACAAAGTGAGGTTCTTACTGCTCTTAATATTTGCCGTGTGGTCAACAGCTGCAGTGAAAAGCAGACCCTCTCTGAGCTGATAGGTCCCTGTTTGCAGTCTGCCTTTGGCATATTTGCCAAATATATTTGCTTACTTGGACAGCGGTTCGTGAGCTTCCCCCTCCAGGTGCCTTTTCTGTCTGCCCTTATCAGTGCCTCTCACACCACACCGTGGACGTCAGCAGGGCTGGATAACAAGCTCTTCCCCAGTATAAGTCTGCAATATTCCTGCTCAGTCCTCACCTAGAAAACAACAAGGCAGCATCATAGAAAACTTGTGGGGATTATTCTGGCATATTCCAGGTTATATGTGTCCATGTTTTATGTTTTATTCATTATCATGTAAACAGGTTGGCAAGTAGTGCATCAATATGTTTAGTGATCTTATCAGGTCATTTTTGGTTGTCAGCCTTAGCTGACTCTGTCCACTGGTGACCAGGTGTGTTTGAGACATCAATTAAAACAATCAATTCATCACAGATCATATCAACACAATGGTTGAGTAAATCCTAAGTAATTGTAATATACAGTATCTGCAGGTTGGTTGGTCATTTTTGTACCAGCTGACATACTGCAGGTTCTCATGAATATCTTCCGTATTTTCCATATCCTTATCTAGCGTGGCCTTATCAAGCCAGCGCTGATATCCTGTCAACATGATGGATTCACCAAACTGTTTGTTCACCTTATGTGACCACCTCCTCCACTACATCATGGAAAAAGCCTCTCAAAAGTGATGGAAAGACCAATGGAACAGCAGACTGTATAATATATCCTGCAGTATAGAGTAGGCCTATTATTACAATTTATTACAAAAAAAGTGCTTGAAAACAATACAGATCCAATAAATAAGATCCCATTAAGATCCAATATTTGTGGCAGTGGAAGTCCCATAGCATCCAGACATACCTTTGACAGCACTAAGGCTGTGACCAGATGAATGTGTACGTTTAGGGTTGTCCTCTTACTTCTCTTCCTTTGCACTCATTTCCCCATACTTCTCCACTTGACAACTAATTCCAGATAGGAGGGGACGGGAGAGGTCCCTTGGTACTCTCTCTGTCTGACTGCTAATTCCACCTTTAGCACAGGATCCAAGGTTAAAATTGAAAATGTTGTCCCTTCCAGGAGACACACAAATAAATCCCAGGTGAGAGATTAATGCCTTTTGGATGGGGTCTCCTCTCGTGGCCCGCCATCAATAACGTGCTGGACTCAAAGTCTGTCATCAGGATACAGATAGACTCTGACCTGAATGGAAAGGGGCAGTTTTTTTTTTTTTTTTTTGAAGGGATTTATTTTTAACCTTGGGAAATCGTGTAGGATTTGTAGATGGTAGGACATATAAAAATGAGGGAATCATGATATGAAGGCTTACAGTGTAACAACTAAAACCATGGTAGTTTGTCATTGGATGACAGGTGATGTGCAGTAGGCCGACATGAATTTTCCTGAAAAAAAGTGCAATTTAAGGTTTTCTGTGCAATAGTATTTGCACACTGATGTGTCCCCCATGGCATTGTCCTGTAGACACTAGTAGGAAAATGTGAATGTTTGATTTGACTGAATGTTTGTGGTTAAAATTGTTCACAGAAACCAACTAATTACTGTATATACAACAGCACATACTGTATTAGCACACATGTTAACAACTACTGTGCCAATGCTGCTCATACAGTGGTTTAAAAGCAAAGCTACAGTACCTTACCCAGCTGCATAGATACACAGTCAAAACCTGTATGGGAGGAGACTCACAACCGAGAGTAAGTTTCTAACAGACTGTAGATAGATTTACTTGGCTCATCCTCTAGCCAGGCCTAAGCAGGACCCTGCATCAGTAAAAGTGAAGCAAAAAAAAAACAAAAAAAAAAACACCAAAAAAACAAGCTCTGTTCCAAACACTAAAAGCCTCACCAGAAGGCAGCCTCACTGAGGCCAACTGAAAAAAAGTTGTTGATGGAACATGAAGCCAAATTGGAATTCAAAAGGTGACCTTCCCAGAGAGGTAAACATCGATTGATATGGACAGTCTCTGCCAGGGCTTCCATGAGGAATTTTCACAGGCAAAGCTCCAACGGTATAGTGCCTTATTGGCCCTGAGGGCACAAGCTGTGTTTTCCAGAAATGTTTGGAAAATGGTGTCTCTAGCACAGATACTGTAACTAATGTCCTGTCATGGATACTGTTCATTATGGTGTTGGCTACCAGACAATATGATGAGACATCCTGATAATCAAGATTACATGTTTAAATTCCGCTTGAGTAGCACCTTAATCGTGAAAATCAAGAACCCCCCTGAAACAACACCTTAAAATTTAATTAAATTGTGGCCTTACTTAAATTGTGCTTAATTACCCCCTCAATCACAGCAAACCCCTTAATCATCTCCTTCAAATAAAGTTAAGGCCATACTTACTGTATATCATGCTGAATTCCTCAAATGAAGGATTTTTAGGGGTAAATTAAGGGAAATGTAAGTACACTTTAAGGATTATGAGTTTCATAGAGCACTCTTACTCCAAGGTAACTGGAAAAGTAAGAAAAGTACAATTGCAAAGCATGAGGCAGAATGATCATGACATTTCAAACATCAGGAAATATGGACTATTGAGTGCAGACACTCAGCTAAAATGTCCATGCACAGTTAGCTCATTTGCATTCAGCATCCGTACCGATCGGGTGAGGAGATTCACCTTTGACCTCTGAAATAACATAATGGAGCTTTCCAGCCCACTGAATGTCTCTGAGGTCCATCATTTCTCGCTTAGGGAAAAATAGCCCTTGGCCAGGGTGGTATGGATTGCTATTGAGACATGATTACCATTCGGTGTGGCTTTATTTCCAGGCATAACACTGTGAGTGTGGCTCCATCAGCACACACTGAAGCAGAACTCCTTTAATGTCACTGCTGGAGACAGAGGAACATTCTGCAAATGGTTCCCTCCACCCCTGTAGATTACATATGCGGGAATGCAGGTAGGATAACAGAGAGAGAGAGAGAGACACAAATAATGTGCTACTGCAGTAACATACTGTTCCATAATTTCCATTAAGAGCTATATTATAGACACTCTCTATAATATAGCTCTCTCTCTATTCACCTACCAGCATCTCAGAGCATTCAGAGCCAAAAGCCATCAAATGAATCCTGGCAGCGCCTCCATCTTAAGAGTGAAGCCAGTCTCCTGTTGGATCCTCCATCTTGCTCATCTAGAATTACATTCCAGCTTCTCCCACAGTCCATGCACCTCACTCATCTTCCCATCTGAGCACAGCACAATTACACAGCTAACCTGCTATTTGTCTGGACGAACCCCCTCCCCGTGCTTGGTGGTGGTGAGTGTTCATTAGTGAGCATGTGCTGTGTTTACGGATAAAAGCTCTGCATCAGCCGTGAAGATAAGTTCCCCTTCATTCTTCTTATCTCACCTTTGACAGACGTGCAGACAAGCTGTCCCAATTGCGAAAAAAAGAAAAAAAAGAATTCTCCCCTTCGGGCGAATGGCGTTTGATCTGACGAAATGACTTTCATTTTTCTTAATCACATGAGACTGTCATCAGAGGTGTGCAAACAGATGTGAAATCAACCATCACCAGCCCTTTTAATCTCCCTGCCAATGGGCTCAGACTATTATTATCTAAGCTAGTGTATTTCAATAGTCAGTAACACCTAAATGACAGAAATATATGGTGGATTGAAATAATATTAATATTACTAATAAAAAAAGAAAATAAATAACCTCAAATAAATAAACATGTTTTATTTTTCAGTGTCCATTGCTTGGGAAGGCAGTAATGGGAAATCCATTGTGACAAACACAGTGAGAAGCATACATGTATGCCTGCCTGGATAGGATCAGCGCCTGAGGAGCAAATGTCCATTATCAGAGATTATCAGCAGGCAAATAGACACTTGTCTCTGTGCTATCAGGGCAGCACAAGGAGAGGCGCAGGCAAACAAATGAATGCCCCAGCAGTCAGGGACAACAACTGTGCATGAGGCAGCGATCAAGCGCTCCATAAAGGCTGAAAACAAATAGCTCCTGAGGGTAAAAACATGTTTAACCCAACAGCGAGAGTCTATGTTTTTCTAAGCTTAGCATGAATTTATTTTTCAGCTTTTTTCATCAATAGACTTTGATATATTTTCTTATTCAAAGGTGTCATGTGACATTTACACAGCAATCCCAGTGCCAGTCAGTGTTAGTCATTAATGAATGGAAAAGAACAGTAAGAAGCCTTTTCATCACGCTCCGTATTCGGACTCTAGTCCCTGGGGGGCCATAGGAACAGGAGAGGTGGAGCAAAGGGGTTTTCTCTTGTCATCTGTGTGGAAAACACCCCTGCTTAGAATTACGAGCCTTCAACCTTCAGTCCAGCGCATGGAGACAGGGCAGTTTTTCATGACCACGGCACTGGCCGTGACAGAGGTCAGAGTCTTAAGTGCTCCAGTATACCGCGAGCGTGGCACATCACGCGGGAAGCCCGGAGCCATACGTCTTTGTGTGGCTGCAAACTGTAAACGTGTCACGTGGCTATGCTTGCCTGCCCGCTTGCCCACCATATCCACCCCCGTATCTACCACCGACACACACACACACACACACACACACACACACACACACACACCAGATAGACACACAAGAATACATCCTGAGTCACAGTGGGGGTGGGTTTGGGGGGGTTGAGTGGGAGGATGTGAGTGGGAGGGCAGGAGGGTGGAGGCAATAATACCCACAATCCATCTGAGTGCGTGACACCTTGGCGACGCATCACCCTCACGATGCAGAAAGGGAAAGGAGAACACGGCCACTGAGTCATACAAAGACACACACACACACACACACACACACACACACACACGCTTTCACAAAGGCACGACGCAACTCCACTGAGGGGAGGATAAAGGGAGACAGAGAAGGTCCAAGACAGAGAGCGAGAGAGAGAGAGAGAGAGACAGAGAGAGAGAGAGAGAGATGGAGAAAGAGGGCACAGAAGAAAGACCCTGTGATCAGAATGAAGGCAGAGAAGATGAGACAGTTGACATGAGGAGGCTGGTTAATATGCTATGTTTTATTCCTCTTGATGTCCAGCGCAGCTCAACATTACAAGCCATGCCACAAAACGATCATGAACAGCATCATGCTCTCCAAACACGATCTGATTCAACTCAAAACGAAATTGCCCTCTTCATCACTTGGAAGGGCACGTTGTTCATGAAGTGTGTGTATGTTTCTCTTGTGCCCTCTGGTTTAGGGTCAGGCAAGTCTTATCCCCTCAGTGAGAGAGAGAGGGGGGCGAGGGCAGTGCCAGCCGTGAGCTGGCAGACGTCACTAATCTCACTGTAATCATCGTGTCCGCGGTTTCCCTCTCATTTTGGTTTCGTTGTGTAATCCGCACTGATCGCCTGCGCTTATTGCATAACCCGCCGCGACCTTTGCACCGCAAAGACACAACAGCTGGTGCCACCGCACATACTGTAATAAAATCAAGGAGAGGGAAAGCACAACATACTGTAGACCAACCAGCCAGCCAGGCACACAGTGTTCAGCTCTTGCAAAGGGCAAATATTTATGCGGCAAATCAATGGGATGGATGGATTGCGGGGCGGTAACGTGAGTGGAGGGAGACGTTCAGGTGTCCTCTGGTGAGCTTCACTTCATGTGCGACTCTTGAGAAATGGAGACGTGCGAAGAAAGGATGTCGTCGATGTCGACGCAATCACGTTTTGCTACCTGTTGTCACTCGTGTGAGTGTGGTGTAATTAAGAAGTGCAGACGACGCACAGACGCAATCGAGTCAACAAGTCGGCTTTTTCTGACTTGATGGCAGGTCATTTGGGGATAACTTGAGTGTCTAATTACGTGCGTCACAAATGTCTTGTTGAGGGCCCACGAGTTTGTGCGCTTGATGTAATTCAATGCCTTTGTTCTGGATGAAAATATGTATTCCCTGGGTACTGGAATGGGGTGGTGGAGAGTGACTGAGGCCGGGGGCCGAGGGGGCAAATGTAATCTTTCCACTTGGCATCACTTGCCTCTTCCTTCATGCCTTGCTGAGAAAACACACACCCCGCCCCCCACAAAGAAAAAAAAAAGGAGAGAAGGAGAGGTGCCAATGAATACGGCATGCTGTATATTAAAAGAGGGCCTAAATGAATGCGTCTGCAGCTTTTAATTTTGTGAAATCGTCAGAGGGCAAGGGCTTGTGAGATGCTAGCGGACTGAGGTGGCAATGATGAGGTGTGAACACTGCTCTTTGACCTGATATAGCCTGCTGTGGGCGGGGTGGGGGTGGGGGTGGGGGTGGGGATGGAGGTGCAGGTGGGGTGGGGGTTGGTGGGGTGTGAGGCTGTTTGAGGAACAGCTGTGAGGCTGTGCACGGATCATGAATAAATGAGCAGAGACCTGATCCCCCCTTCGCAGCCCCAGAAGGAGCAGAGGCAGGAGCAGGAGCAGGAAGAGTCACAGTCATGCTGTCCTCCTCCCTGGGCTTATTCAACCCCTGGCAACGCCACACACCACACCAGCACCACCACGCCGTGCCATGCCATGCCATGCCATGCCACGCCATGTCATGCCACGCTGTGCCACGAAGTACTGCTCTGTGCCACCAGTGAAGGGGATGCGTTGAGGCAGAGTGTGCCACACGCTGTACTGTATGGGGAAGGCACACCACACTGAGAGGGGAGATGGCGCTTCTCTTCATGCCCTCCTTCCCACGCCATAACTGGAGCATTCCATCTCAAGGTCAAAAGAGGGAGGGGAGGTTTAGACCGAAGGAGGCAGAGAGAGAGAGAGAGAGAGAGAGAGAGAGGGGGAAGGAGGGAGATAAATCGCCTGTTTACTTGGTGCCTGTTTGCATACATACAGTACATACCCGTCCATTTGTGTGGTCCACGACTATTTCTTCAAATTTGCATAGAAAGTGCCAAGTCAAAGTCTTTGTGGGTTTACTGTACAGTATATGTGGGCATTGTGTATGCGTGGGGGGCAACTGTGGGATTGTGTCTGTGAATGACACATAAATTCAATGACACATAAATCCACCAGAATTAGAATCTATGAATAGATTTTCTCCCCAAATCCCTGAAAGTGGTTTGGGCTATGAGTCAGTGTCTGCTCAGAGCTTTTCTCAGGGTTGCTCTGCACAAGCACGAGCTGAAGCAACTCGCTGGCTGTCAGTGACAGGAGGCAATGAATACTCCAGAAGCTTTCATGCGTTTGCTGAGGAATGCTTTTAATAC
>JASCQY010000118.1:20621537-20649635 GCA_030264315.1 Sardinella tawilis
GTGGGAGAGAGAGAAGGAAGGCAGACAGAGTGTGTGTGGGTGAAATGTGAATGCAAGTCTCTCCCTCTCTTTCTCTCCCTCTCTCTCTCTCTCGCTCTCTCTCTCTGTCTCTCTCTGTGTCTCTGTGAGATTGTTTCCGCTTTGCTGATGACAAATGTCGCCCCGTTTGCCCGCGCCTGGCAGAGCAGCCAGCCAACGCCGGGGCAGTGGCACGGCCCTCTTTGTCAGGCAGACATGCCCCCCGCGCACACCTGTCTGAGCCTTCATTACACAAGCTGCAGGAGCAGAGGAATACCAATACAGCGCACAGTACAGCATCCAAAGGCATTACCATCTTACCCACCCACCAGTGTGGACTACAGCCACTTCCCTTTTTCCCCTTCTTTGACTCTCTACACCAGTTGCATTCTCTCGGCAGCAATGAATATCCTTCGAGATTTGCCTTTTGATATGCAAAGCCCCATTCTGATACACTTTAAAGCGTTGTGGCTTTTGTTAGTGTTTTGCTTTGACATTACAAACACACAAGCAACTGCATATAATGAACATGAGCTGTCATAGAAAAAAAATAAATAAAAATAAAGATTATGTTTTCAACACAGCACAAGGTCTACACAGCCTTTGCTTGTAGGGCCTCAACAAAGACACTGATTTGACTAATATGATAATAGGATCTAAAACAAACACTAAAGCTATGCGCTGAACCGTCACCCTGGCGAAAAAAAAGGGGGGGGGAGACAGACACGTGCATGGCTGGTGTCTGACGCTAAGCCGTTTTAACTGGGAGCTGCGGAGGCAGATGCCGGGATGCGAGCTGAAGCGTCTGTGGGCGGCGTTTTAACGCCACTCACCAGCAGCAAGCATGGCAGCACGCAGAGGGGGGATGAGAAGCGACTCTCTCTGCTCATTCACTGGATGGAGAGGAGACGAACGATAACATAAGAGCACACTGACGTGGGTGAGCATGTGCTCAGATGGGCAATTCAAACATGTAACACATAACATTCATACAGTATGCGTGTTTGGACACATTGACACACACGCATGAATGGATCGATGAACGTTCATTAAATGTTGCTATAGCATATTCACATAACTGTGATTGCCATAAGTATTCTGCTTTGATGCCTCCCACAGCAACCCACGGGTGAGGGAAAGGCTTTATCACATGACTCGCATTCACACACATACAGACAGACACACACACACACACATACAGACAGACACACGCACACGCGCACACACACACACACACACACACACACACACACACACACGCAGGCGCACACACCAAGGCACAGGCACTTTTACTCACGCGTGCATTCAGTCACATGCTCTTGCCTGTCTTGTCACATCCCACCCAGTGCAGAGGGAGAAGTGGGCTGTGTGAATTCCGCACGACTCCAGCTCCCACATGCACAATCACTGGTCACACCTCCACCGTCTGAGCCTCCACATGAAGGCTGTAGATTATTTCGAGATGGAGATGCTCCTTTCACTTATTCTCGCTCTGCTTGTTCGCTTCCTTACCCGAGATAGAGTATCTGATAGGTATGTTGTTTAATTTATTTGTTTGTTTATTTTTATTGTTGTAAGCACCGTAAGTGGCCTGTGGTTGAAAGGTGCAGTATAAATAGGTTTATTTGAATCACATGTACAGTAATATACTGTACCTCTTCTTTTGTCTATCCCCCTTTCTGCCTCTCTCTATCAGTCTGAAATTCACTTCATCCATCGAAGGACTCAAGTGATATTTAAAGCAATAGTGTGGAATCAATCAATCCATAGCCCTATTGTTCAAGGTTGCTGAGTGCTGTCAGTAGTTGGATATGAATGACACCATCTGGTACACCATAGACTGAATAGTGAAATGGCAGCCAATGCTAACTGATGAGGGAAGGTTTTGTTTTTGTGTGCCCCATTCAGTTAGTGTTAGCTGTCAGTTTGCAAATCTAGTCTTCTGTATGTAATACCAAACGGTTCATATTTCCTTCATATGGATATCACTATTAATCGTTACATCACTCTGCAACCTCCAACAACAGGGTTATGGGTTGATTCATGCTTGTCTATGCCTTTAAAGGTGGACTCAGTGATTTTGTTATAGTTTGGGAGGAAGGCTACTGATTGTTTGGTTTAAGCTGCAGCCAGGCATAATTTATTTAGCTATTAGTTAATTAGTCATTAGTCATTAACATTGGCAAGAATGTATACTGTAAATGTTTTCTGTGCTGCCCCCAATTCTGTGATTTAAGTTTTCAAAGCCAGGATTCTTATTTTACAGTGACCCAAGACAATGAAGGTCTAGTATATCATGAGGAGATATTATCTTTGTTATAAAAAGTGTGTTTACAAAACATGTATTTATTGCTGACTGTACCTTTAATGCTGGTACATAATGTGATGGTACTGATTCCATCTTACTCTGGTTCTGCCAGGGGTTTTGCTGTGTAGCTCCCTTTAACAAGACGTGTGGTCAAAATCTTTTATGCCTTTCATTCTCACTATGATATCCATTATATAATAACTGTATTCTTCCTACCGGCTTTACCGCATATGCAATGTGAAATGACTCGCCCCACGCCCATAGGGCAAAGCGAAACTAAAACCAAAATGAAGCTGAAATCGCGTTCATTACCTTATTCATCAGCGTAACTCCAAAATGATCATTGTTGGTTTGTATGCTTTGGTTTGAAGAGTAATCCACATGAATCGGTTCAAATGTACAATCTTGTTGCTACATTTTACATAAATCGCCGCCTGTAGGGGGGATGCTTGCATAGTGTACCTTTAAGTAAAGTTTGAAGTAAAGTTTGCCACGGCCAAGTCCAATTTCTGGCTAATGAACCGCATTGGTTTGTACAGTACTGTATATGGTTCCAGATGATAATGGATGTTGTTGTTTAGCCAAGTCATTGCCACTGCCAGATTGTTTAGTCTGCTGCAATGCAGAGTCACCGTCTCTGCTGAGAATAAGTCAAAGCCTCTGGCTTGATCTGATCTGCATCAGGTGAGGAAAATCTCTGGCCAGGCATGCTGTCGACTCAGCTCAGCTCTGCGCTGGCAACACAAGGCCCCTGAGCTCACTGGGCAGAGCACTGCCACTCCACACCACCAGACTGGGCTCCACTGGGACTTCTCCTGGTCTGAGATCAGACAGAGAAAAAGGGAAAGAGAGAGGAGAGGAGGAGGAAAGAAGGGAGAGACACAGAGGAAGAGAGAGAAAGAATGCAGAGATGGACAGAAATGGATCAGCAATTTGGAAGGGGAGGGGGGGGGGGTGTGGAGGGACACAGAAACTGAGTGATGATGAAGTGACCCAAAGAGCCAACAACTCAGGGGAAAAAAAAAACCCACCCACAATGCACTGGGACTGTTTCCTCTCCTTTCACGTTTCATCTGGAGCCCTGCCCTTCTGCTCTGTTCTGTCTGGCAGTCTGATCAAACAGATTCCTGATTGGAGTTGAGCTCTGCCAACACCGCAAGGCTGCAGGCAGCTGGTCACACTTAGCTGCCGTATGCTTTTTCTCACACCCACTCTTTTTTTATATTTACATACATATTTATATGGGAGGTGGCTGATTTTCAACCACAACCACAAAGTCATTCATAAACTGTCCAAATACAGCTTCTACCAAAGCAGTTGCGCAGAGCATTAGACTTACTGTAGCCTACTTTTACATTACCACCTGTCAGTGTCAACACAAGCACACATACTGTAGGCAATCATATTCTTTTTTTTCTCAAAATGACAGCATGTGCTACATGGGAGATGTGTGTTTTGCGTCGATGGAGATGTGTCAAAGTGAGTGAGTGGATTCTTTGACTTCAGAGAGGTGTGCTGACACGCGGTTCGGTCCAGGCCAGATGGCTGGTGACTGTGCTCGGAGAAGGCGTCTGCTGCCGTCCGCCAGGCCGGGTGGCAGATTGTAGGCGATGCGACTTTCGTGCTTCCTCCTTGTATTCTGAGACTTCCTTTTCTGTCCATATTAGGGGATTGGATACTCGTGTTGGTGGTGCCACAGATGGTAGATTGGCTTTGGATTTATTCTTTGATATCTCACATGAATTATGTTATCCTGAGCAGGGAACTATTGATAGCAGTGACAGGCTCTTAAATTATTCTGGGAAAGATTAAATTCTTCTTTCCTGCCCTCCGCCCACCCATACAAGTCTGTCCACCTTCCTCTGTCACCATTTTATGCGTTTCAATGTGCTTGAACATAGAAATGGGAAACACAGCATAGCGCATCATTACTATATATATTATTATATATTACACACAAATCACTGGAAGTGAAAAATGGCTCTAGGTAAGACATCCCTACAGTAGCTGTTGAAAGCATATCCATCAGTGTGCCCTTGCTTCATGGGCATCAGAGCCCATCTAAACTCATCATTCCATCCTTGGAACCTCATCCAAATGTGCACCCCATCTCGTTCTCCCATGGATGATGCTCTCACATGGTAAAGCTTCTCAGGTAACATACAGTACAATCCATTCACAGCAGACAGAGCAGTAATACAGTAATGCAAGGAAAGAGCTCCAGGTAATTGCCAGAGTCAGTGCTGATGGCTTTTATAGATCCACCATTAAGAATACCAGAGCTCATTATATTCTCCCAGGACGGTGGTGCTGGAAGAAGACAAAGGCTTTCCAATATGCCAGCAGTGGAGAGAAAAAGCCATTTTCTCTTGAGGAATAACCTGTGGTCTCCTCTGTTTGTGAGTGTGTACAGCAGGGGTCTCTCTGCCCAACAGGCACACACACACACACACACACACACACACACACACATCCATACACAAAGAGAAACAGAGAGAGAGAGAGAGAGAGAGAGAGAGAGAGATATTGAACTTTGAACTTTTTGATTTGTCATGGGTCATGAAGGTGGGGAGAGTAGTTTAAAGAATGCTTGCTACTGGCTGCTGCTGTTGACCTTGAGACTACTTTGCAAAACATGAATCTTGGATGTAAGGATGAGGGATTGGGGAGACAAACTGGTTTGTGACTGCATTGTTATATTGTATTCTTGGCATTACTTTTTCAATCAATGCTAGATCTATCAAGAATCATGCTGTGGATTCTATTAGGCCAAATACAAAATACAGGAATCTCCATCTCCAGCTACCCGCCTCAGCTAATAAACAGGCCTGGAATATACAAAGTCAAAAACAGACATAACAAACATGAACATTAAACGATGTTATGTTTTCTATCGGTCTTTGAGAGAAATATATCGTCTCGTCGCTTTAATTTCAATTTTTTGGGGGTGAGGTAGCCTACGGAGATCAGCTGTCATACCCTGAACATGCGCAGTTTGTGGCGGGGCTGAACGCGGTGCTGCTGCTGAGGATCTCTCTCTCTCTCTCTCTCTCTCTCTCTCTCTCTCTCTCTCTCTCTCTCTCTCTCTCTCTCTCTCTCGTAACCTCCGTCCACCGCGGAGATACCAGGGAAACGATATCGGAGGAGAGTGAAGTCAAAATGGGGCAATAAAAAGGGATGACAGTTCGGCGTGAGGTACGGTTTGAAAAGGTATTTTTTAGTGACATCAGACCGCTCTCTTTTCAAGTTCTTACGTTTGATTCCTTGATTTGGTAGCCCAAGTGAAACCTTTGGTTCGATAGATCCGTAGAGGGGGACACTCCGATGAAGCCTGTGCTCGGGGATGCCTGTGAAGGGGTAGGCTAACGCTTGATGTTGAAACTGAATACACCAGAGCTCTAAAAACCTGCTGAAATATTAAGAATTGTTGACACGTTTACCATACATATGTGGACAAAAAGGTCAATGCATTACAAGAGGAAACCACTGCGTGACAGACACGATGGTCCGTCCACTTTCAGCAGTCATATGTCTGTCGTCTTGCCGACTCTTGTATTATGCATGCAGTTGGCATTGCTAATCGTCTGTCTGGAATCACGACGAAAGCAACTGAATTGCCCGCGGCAGTTTGTTCACATTATCAGTTGTTTTTTTTAATCAGTGAAGCATTATCTCTGGTTAATCCTTATATTTTCGTAACGAATTTGAGTGGCACTATTAGCATCGAATAGAATTCATTCTCACACACAAGGCATTTAAACAGTTTTGATAAGCAAATGATTTTGGCTGAGATGTTCACCACACATGTGTGAATGGCTGTATTAAAACCCGGATGTGCTGAAGGTCTATCCGTAGCCTACACTGGCTGTGACTGAGGCTCACTTGTAGTAGCTACTCTAGTAATTCTAGTAGGCTAACCTACACTGCTCTTGCATTCTTGCATTGGGTATACGTCGGTAACGTAGGACGAAACACGTTCGTAGGCTACTGTACACGGAAGGGTAGGCTCTACTTGTCCTTGATATTTTCAGTCGTTCCCACCAAAAAGTGACGATGTTTGTGCATGGGATCTCTTCGAATCCTGATGTTTTGCACCGTTGCACCTTTTAGTCATATGGCAAACTGTTTTTTTCTGTTGTTGCAGACAAACATGGTCTACATTTTCAAAATTAGAAGTCGTTCTTTAAAATTGACCTGTTTTCTGGTTTGGCTGCATTCACCCTTTCCAGTGTTTAAGGTGAACGTATTGTATTACCTAAGGAAATAAAGGCACTCGAACATCTTTCTGGCGTGTGGAAGTGAAAAGCAGAAATCAATAGCGTGCGTTTAGTGCGCTGTCCAAGGTGCTGAACGAAAACGTCGAATCAGGCTCATATGGAAAGGGAGAGTAGGCTATAACTCGTGGTGCCGAATCAGGCTATGTTGAAAAGGGGAGAGCATCGTTTATGATGCCGCCACCCTACTGTTAGATAGACTGAGAGGGGATTTTGTTTTTGCTCTGTAGTATCAACATGTTTAAGTTGTTATTTGATATAGTTAGTAGAATAAGGGTAAGAACTTAATACTGTACCTTCCTTTTACAAATATGGTAACCAGTCTTGTAACTGATTTCAGAGAGGATGAAATGTTCAATTTATTGGTGTTGGTTTAATTATGTGTGCAGTATGTACATTGTCCCATAAACAACTGGAATATTTAGGATGTAGGTGATTATGTCTAGATGCCTTCATATTTGTTGACAGATTTGCACAAACACATTTTATCCCTCTGTAATTTTTGAATATGTGAAATAATGACCAAAATCCATGGACAAGGCCAAGTCCAAAAGACCATGATCCTAATCATTTCACAAACATCTTATGATTCAGTGAGTCATAATGCATCCATTTGTGGCAAAATATCATGAATATTTCCCTACTATCCCAAGCAACATACAGACAAAAGAAGTACAAACATAATGCAGAGTGCACCCTGCAGCTTGAAAAACTCATTGACATGCTTCATGAAAAACATAACTTTGACATGCTTAATGAAATATATTGTGCCTTACCACTAGGACCAAGTCCTTATTCATTCAAGTATGAAATTGCCATCGAAAAACTGTCCTTGTGTATCTCCATTTCTTACAAAGACCTTCTTTTTCTTTCTTGCAGAGGCAAATGTGAGTCACCAGATCCATCAGTCAGGGACGGCCGGAGAGCTCTCTGAAGTCTGTCCCACCGTTCATGCCAGCGGTGTGGGTGCCTCAGACCAGCTGGCCCCTGGTGAAGGGATCCCCATCTCTTCAGCCAGCCCCACTGCCCAGTGTGGAGACCCAAGGCCATGTTCTCCTCTAACTTCCTGAGTGGGGGCAACCCCCTCAGTGCCGTGTCCTCGGCCGTCAACAAGTTCAGCCTGTTCGGTGAGGAGGGAGAGCCTGAGCAGGACAAACAGAAACAGCAGCAGCAGCAGCAGCAGCAGCAGGCCAAGCCTCAGCAAAAGCCCCCAATCCAGCAGGGGAATGGGCAGCCTGCATCACAGTTGAAGGATGGCCCAAAGCCAGGGGGGCAGTCACCTCAAGGCCCGGCTAAAACTGGACCCCAGTCACAGCAGGGGCCCAGTAAGGGAGGACCTCAGCTGCAGTCAGGCCCTCAGAAGCCTGGGACTCATCAGCAGCCTGTAGGCCCAGGGCCCGGGGCTCGTGCCCCTGGGGCAGCCAAGGGAGGACCCTCATCACAGGGACCTGCAAAAGCTGCAGCCCAGACTAAAGGTGGCCCAGGGCCAGGGGGTAAATCACTGTGCCCAATATGCAAGAACACAGAACTTAATGTCCAATCCAAGGAGCCTCCAAACTATAAAAACTGTACACAGTGCAAGAGCCAGGTCTGCAGCCTGTGTGGATTCAGTCCACCAGACTCAGCGGTAAGACAGTTTATGTTCTAAATCCACTCTCACAAATGCACAGTATATTAATGTACCATCACTTTGTTCACAGTATAGGAATAGTTCTGTTATTCTTTGCAAAATTATATTGCAAAATGGCTGCTGTCCTTATGTGACTAAATGTTGTTTATGCATGTAAAATTGCAGTTTTGCCGAATGCAAGATTATGTTAACATATTTAGCAGAACTTTCTGGGAACAATGGAAATTTTCACTGTCTCTGTAGAGAAACAAACAGTTATAGCCCAGTTGAAAAAAATACTAGCATTCCTTATGATGGCCAAAAACAATGTGTGTAGATACTTAACCCTGATATATCTGCTGAAGTACATAATTATACTTTATTGCAACTACACGGTGGCACTTGGTTTATATGTAATATTTATGAGTTTCTAAGAACTCTGAGAAGGGTGTTTCATGTTTAGCCCTCTTCAGGTCCCTGCACCTTTATCCATGTATTGTCTTTTTTATGGCAACAGGAGGCATGCACTAACACACCTAAATGCATTGAAGCGTGAACCAGTTTACAGTTTCAACAGTAATCCCATTAGAGCCACATAATGCAATTAACTGCAGGATGCAGGCTATTGAGACTAATGAACATTAAGGGCTCATATGACATACTGTAGCACAAATATGTGCAGAATGCAGATGCCATATTCTCATAATAGATTGGAACCATATCAATGTGCTGGTCATTTATCTTCTTGTGTAATTACAGGGGAAGGAGTGGCTTTGCCTGAACTGCCAGATGCAGAGAGCTCTTGGAGGTGCTGAGCCTCCGGGCCCTCCTTTGAAGAAAGCCCAGCCCCAGGCCAGCAAACCTCCAGCAGCCTCACAACAACCGGCTGCCCCACAAAAGAAAGATACTCCCGGAACTTCTCAGACAAACCAGGCCACGTTGAATGCTGCCCCACCCAAGCAATCCCAGGAATCTGCGAAACCTCAACAACAGATGCCAAAGGGTGGACCCTCCCCTGCCAAATCTGCACCACAACAACAGCCACAACCACCAAAGCAGGAATCTGGCTTGTTTGGTTTTGGCTTTGGTGGTCTGACTGACACTGCTAGGTCCAGATCTCCTTCACCTCAACCTGTGTCTGGGAAGGTCATGGGCTTTGGCTCTTCCCTGTTCAGCTCGGCATCGAATCTGATCACCTCTGCTGTTCAGGATGAGCCAACAACGACACCAACACCCCCTACTGCCCGTAAGGAGTCTGTGTCAGCCCAGGGTCCTGCAAAGGTTCCGCCAGCTATGGAGAGTAAACCACCTGCAGGGGCACAGAAACCAGAGGCAAAAAAGGCTGAGCCCCCACAGCAGCCCAAGGCTACATCAGCGCCTGGCAGAAAGGATGAAGCCTCGCTGGGACCCCAGAAAAAAGAAGGACCCTCAGAGCTTCCTTCCAAAGCAGCTTCATCCTCCTGTCCTCTGTGCAAGGTTCAGCTCAATAAGGGCTCCAAGGATCCTCCAAACTACAACACCTGCACTGAATGCAAAAACACTGTATGCAACCAGTGTGGATTCAATCCCATGCCGCATGTCAAAGAGGTAAGAGACACCAAACTCCTCGACCTGTTTTTATATGTAGTCGTCAAGATTTACCATGTATGGTTAGTCAGTTGATCAGATTTGTATGTTATTGTGTACATCTCTGTGTTAAAACGGGCATTCTTAAAAACTAATTTAGTCATAGTTTTGTGCATCTGTGTTTTGTGCATTTTTGTGTTAAAATAGCATGAAATGTCAGAAACATGATCTCAGTTTTGGAGGTACATTTGAAAAACACACTCACAAATCACAGGGGGCACACAAGGAGCTGCACCATAGAAACATATTGAGTTGCTTAATGGATGATCAGCAACACTGTCTATAAGTGTATGTACTGTATATATGATCTGACTATAAATGGGCGACATAACTATGGAAGTGTACAAGTACCATGAAACATAGTTGAGAATTATTTATTTGTACTTTATTTTATCAAGGAAGAATGGAGGTAATGACTTCAATAGGTTGGTTGCCAAATGTCTTGGAATTTAGCAGAATGCTGTTATATTTGGTTTTGGTTTGGTTTTGGATTATGTTTATAAGGGCACAACATTCATTTATATTTTTATCTGTTTCTCCTTATTTTTTTGTTATTCATTTATTTATGTGCTCTTTGAACTGTTTTACTGAACACACTATACTACAGTATACTTCGCTATACACATATGCATAAGATCCTTACCTACATTTAGTTGTCACTGGAATAGATGTTCTACAGTAGTTCTGTTTTATATTCTCTGTGCATCCACCCAATACCCTTAACTACCACAAGGCATATTATTTTATTAATCTCTCCATAAAGTCAACCTCACCTTCTTTCTGGATACTGTGTAATGAATTAGACTGCTATACTATACTGAGTGTGATCCTCAAACTCAGACAAATGAACAGTGAAAATCACATGTGATTCCTCATTTGCATGGGAATGAGTGGATCTTGACACATTTATACAGTGAAAGCTCACATCTCCCTCAGGTCTTTCATCTGGCAGGGGAGACAATGTTAGCTTCAGCCCCTAATGGCTGATTCATCTATGAGGTTGTCTTCAATACAAAGGACTTGACCCTCGACTCTGTAATTTAATGCTGACCGTTTGCATGCATACTGACAAGGAGAGTCCAAGGATACTTGATGATGTGAAGCCACAACCGAAGAGATCATGGCCAGTCCCATATCAAAAGTTAATTTACAGACCTCTTCTTTTTAGGATCCGTTTAGACATGGCAACCAGTTAGACAGGAATTTACATTTCGCTTTAGTCAACCAGCTAAGGTCACCATTAACATGGTTGACTGTCTATATTAAGT
Organism: Sardinella tawilis; assembly: GCA_030264315.1. Lineage (NCBI taxonomy): Eukaryota > Metazoa > Chordata > Actinopteri > Clupeiformes > Clupeidae > Sardinella > Sardinella tawilis. The sequence goes on from JASCQY010000118.1 coordinate 20,632,641, forward strand.
GTCTGTCGTTGAAAACACTTTCTATTTACAAACAAGATGTGCAGTGAAGCCTATGATACCGAACTGAGCTGATTAGCCCTTATGATCCTCTTGCACAGAATCATACACAGTCCTTTCTTTGCAACAAACATTTGGGAAACATAGTCCAAATATCAAAAAACATTTTTAAACATTTTTTAACCCAAATCTCTTCATCCAGGGTGAATTTTGAAAATTTAGTCTGTTTCCCAAAGGCATGTGACAGATAGAAAGCAGACATGTAACTTTGAAAAACAGATTTGGCATTTGACATGGCACACATTTGTTAATGAACCAAATGTCAACCAGATCACAAAATCATAACATGATAAAGATAAAGACATGAGCTCTATTGATTAGTAATATTATATAATACAATAATGTAATATATAAAAATGCTTGACTCACATGAAATGATTCTTCCTTGGAGGAGATGACATCCTCTAGTTGTACTGTATGGTGTCTGGGTGTGGGGTATTCTGTCTATTTACAGATCTCAGGTATTTTAAGGAGTTTGACCAGCACACAGTAAGTGAAAAGTGGACTCTTTGTGGAGCAGTATTGAGGCATGCAATAGTGATTTACCAATTTAATATCATTACAGGTCAAGGAGTGGCTATGTTTAAACTGCCAAATGAAACGAGCACTTGGAGGAACTGATCCTCCTGGACCTATGATGAAACACCCACCACAGTCTAAAAAACCCTCCCCAGCATCCCAACCCCTTAACAAAGCTGTTGCTCCCCCTGTCTCACCTCAGAAGAAACAGGAATCACCACCTGTGACTGGACAAGATGTAAAGAAACTTGCCCAAACTAGTCAGTCTGCCCCATCTACCAAACAGCACCCACAACAACAGCGACCTCAGCAGGTCCCTAACAAAATGCAAACAACTAGGAGTCAAGCCTCCCCTGCCAAATCCGCTGCTCCTGCGCAATCTGAACCCCCGAAAGAAGAGTCTAGCTTCTTAGGCTTTGGTTTTGGTGGAGCAAAAGACAAACCCAGATCACGTTCTGCCTCACCACAACCCACTGGATCTGTTACTGGGAAGGTTTTTGGCTTTGGCTCCTCAATCTTCAGCCAAGCGTCTAACTTGATTTCATCTGCAGTGCAAGATGAGGGCCCCACTAAATCCCCAGCTGTTCAGAAAGATTCCACATCAGCCCAGGCCTCACCCATAACATCCTCTGTTGACAGCAAGAGTGACAAGAAACCAGAGGGTGCAAAACAAGAGCAAAAGTCATTTGATCAAAAGAAAACAGAGGCAAAGTCAGCCAGTCAGCAGCCAGATAATGTTTTGAAAGATAAAGAGAAACAACTATTAGGTGAATTATCAAAAGCTCCTACACAAAGAAAAGATACTTTTACACCTGGCAGCCTTGAGCATTCATCAGAACAGCCCAACAAGTCACAGACCAAGCCTGTTTCATCACCTGTCAAAAGGGTCCCCCAAGGTGATAAAAAACCTGAGAGTGATAAACCATCAAGCCAACCTTATCCTGAAGGGAAAAGTCAAACTAGTGCAAACCCAACTGATCAGCAGACTCCACAGCAAAATGTGTTTAAACCACAGAGCACTGGCCAACCTCAACAACAGATACCAAGCTCTGTTGGTTCACCTGTCAAAGTCACACCTAAATCCCAAACTGAACCACCGAAGCAAGATTCGGGCTTGTTTGGCTTTAGTTTCGGTGGGGTTAGAGATAGATCTAGATCTCAGTCACCAGCATCTCAACCAGAGGACTCTGTCTCTAACAAGGTTTTAGGGTTCGGATCCTCTATTTTCAACTCAGCATCTAGCTTTATCGGCTCTGCTGTACAAGATGAATCTACAAACAAACAAGCTAGTGACAGCAAAAACCCTACAAATGAAGTGAAATTAGAAGACAGTAAACAAATAGATAAAAAGCCTGAGAATAAAATACCTGTAGAAACAAAGCAACCACCTATGTCAGCCACTAAATCCACTGCACCAACACAGCCTGTAGACAAGGATAAACCTTTTGCCACACCTCAGTCCAAAGATACTAAAGCTGTTAGCTCCCCACAGAAAAAGCAACCCCCACCATCAACACAGCTCAATAGTGTAGACACAAATAAACAGCCTTCCAGCACAAAAACTGGACCAGTTCAAAAGACAACGCCATCTGACCAGAAACATGCTGATGACAAAAAAGTAGGTTCCTCACCTCTAAAACAGACTCCTACTCATGAAGTCACTCAAAAACCTCAACAACCAACACCATCAGCAGCAGCTTCACCTAAGAAAGCTGTCCCACCACCATCTGATCCTCCCAAACAGGATTCTGGATTCTTTGGGTTTGGATTTGGTAGCCCATCTAGATCCCAGTCACCTTCGTCTCAAGCGCATTCATCAGTCTCTGGAAGGGTTTTAGGATTTGGCTCATCTCTCTTCAGCTCAGCATCTACTTTAATCACCTCCACTGTAGAGGAGAGCTCAGACAAGCAACCCACTGAAATAAAGGACTCTATTTCTTCTCACAAAATATCAAGTGACACCAAACCACCACTTAAATCAGATGATAAGAAGGTTGAGCAACCAGTGTTTACAGGAAACAAGCTAGAGGACAAAAAAACAGAGGTTAAGAAACTGAATGTAGACTCCCAGGACACACCACCATTTGTTTCAGTAAATACATCTTCAAAACCACAGGGGCAAACTCAACCTCAACAGAAAGAAACAGCTATACCTTCCTCACCAAGTAAACAGCCTATACCATCTGTGCAGGTAAAAGAAACAGGAGCTCCTAATGTTGGCTCAAGGTTGAGAGAAGATAGCAGGGTTCAGCAGCCTGCTAAATTACCAAACAACCCTAGTCAGTCACCACTGAAACAGCAAATCCCACCACAAAAACATAATGAACAGTCTCCCACCAGAACTGTGTTACAGGCAAAATCTGAAGCACCAAAACAAGAGTCTGGATTTTTGGGATTTGGTTTTGGCAAACCTGCATCTGCCTCAACTCAGTCCACAGAATCTGTATCTGGGAAAGTTTTTGGGTTTGGATCCTCCATTCTCAGTTCAGCATCAAACTTTGTGAATTCAGCTGTCCAGAGTGATTCCACTATTGCAGCTCCTAGCTCTTCTCAGAAAGATGCTGTATTACAATCCTCTACCAAGAAACCAGAGCCCAAACCAATCACTGCACAAAAAGATGAAACAGCATCAGTAAAACAGCAGAGCAAGGCATCAACTACAGCTCCTATAATAAAAGGACCTGGCATACAGGAACAAGTGGAGAAGAAATCACAAGACAATAAACAGGAAGATAGAGAGCAAATGGTTAAGACGCAGGAAATCAAGATAGAAGGTGATGGAAAACAAGAGAGTACCAGCATTAAAGACATCAAACAACAACCCTCAGACATAAAAAAGAATGTTCCTGTACCAACCACTCAACAGAACAAGGAGCTTCCTAAAAGACTTCCTGAGAGTAAAGATTCTTCTACAACTGGTGCCCCACAAAGAAAAGGAATTGCCCAATCAGTACAGCCAAGCAAAACAGATCACAAAGCCCAGCCAGTTGATAATCGACTTGAGGATAAACAATCTCAAGATTTGAACACCAAACCCGAAAAGATTCCAGAACACGAATCTGTAAAAATTGAAGTTTCTGGAAAATCAAATGTGAACCCGACCCAATCCAAACAGGCTCCCCAAGAACCCAAACCCTCAAAACCTCTTCCTCAATCTCAGGCAGCAAAGTCACAGCAGCCAGTGCTGAAACCCACTGTCCCCTCTACAAAATCAGTGCCCTCTGCACAGTCCGAACCTCCAAAACAAGAGTCTAGCTTCTTTGGTTTTGGTTTTGGAGGTATTAAAGATACATCAAGATCTCGTTCACCTTCACCTCAACCAGCAGGATCTGTTTCAGGCAAAATGTTAGGATTTGGCTCTTCAATCTTTAGTTCTGCATCGAATTTCATATCCTCTGCAGTCCAAGATGAACCATCTTCTGTGCAAAAGGGGCCTGTTCCACCACCACCATCTCAGCAAAAAGGTCCCGTTCTACCGCCACCTGGGCAAAAGGGAGCTGTTCCACCACCTTCAGAACAAAAAGGAGCTGTACCACCACCATCTCAGCAAAAAACAACTGCTCCACCACCCTCTGGGCAAAAGGGAGCTGTTCCACCACCTTCAGAACAAAAAGGAGCTGTAGCACCACCATCTCAGCAAAAAGCAGTCGCTCCATCACCCCCTGGGCAAAAGGGAGCTGTTCCACCACCTTCAGAACAAAAAGGAGCTGTGCCACCACCATCTCAGCAAAAAGCAGCTGTTCTACCACCTTCAGAACAAAAAGGAGCTGTACCACCACTATCTCAGAAAAAAGCAGCTGTTCTACCACCTTCAGAACAAAAAGGAGCTGTACCACCAACATCTCAGCAAAAAGCAGCCGTTCCACCACCCCCTGGGCATAAGGGAGCTGTTCTACCACCTTCAGAACAAAAAGGAGATGTACCACCACTATCTCAGAAAAAAGCAGCTGTTCCACCGCCACCTGGGCAAAAGGGAGCTGTTCCACAACCATCTCAGCAAAAGGGAGCTGTTCCACAACCATCTCAGCAAAAGGGAGCTGTTCCACCACCTTCAGAACAAAAAGGAGCTGTACCACCACCATCTCAGCAAAAAGCAGCTCTTCCACCACCATCTCAGGAAAAGGCAGCTGTTCCACCACCGCCTGTGGAAAAGGCAGCTGTTTCACTACACCAAAAGGCAGCTGTTCCACCACCATCTCAGGATAAGACATCTGTTCCAACCCCACCTGGGAAAAAGGGAGATGTTTCACTAGAACAAAAGGCAGCTGTTCAAAAGCCGGCTACTCTACCACCATCTGCAGAAAAGGTAGCCTTGCAAAAAAACCCAGAAACACCCCCAGTAAAAGAGCAAAAGGAAGCTCTTCAAACCGAAACACCTTTATCAGTACAAGTCACATCAGAATCAAATCAGAACATTGCACAAAAAATAATAGAGAGAGCAGATGATGTAAAAACAGATGCAAAGAAAGTAGAAAAGCTGGCTAATGTTGGATCACCTGTCAAGAAGTTAGCTGAAGCAACAGTGAAGAATAAAAATGAAGTTTTGGAAAAGACAGTAGAGAAACCACAGGAACATAAACCAAATGTCCTTACACAGGAAGACAGAGGACTACAAGAAAAAATATATCAGGAGAAAAAACTAGATGACATAGAAAAGATGAGACATAAACCAGATGAGAGAAAATTTGAGGGAGCAAAGGTAGACAAAAAGACAACAGAGGACAAAAAAACATCTGCTGTTTCATCCATCATGACAAAAGACAAGGAACCGGAGGCTAAAACATTATTAGCTCCATTAAATAAGGACTCTACCCCATCACCATCTGGGAAAGAAGATGTTCCCTTATCAGCTTCTCCTCAAAGGAAGGAATCAGTCCACAAAGATTCTCAAAAAACTGCTACTCAAAGTAAAACTACTGCACCAGGTGTCAGACAGCCGCCACCACAAATGTCTAATCCACAAAAGATCCAGCAGAAAACACCCAGCACTAGTGACTCACCAGGAAAAGCTAAACCACAAATAGAGGCTGAACCTCCTAAACAAGAGTCCAGCTTTTTTGGATTTGGGTTTGGTGCAGCTAAAGATGCATTAAAATCCCAGTCCAACTCTGCAGGTGCTGTTTCAGGCAAAGTTATTGGCTTTGGCTCATCAATTTTCAGCTCAGCATCTAATTTAATAGCAACTGCACAAGAAAAGCCTTCAGAAAATCTGCCTGTGGTGCAGAAAGCCCCTCCACAATCGCAAGTCACAGCCAAACCTGTTGTAGAGAAAAAGCCACCTACAGTTGAGACAGCAGTAGACAAAACATCAAACAAACAAGAAGCAAAAACAGACAAAACAACAGTGAAGGACAGTAAATCAGAGGGAAAGGGTGTTGAGAAAGCTGAAGAAATAAAAACCGATCTAAACAATTTACAAATTTCTGAACCAGAGGCTTGTAAGTTAGTAAAGGACAAGATACCCATAGAAAATATGGATCCAGAAAGTAAAACATCTGATAATACTCAACCTAAGGATGTACAGATCAAACCTGCCTCTGCTGCCAAAAAGCCCCCTACAACTTCACAAACCCAGTCTCAGCCATCCCCTCATAAAAACACAGTTTCTACAGATGATACAGAAAAGGCAAAAATGCCCCCTGGATCAGTGCAAAGTATAAAGTCTGATTCTTCAGAACCTGTTCCTCACTCTAAAGAAAACAATCCTCAGAAATCTACTCAAGGACAGAAACCTTCAGAGGCACAGAGTACCATATTGACTAAAGAGTCAAATGTGAACCAGGTCATACAAAATCCTTCACCACAAAAATCCACCCAACAGCAAGTACCTAGTAAATCTCCACAGCAAACTCTTAAAGATCCTGACAAACACCCAGCGCAGCCACATCCCGAACCTCCAAAACAGGATTCTGGATTCTTTGGTTTTAGTTTTGGTGGAGCTAAAGACAGATCTAGATCTCAGTCTCCTATAACTCAACCAGCAGATGTGAGTGGTAAGGTGTTAGGTTTTGGTTCATCCATTTTCAGTTCAGCGTCCAGTTTTATCTCCTCAGCTGTAAAGGATGAGCCAACTGCTACATCTGCATCCACTCAAAAAGAACCTGCAGGTCAGCCTGGCAAACAATCTGTTGGAGACACTAAACAAATCACAGAAAAACTAAATGAGGAAAAAGAAAAGAAAAGTGGTCCAGAAGTGAATGAAATTAAAACTGTCCATGGAAAACTGGATGACAAAAATCATGAAGAAACAAATATTACACCAGGCAAGGCTGTGCAGAATCCAGCTGTCAAGATGCCTGTGGCAAAAGTGGCCACTTCAACCTCACCCCAAAAGAGTGTTCCACCACTAGGACAGCAAACAGGCATGGCAGAACCTACTAAGCCCATTTCCAAGTCCCCAGACCAGACATTATCACAGCCTGAAAATGATAGCAAGAAATCTCAAGATACTCCCATCATATCAGAAACAAAAGCCCTCACTGTTGCACCTGATAAACCACAACCACAAAATTCTAAACAAGAGCCAGTAAAGTCTCAAAAGACACCAATTGGAACAACATCCCCAGCCAAAGTACAGCCTGTGACCCCCAAGCAGGAAACCAGTTTTTTTGGCTTTGGATTTGGTGGAGGTAAAGAGGCTCCTAAAACCCCTGGTGCTTCAAAGCCTGATCCGGTTGCGGGAATGCTGTTTGGTTTTGGTGGGGCTAAAGACACATCTAGATCCAGATCAACTTCACCCCAGGCCACAGGGTCTTCCTCAGGGAAGATGTTTGGTTTTGGGTCCTCCCTACTCAGCTCAGCCACAAATTTAATATCTTCAGCTGTCCAAGATGAGGCATCCAATATTCCTGTTGCACAAAATGAGTCTTTGCCAGTCCCGGCCTCTCCTAAGAAAATAGGGGAGACACCATCTATAATACAGAAGCAAGAGGGAAAACAAATTCTGCAAAAACAGAGTCAGAGTTCATCAACAGAGAAAAAAGCTGGCCTTGTTTCAGAGCCCACATCATCACCAACTCTAAGCAGAGGAAAGAAATCCTCTTGTCCCCTCTGCAAAGTGGATCTCAACATGGGCACCAAGGAAGCACCAAATTACAACACCTGCACTGAATGCAAGAGTGTTGTATGTAACCTCTGTGGATTCAATCCAGTGCCACACCTCACAGAAGTAAGACTATCTCTTCAGACAACCAACAAAAGACATTACTTTAAGTTCAAAACATTTCATTTACACAGTAGTGCACAAAGACATTCACCATCCATTGCCATTGTTAATGCCCGTTTCCCAATATTGGTTCTACTACTAAACTTTTCTTTCTGGTTGGACTAATAGTATTGTGATTTACTTTACACTGTGTATGCCTTTTTGTGTGCATGTGTTACTCTATATTAATCTTTTATTTCTAGTTACTTAACCTTGATATTGTGCTATTTGTGTAATTTGTGGTACTTAATATATTTCAGTAAAGTAGACTGCACACAAAAGGCAGATCTGTCTGTTTTTAACATATAGCCAAGGCTGGTTCCTTATACTGTATGTCCCTGCAAATATCTGTTGGATGAAATTAATTTAGAATTATGTTCAAAGAACAGAATCAGAAGAGCTGATAAAAACTGGAAATTTTGGACAGATATGCCTTGAGGTATCTTCATGACATACTTGTGTGTAGTCTGCTTACAGGTATATGTTTTATTATTAGTGGTATTTACTGTATTTTGTTGGTTGGATGTTTTTTGGGGGGATTCATTCAGCATGCATACCTACCTCTTCTGTCAGTACACTATTATTTATATATAATGTGTTTTTATGATAAATGTGTAAATATATTCTTTGAAGGGAATAATGCTTAACTTCAAAGACATTAACATGCTATTTATGAGCATAGTTCTACAGAAGACAGTGACTTTTGAACTAGACATTGTTAAAATAGAACGATTGCTATTTTACCAAAATACTACCAAAGCAGTGTAATATGCTTCTTCACCCTGTTCTAAGAAAACAAACATTTGAAAATTGACCAGATTTGTGCAAAGAAAGTTTTTGGGGTACACTGAGTTTTCATGTCCCAATATATATTGTGTGCTGTATTCATGGTAGAATTTAAAAAGCTAAACTTGTGTTTTACCTGATGACATGTTAGTGATGGCATGCATGGTAGCATGTAGCTGCAGTTCTTAGCACTGAAAATTGCAGAAGAGGTGAAATGGATAATATGACATTTTCAGAGATTTACAGTTTTGTGCAGTCACCGATAATTTGGTCAAATCTGCACTGTTTGTTTTCTCAGGACATGGTTAGGAGGGTGTTTCATTGTTTTGTAAGGATCTGGTTGAAAAGCCACTATCTTTGTATTTTTAGCTAATCTGTTTTTTAGATGGGCTGTCTTGGCAAACAAATATTTTATAAATATCAGGGCAGTGGAATTCATTATAATACATTTTATGTGTTCTTCCTTTGTTTATAATGAACCATGCATTGAGAAGCACTTTGAAAGTTACCAGGAAAGCGCTTTATAATGCAGGCTGTTTTTTCCTCCTGTAGGTGTATGATTTTTCCGTTGGTACTGTGTTGGTGTTTGTGGTTTTGTTCCAATTCTATTGAACTTTGAGTTTTTGGTTTTGTATCATTGTGAATAAACATCAATATTCAGGCACTCAACTATTTTTTTTGATTAATAAGATGTTATATTTTCACCATTTTGCATCCCAAGCTATTTATTTAATATGGTATAAAATATGTAATATTTGCATGACTTTTTCAATACTAACCCAGAGTAATACTTTATTCCTGCATACTGTATGTAATGGCTGGAAACGCAGGTGCTCATAGCATTGTTTCCGTATCATTGCAGGTAAAGGAGTGGCTTTGTTTGAATTGCCAGACACAGCGGGCTCTTGGAGGTATGGAACCTCCGGGGCCTCCTATGATGAAGCCTCAGACTAACAAAGTATCAGCACCTTCCCAACCAGCTGGCAAAGATGCACCTGTTCCAGACTCTACACAAAAGATGGTTTCACCTCCAACAGGGGCCCAAGACGGAGACAAAAAAGTTGAGAAACCACCTACTGCTGAAAACAAAGCCTCTACACAGCAAGGGTCTGGGAAACCTGCACAGCCAGCTGTGAAAGCTGAAGCCTCTCCAGCTAAATCTCCGGCACCGCCACCACAAGCTGAACCACCCAAACAGGAGTCTGGTTTGTTTGGCTTTGGCTTTGGTGGTCTAACTGATACTGCTAGGTCTAGATCTCCTTCACCTCAACCTGTGTCGGGGAAGGTCATGGGCTTTGGCTCTTCCCTGTTCAGCTCGGCATCGAATCTGATCACCTCTACCATTCAGGATGAGCCAACACCAACGCCACCTACTGCTCGTAAGGAGTCTGTGTCGGCCCAGGGTCCTGCAAAGGCTCCACCAGCTGCAGAGACTAAACAACTTGGAGTAGCACAGAAACCAGAGCAGAAGAAACTAGAGGACAAAAAGCCTGAGGAGAAGATCCCACAGAGTGCCCCTCAAGCTAAGGTGACAACTGAGCCACAGAAGAAAGAATCTCAAAGTAGTTCGGGCTCATCTTGTCCACTCTGTAAAGTACCGTTGAACATAGGTTCTAAGGATCCTCCTAACTATAACTCTTGCACTCACTGTAAGGCTACTGTATGCAATCTGTGTGGATTTAATCCCACACCCCATCTTACTGAGGTAAGTCAACTGTATACACCATCAAATAAGAAAAAAAAATACTATACATTGTTGTTCCTTCATGTGTAATACTGTTTATTTAAATGCATTGTGTAAGTGTACAACATGCCTTCAATTTCATTATATATATACATATATATATATATATATATATTACAATGCTTTTAATATTACATTTAAAACTATTTGTAAATAAATTATCATGTATGGTTAATATGATTATTAATGTACTGTTACAGGCCAAGGAATGGCTTTGTTTGAACTGCCAGATGCAAAGAGCTCCAGGACCACCCCAACCACAACCCAATAAAGCCCCATCACCATCACAGCCCCAAGTTAAAATGCCATCCTCTCAGCAGAAAGAAGAAGCCAAACCATCAGAGCCCACGCAGTCCCAGCAGCAAAAACCTCCCCAAAAAGAAGACCCTGGTAAACAGCAAATGCCAAAAGGTGCAACATCTCCAGCCAAAACTGCTCCACAACCAGAGGCAAAACCAACTAAGCAGGAGACTAGCTTGTTTGGGTTTGGGTTGGGTGGTATCACAGACACAGTTAGATCGAGATCTCCGTCTCCTCAACCTGCTGAGTCGGTGTCTGGTAAGGTTATGGGTTTTGGCTCTTCCCTATTCAGTTCGGCATCGAATCTGATCACCTCTACCGTTCAGGATGAGCCAACACCACCTACTGCACGTAAGGAATCTGTGTCAGCCCAGGGCCCTGGTAAGGCTCCACCAGCTTCAGAGACTAAACCTGTAACAGCACAGAAAGTAGAGGAGAAGAAAGCAGAGGCTCCTGCAAAGACCACTGCGCCATCAGCAGCAGAGACCAAACCACCTGCTGCACAGAAACCAGATGACAAGAAGCCAGATGTAGCTGCACAGGCCAAAGCACCACCAGCTGCTGTTAAAAAGGAGGAACCCCCACCAAAGGCTCAAGAGTCTCAGACTGATCCATCAAAGGGAAAATCATCCTGCCCGCTTTGCAAAGTAGATCTCAACATTGGCTCTAAGGATCCACCAAATTACAGTACTTGCACAGAATGCAAAACTATTGTGTGCAACCTTTGTGGATTCAATCCTATGCCTCATCTCACTGAGGTAAATGTTGCATTTATCTGATGTTCTACTGTACTGCATTTAAGTAATACATAAGTAATTTGCTAGTTTTTCTGTTACTTAACATTAAAGTACGGCTATTTTGTACTGTTGTTCAACATGCACTAAATGCAACCATTGTACTTTTGCAGGTTAAAGAATGGCTGTGTTTGAACTGCCAGACTCAACGAGCCCTTCGTGGAGTAGAACCTCCAGGGCCTCCTGCATCACAAGAGAAGAAACCCCAGGACAAACCATCAACAACTGCTGCCCCTAAAGTCCAGCCGCAAGACCAAGGGAAACCTCAACAAAAGATTCCAGAAGGACCTCCTGCTGCTAAACCTGCACAAGCGCAAGAAGCAGATCAACAGAAACAAGAGGGTGGATTCTTTGGATTTGGATTTGGAGGAGTGAAAGACAAAGCTCGTTCTCGGTCGCCATCCCCTCAGCCTGCTGAATCTGTCTCAGGAAAGGTCTTTGGGTTTGGCTCCTCCTTCCTCAGTTCAGCCTCTAATTTAATCACCTCTGCTGTTCAAGATGAGACCCCTGGCTCGCAATCCCCCTCCCGTAAGGGCTCCATACAAGCTCAACCCCCATCCCAACCAGCTTCCCGAAAGGGCTCTGTCCAAGCCCAGCCTCCATCCCAACCAGCTTCCAGAAAGGGTTCTATCCAAGCTCAACCTCCATCCCAGCCCCCATCTCGAAAGGGCTCTGTCCAAGCCCAGCCTACAACTAAAGTTCCTTCTGCAATCGATACCAAGCAATCAGCTTTGGCCGACCAGAAGCTAGAAGAAAAGAAACCAGAAGCAAGGAAAGCAGTGGAGCCTGCACAAGTGAAGACACCATCAACACTGCCTAAAACAGAATCTACTACGAAATCAGTCCAGTCATGTCCACTGTGTAAGGTTGATCTTAACATGGGCTCAAAGGATCCTCCAAACTACAATACATGCACAGAATGCAAGAATACGGTGTGCAACCTGTGTGGCTTCAATCCAATGCCACATCTCACAGAGGTATGTATTTAAGTTTTTACTGAGATGCTGTTTTAATGAGTTGTTGTCTTCAAGTTAAAATGACATAATGAGGATGATTGCTTTGTGGTTTTTCACACAACACAAACCTCAATTTTTTAAAATACATTTCTAGAAAAAAATCAATTAATGAATATTCCTTTCAATTTTAGGTCCAGGAGTGGCTTTGCCTGACATGCCAGATGCAGAGGGCAACTGCAGGGATGGAGCCACCAGGACCACCAATGGTGAAACCACCATCACAGCCTGCTAAGGTCCCAGCAGCATCACCACAAAAGAAAGAGACCCCTGTTGCTCCTGCACCACAGCCAACAGAACCTACAGCTCCTGGGTCACCTAAAGTCAAAGCTGTTCCTGCAGCAGCTTCCCCCAAAACAACAGAAGCCCCAGCACCTGCCTCTATACAAAAGAAAGAGGCCACACCACCTGCCTCACCCAAAGTCAAACAGGCTCCAACACCTGGATCCCCAAAAGTTAAAGAAGCACCATTACCACCCTCACCAAAAAAGAAAGAAGTTCCAACACCATTGTCACCAGTAAAGAAAGATATGGTGGAAGCAGGATCTCCACAAAGACGCCAGTCAACTCCAGGTGTTCCAACACCTCAACTTAAAAGGGATGTTAGTGTCAATGGCTCTCCAAATAGGCGGCAGTCGTCTCCAGCTGCAGCAGCCACACCAGGATCTCCTCTTGCAGGATCTCCCAACAGGCGACCATCATCTCCTGCAGCTCCAGGATCACCTCTCAGGAAAGCAAGTGTTGATGCTGGTTCCCCACAAAGGAGGCTTTCCTTTGCTGGAGCTTCTCCACCTCCAGGCTCACCTGTGAGAAAGGAGGCAGTGTCAGATGGCTCTCCACTTAGGAGACAGTCAACTCCTGCCACAGGGGCACCTCAAGGATCTCCTTTAGCAGGTCCTCAAAGCAGGAGACAGTCCTCCCCAGTGGTAGTCCCCAGTCCAGGTTCACCAAAAAGCAAGCAGGCTCCAACACCAGGATCTCCGAAGTTGAAAGAGGCTCCAGAACCACCTTCGCCCAAAAAGAAAGAAGCCCCTGCTCCAGATTCACCATTGAAAAAGGGTGAAGTGGATACAGGTTCCCCTAACAGAAGGCAGTCCTCTCCTGCAGTACCTGCTACTCCAGATATGGCTAGTACAAAAGAGAATTTGGCAACAGCTGCAGCGCTTAGAAGACAGTCTTCACCAGCAGTAGCCCGTGGACAGGTTCAGAAGCCTGCTTCTCCCAAACCAATTGAACAAACAAGCTCTTCTGAAACCAAGCCAAGTGGAACCCCACCAAAGCAACCAGTAATGCCACCAACACCTCCACAGAAAGAGACTGCCACACAACAGGTGCAGAAAACTGAAAAGCCTGCACAGGCACCTGCCAAACCCACACCTGCAGCACAAGAGCAAGCTCCCAAACAGGAATCTGGATTCTTTGGTTTTGGATTTGGAGGTAAAGCAGCACCAAAAGAACAGCCTCCAACACCTTCAAAGCCCACTGAGTCTGTGGCTGGGAAACTGTTTGGCTTGGGTGGTCTCACTGATACAGCTAGATCTCGCTCTCCTTCACCCCAGCCTGCAGAGTCAGTTTCAGGGAAGGTCTTTGGCTTTGGCTCCTCTATTTTCAGCTCAGCTTCTAATCTGATCACTTCTACAGTTCAGGATGAGCAAACTCCAACACCACCTACTACCCGAAAGGAGTCGGTGTCAGCTCAGGGTGCCACTAAGCCACCTGTGGCGGCAGAAGCAAAACCACCTGCTGCACTGAAGCAAGATGATAAGAAAGCAGAGGAGAAGAAGACAGAGAGGGAGCCAACAGTTCCTACTAAAAAGCCCCCAGATGCACAAGCTCCACCAGCTGCAGCAAAAACATCTTGCCCACTTTGCAAAGTGGACCTTAACATAGGCTCCAAGGATGCACCCAACTACAACTCATGCACTGAATGCAAGAATACTGTGTGCAACCAGTGTGGGTTTAACCCTATGCCACATCTTACAGAGGTAAGCTCAATGGATTTCAGAAATATTTTTTATGAAAAGAAAACATGAAGCCAGAACATATATGTAAAAAAACATGCAAAGAAGGCATTTTCATGGACCTGAAACAGGAAAGATAAAAATTGGAAAGTAGCTGCAGAAAATGAGCTAAAATATTCATAAGTATTTGTTCATTTTACAAGGTTACGCTCTTGCATTAGCATTTTTCAGGATCATGACAAACTAGACACACTTTCCTCTCCCCTGTAAGCCTGAGATAACACATTTTCTGTAAAAATAGATTATAGTCAAGGGATACAAATCACTGCGTAAATGAGGGGATACAGTACTGTATGTGTGTGGATTACACTCTCCTTGGAGAGTAATTGACATGCCTCATTGAAAATAATGCAACCTCATTATCTGAACCCTATTTATTGATTTCTATGTGTCTCAGCAAGTGTTGTGAACAGTAGCCTATGAGTGATGGGAGTAGAGTCTTGTTGACCCCAGTTATTTTAAAATCGTTTCAGGTTAAGGAGTGGCTCTGCCTGAACTGTCAGATGCAGAGAGCTCTTGGGGGTATGGAGCCACCTGGCCCACCTGTGAAGACACCTCAGGCGCTACCAGGCAAAGTTTCTGCTCCTCCGTCACCACAGAAAAAGGAGACCCTAGCCAGTGTGGAACCTCCACAGAGCCTGAAGCCTGCAGTTGTTGAGAAACCATCAGAGCAACCTCCTGCTGCAGCAGCTAAACTACCGGTTTCTACCGCACCGCAAAAAACAGCTCCACAGCAAGAAGCAGGGAAACAACCGCAACAACCTGCAAAAGAGGCAGCCCCACCACCTGCCAAGGCAGTTCCACTGCCACAGCCCGAACCTCCCAAACAGGAGTCTGGATTCTTTGGTGGATTTGGTTTTGGTGGAGCAAAAGAGACCACCAAAGCTCAACCCACGCCGCCATCCAAGCCTGCGGAGTCTGTTACAGGGTTCTTTGGCTTTGGCAGCCGCACAGACACAGCTCGAGCTCGGTCTCCTTCACCCCAGCCTGCTGAGTCGGTGTCTGGGAAGGTTATGGGCTTTGGCTCTTCCCTGTTCAGTTCAGCATCAAATCTAATCACCTCTACCGTTCAGGATGAGCCGACACCAACACCACCTACTGCCCGTAAGGAGTCTGTCTCAGCTCAGGGTCCTGGTAAGGCTCCACCAGCTGTGGAGACTAAACCACTTGCAACAGCACAAAAACCAGAGGAGAAGAAGGCTGAGGCTCCTGCAAAGGCCACTGTGCCCCCAACTGCAGTGAAAAAGGAAGATCCTCCAGCAAAGCCCTCTGAAGCTCCAGCCCCCCAACAACCTGCTCCTGCTAAGTCATCTTGCCCACTCTGCAAAGTGGATCTCAATATTGGCTCCAAGGATACTCCCAATTACAACACCTGCACAGAGTGCAAGAACATGGTGTGTAACCTTTGTGGTTTCAATCCCATGCCTCATCTTGGACAGGTAAGAACACATTTTTTTATGTTAATCCTGACTAGCTACAGTAAGCATCTGTGCCTCTTGTCCTCTGTTATGTAAGGAATGGGTTGTTTTAAATGGGAAGTCATTGTGCTTTGCATGAGCTACTAGTACTTAATCCTTAGTGTCCAGTGTATAAGTGATATCTAAAGGATTAAGTCAGTGACATCTATTATCTGGTGCACATGTCATAGGCTGTGAGTCAAGGCATATTGATAGAGCTCGCCATATTGATATCTGTCTCTTTTCTTTCTATCTGCGGTCAGTTAATGTTTAATTTAAGGTGTAAAACACTGTTTCTCTGATCAAGTGGGCAAATTTGATATTAGGGAAGTTTTGGATTTGTTGCTAAAATTAACTTCCTAACTCTTGTGCCAAGGTATGTGGAGTATGAAAAGTTTAAAAGTGTGACCTTAGCTCCTTTTCAGCACATTTTATGTCATATTTTTACACTAGATGCCAGCTTCAGTCAGTGACTGTGGTTTTCCCCACAGAATTCTAAGAATGTTTATCAGAGGGAGGGACATTTGAAAAGCAGGATTATAAATGTGAAGATTATCCTAAAATTTGAATGTAATTAAACTTAATTTGGTTAGTTGCCCAGATTTTTGGTGTATGTATGTGTGTGTACACAAGCATGTGTGTGAGTGTATAATGCACGTGTGTGTGTGTACGCGTGTGGGTGTGTGTGAGTGGGCCGTGGGTGTGCAAACGGTTTTAGCTTAGCTTGTATCCCTTGTTGTTTCCCTTAGATAAGTTGTGTTTTTTTATGTTTGTGTGTCCATGTACCACGTGCGTGGTGAATGTTTATAAGCGTGCTGCAGGGTTAGCTTCCTCAAATGTGAAACGTGTCGGGCAGCCTTTCGTGTAAGTCTCCTGCTTCCCTGCTGCCTGAGCGGCGCATATGAAATTACATAATGGCCTATGCGAAGATCCGCCCAGCAGCAGAGGAGGGCAGGAACTCTATTAAAGTGATTGAAGGTTGTGCAACAGCATTAACGCGATGGGATCTTATGGGCATGTGTGTGTGTGTGTGTGTGTGTGTGTGTGTGTGTGTGTGTGTGTGTGTGTGTGAGTGTACATGTGTGTGTGTGTGTGCCTAT
>JASCQY010000118.1:20655816-20686773 GCA_030264315.1 Sardinella tawilis
GTGTGTGTGTGTGTGTGTGTGTGTGTGTGTGTGTGTGTGTGTGTGTGTGTGTGTGTGTGTGCATGTGTGTGTGTAAGCATGTGTGTCTAAGCTGTGAGCACATGGGCTTGGGTGTGATATGCCAATAAGTGGTAGTAAGATTGATTTCATGGTAACCCCTGTGCTGCAGGTCTGTGCACATCCTTTTTTGTTGTTGTTCCGATATATTATTTGACCATCTGCTCATTGCCCAAAGCCGGAGGACAAGGTTACTATTGAAAATCACCAAAATCTCCCATAAGCATACTGACACCTACAGTCAGTGAGCCCAACTCATTCCCAGTCTATCATCTTAACTATTCAGTTAGGCCTACTACAGAATGCCAGTGCCAGATAATAACTAATAACTAAGTTCAAGCAGACCATCAGTCCTGCCTTTTCAATGGTCATCCATCCATTTGTCACTGGTTTCCGATGATGTGCATTCATATAAGTGAAATTATATGTCGCATATATGTGCAACGTGACATTTTCATTGTCACACTATACTCTCTGTGATATGCTTCCAGCACTGCCTTTGCCGGCCATAGAGAGCCGAGGCTCTGTGTTTGATGTTAATGTATGTGTACAGAGTAGGATAAAGCGACCTCTTAGCCCTGTCATGCTACAATATAGCCAAAACGTACTTCATGTTGAAATCATCAATATCAAAATATTCACAACCACATTACAACTAAATTATATATAGATCTAATCACAGCAATTCTAGCATTTCCCAAGTGAACTGACTAATAGTCCATATCGCTGTGGTATTTTACCATTGTTTCCAGATGTGTCATCTGTTTACCAGCTCTCCGAACACAAGCCATACTAAACTCACAAATCCTTGCAGTACTTTTTGTTTTTGTCTCCCAGCTAAATGAAGGGGGTGGTATAAACACTTGCTGTGGATTATGCCTTTGAAGTACAAATTGGCAATTTCATCTAGAACTAAATAATGCTAACAACATTAAAGATTCCAAGGGTGCATCTACAAGCTTGCATGAGTCTCTCTGTATACCAGAAACAGTAGGTCCTATCCATGCCTAGACATGAATCTATCAGTCAAATAATCAAGAAATTGCATAGTTTTAAGAATACCTTAAATACTGCATTATAATGGAAATAGATGTCTCTCCAGGTAAGGCTGGAGTGAAAATTGTTTAAAGGTACATGATGTTAATAGACTATTTGATGTAAAATGGTAGCCCCGAAGAAATAATTTCATTATCCATTTTTTATCGCTAAATGTAAGTCAAGCTCCTTTTAAGCCTATTTTAAGTGCTATCTCGAAGCTAGAGAAATGTCAAACCTTGCAGGGGCTGCAGTGTAAATCGTGTCCAGGATATGTACTCAGGGAGAACAAAATGGAGAGATGGAGAGAGAGGATGAAAAGGGGAGGACAGAACAAGGGAAATCACTGAAGAGAGAGCATTAGACCTGGACAATAACGCACAACTGATGAGAAAATCGTTCTCCACACACAGACGTGACCTCAGCAGCAGACAAGCATCAGTCTTTTCAGCTCAAGGCTTTTTTTTTCAGCCTGGGACCAATGTGATGTGTGCTCTTTTGACTGACAGCCATGTTCTATTCTTTGGGATTCATTGAAGCAGCATTGGTGGTATTTTTAGTGAGAGGCAGAGTGAAAAGAGGAGAGAGAAAGAAGAGAATAAAGAGCAGTAGGATGATGCAGGAAATGAGAGCAATGAAAAAGAAACAGTGGAAGAAAGATGTCAAGAGGCAATACATTAAGGAAAGATGGGAAATACACAGAGAGATAAACCGATAATAGGATGGAAGGGAAAGAATGAGAGAAAGAAGGAGGGAGAGAGCAAAAGAGAGGGAAACAGAGAGCCTAAAATAGAGGGAGATAATGGCACTCGGTTCATGTCATGACCAGCAGCAATTTTAGCCATTTGTCTCACACCTCCCCCCTTCCATTTCTGCCGAGCCGATCATAGCCAGTTAGTGGACATGCCTTATCGCTGTCATTAGCACGGCCGCGTGCGTTTAGTATTAGCACTGACTGAAATGTGAGCAGCCCCTGACAGCTGAGCTGGGATATGGTGTGCCGGCCCTAGGCCTGTAATGAGGAGAGAGTGTGGAAAGACCCAGGGGTTGTGTGTGCTAGCGGCACATCAATAATGCAGGTGTTAGTGCTAGCCAGCGTAGGGGCTGGACGAATTGGCTAATCTAACGTTATTATGCCAGGTACTATAATGTTAACCCAGCATGCTAGAGGTTATAGTTATAGAGTAATGTGCTGTAATGTTGGGACAAAATTTGGCTTGATTTGGGTAAAACGGATTGGTCAAGCTCCATTTGAGTGGACAATGCTGTGTACTAGCATTTTCTCAAGGAAATAGGTTGATGAGGTTGGTTTACCAAACTGTTGATCATGGGAAGCTGATTTTTAGCAGTTGTGAAATTGCATACTGTAGTCTCATCCAAAATAGCTTATGGTATGATTTTGTAGTATGTTTTTCAAATGTACAGTATGTCCATTGCATGGATTTTATAGCTTAATTTTACAGAAACATGCCAATCAACAAAGTAATAACCCAGCAAGTGGCATCAAGCTGAAAATAGCTTTCAAAGAAATAACTTCAGAGGCGGATTAGATTCTCATATCTTATATTACCAGCAAACCTCAGAAGAGCAGTGCATACAAGCATTTTAGGCGTGACTGTGCTCTCTCTCATCTTTGACTGGCAGCTGTTCTCTGCCTCCCACTCCACACTTATAATGACATTAGTAGGTCTCTCTCTACGATTTAACAATATCTCTCTGTGCAGTGTTCTTTGCGAATTCCCGAGGTGTTCCAAAGCTGTATAA
This sequence comes from Sardinella tawilis, assembly GCA_030264315.1. NCBI lineage: Eukaryota > Metazoa > Chordata > Actinopteri > Clupeiformes > Clupeidae > Sardinella > Sardinella tawilis. Next base: position 20,658,673 of record JASCQY010000118.1, read on the forward strand.
AATAGCTGAGGGCGAGCCAGAGGCAGACTTGTGTACCTCGCTCGGCATTTGAAGGAGTGAGCTCACAGCACTGCCTCCAGCCCCTCAGCCACTTTGCATGTTTTCGGTCGTTTAGAAACAGCACCAGGCGAAAGAGCACTGGGACTTTGAAGGCCAGGCCTTGCTTTCCTGTCAGACGAGGGCTTGGATGGCAGCCAGTGTTTCGCTATGCAAGGGTTGTTTTTGTTTTCTGACTGCCACCTACTGTATCTAACTGCCATAGTTAATGCTATAGATAATCAATTCAGCAACTAAGGGAAATAACTGACACGAGCAGAAGTATGACACACCCTTTCCAATCACACAACTATGAAAGTACACACTAACACACTCTCTCTCTCTCTCTCTCTCTCTCTCTCTCTCTCTCTCTCTCTCTGTCTCTCTCTCTCACACACACACACACACACACACAAACACACAACTCAGGAGTGCCACCTTCAGCCCTGCTGCTCTGATGAGTACATAAATAAACATTGTTACATCAGTTCTCAGGACCAATTCTCTGGATAGCTCATTCCTCATTCTGCATTCCTCTTCTGCTCCCCTCATTTTCATCTCTCTATTTCTCTCACTCCCCATTTCTGTCCCCATCTCTGTCTCTCACTCATGCACCCCTCTATTCCTCTCCCCTCTCCTCCCATCCCCGTGTGGTGCTGTTTGTCAGATTGCAGGGCCCGTGGGCCTGCACTCCATTCTCAGTGCAGAGCACTCAGCTTATTACAGATTAGTGGGTCAAGATTCTCCATTATCATACTGGCTGATTTATCTGGCGTGAGGCACTGCGGGGGCTGTTGAAAATGCAGTATATTAGCCAGCAACATCTGTTGCCAAAGGCATCTGCCAGGAAATCGATAAGGTGCCGGTGCAGGTTCCGCTGTAGTGGCACCGCACCAAGGCTCTGATATACAGTGCGGGCTTTTATTCAATTCCCCTCTCAAATTATATTCAATGCCGTCTCCTTAAGCCTCAAAGGTCCGATAGAGCCCCGGAAAACCCTGGGAAGATGTAGACAGGAATATTATTATGACCCGGAGGATGTCATTCAGTGACTGTATGTTCAGTGGAAAAGACCTTGAGGTTGTATGACATATTTAGTTGCTGAAGACATGAGGAAGGGTAATATATTTGGTCAGTGATCCAGGGCAAATGATATGTTATTGTTAAGAAGATGATTGAATCCATTAAACTCGAATCCTCTTTTACGGCTTATTTTACTACTAGCCTTGTCAGGTCAGATAGTTTAGGAGCATTCATCAAAATGACAGAGGGAAATAATTAAAAGGAATCATGGAAGATACAGTATCTGCAAGTCCTCCTACTATTGGTGTGTGTGTGTGTGTGTGTGTGTGTCTGTCTGTCTGTCTGTCTGTGTTTGTCACCATATACATGTTATATACCACAGTGATCCTGCTAGACACTGCTCATCTAGCAGCAGGGGTTAGCATTACAGTATGGTTTATCACAGGAAGAGTGTTGTCCTGTGTGGCCTCTTCCAGGCCTGACTGTGGGAGCTCAATTAAACAGAAGGGTGGTGGCAGTCAGCCAGCGACCCATGTGACTGAGTCACTACTGCTTCAGTCAGCTGCCATCCCCACCCCAAGAGACAGATACCCTGGGAGAGAGAGCCAGCCGGATGGTGCTAGTTAGCACTGCTCACAGCATGCCAACAGCATAAAGCCCATTACGCTTGCAGAGATAAAAACGCCTTGACATGAAAGAGCTCATACTGTACAGTACAGTAACTGCAATCTGAAACAGCACCTTTAGGATTCATTGTCACATCAAAATGACTCTACTCTGGATAGTATTCAGTAATGAATAAAACATAGCAGCTTCCTAATATGATTTTTCTAATTATCCTCCAGCTTTAGAGGGGAGGGGAGAGCATAGCCATCTGTCTGGATTACACCCTAAACCAGACAGGATCAGTGCCCACTACATCAAACATTTTGACCTGCCTGTCACCTTTCTGAATTCAAATTACTGTGGGCAAGAAGTGCAATACTGTTTTCATACTGACAGATTTCAGATAATTCACACAGCCTATGCAGTTTCACGTAGAATGAGATGGAAGGAATAGTTTGCGACTGAATGCTGTTCAAATTCACTACACTCACTACTTCCCTCCATTGACAAATTTATAGTCTTTTGTAATATAGTCTTTTACATTTTAGATCTTAGTCAAAGAAGGTTAAAGGAGAAGTTTGGTGTGAATCAATCCATAGCCCTGTTGTTAGAGGTCCCTAAATGCTATCTATAGCAAAACAAGAAAATTTGATGCAACCAAGTAACAAACCAATACTTATAGTTAACTGATAGCGAAATGAAACAGAAAGTAAGTCACTATGGCCCATTTACTTAGTGTTAGTTGCCGGTTCACTGTTCTGCCTATTTTGCATCATTTTTTTTTTCTTTTTTCCTATAGACAGCATTCAGTGACCTTGAATAATAGGGCTTTGGATTGATTCACACTGAACTTCTCCTTTAATAGTAACATCTGTGACTTGTAGGCAGTGGAAGAATGAAAAAAAAAAATCAAGAATGAATGCAAAGGCACTGTCTTTCTTCCTCTGATTACTAATTAAGAGTCTGATTGGCCTTGCTGTCACGGGCTAGTGGCAAAGCTCTTCTGATTAGCATACGTGTGCTGCGAAGCGAGATAGCTCACTCTACGTGCTTAGACCTCTGGATGTTCCCCAAAGCTCTTAGCCAATGCAAGCCCATCACCACAACTCCCCAGGGGTAGACCTACGATCACCGAATTCATAAACAAAGTAAATAACCCATGCTCATGCCAAGTATTAATCAATCAGGCAATTAGCATCAGGTTTGGATTCTGATATTAAGCTAAATTAGGTTTTAGCTTTCATTTCAATTTCCATCATATGAAATCATCATAGTTGTGCATAACATGTCAAAAAGAGAGACTTGCAGGATGAGTATGGACGTGTGAAGGGAACCTAGCAGTAGAGCCTAGGTGATCAAAAGCTTAGTAGCTCAACCTTGCTCCTGATTGTAGATTAGACCCCAGCTGGATTCCTCTATAAAGGGCAAAGGCAGAAATTCTCCAGGCAGCTTGATGGTGGTTGATTTATTTTTATAACGGCAGCTTTGAGCGGATGTCAAGGGGAGCTGTGCACCACAGATACCATTGCACACTCTTGGTTGCCAGTTGATAAGCATTTCACTGGAGTGGAGGTACATTATGATTCTGCGTTTGTCTGAGGCATTTCTTCCCCCGCACTGCAAGCCTTGCACTCAAAGCCTTCAGAGAGATACATCACCCCAAACCCACCAAATCTCCATAGGGTTGCTTGCACACACAGAGCTTCAAATGGATTTGAAGGAAAAGTAGCTTAGTTTTTCTGACTGATGCAATTACCACTGAATCTGAAAATCAGTGAAAAATATTCTTAAAAGAATATCAGAATAAAGATGTCAGTCCAGAAAATTGTATTCATTAATGCAACATATTTATGAACTGTAGAAACAAAACAAGTTTTTGGATGTCACCCTCTGATTACAGATGCACAGTCTTGCTCTCTGAGAAATCCTACGGATTATTGTTTCCAGTGTTTCTTAGAATGTTGTGTGCTTTGCCCAAGTGTAATTACACTGTCATGTTGTGTTACAGTGACAGCCAAAAGTGTAGCCACATTACTTTTACATGGTGGTGTTCTACACTGTGTAATCTTTCTTAGAGGTCTATCTCTGTATCTGTAGGGATTTTTTTACAGATTCATTTCAACTAATCCCAGCTGTGCTATTTTTGTCTTATAGCATTTGTCTTGATACATTTTGCCATCTTTATTGATGAATAAAAATATGTGTAATGAAACCATGTTCCTACAATTTTGGTCATTTTTTGTGTTCTGTCTTGGCTCACTCTAGACAGGGCATAACGTTCATAGACTTGCCATTTTTCTGTGATTGCTTGATGCAGGGTCCTGTAAGAATACTTGTTGCTGCCCACGAAGGACTGCAAGTTATATTTGTGCAAATGACATCCACTTAGATTTGAGATCTTCTGCCCTAAATTGTGTTATGATTGAGAGATCAGAGAAAGGAATAAGTTGCCAGTATTAATCTGCTGTCAGAACTGTCAGACTGACGTGCTGCAGTAATGGTCAATTGGGAAGGACATCATTTCAATAAATGTGGCATCTGCAATGACAAATGTTTTTTTTTTCTTCTCCTCTTTGAGGAAAGAAGAGTTGAATTTGTCTTTCACCCGCTCTTTGTTGCCAATAATGAAATGTCAGCCTTGAGGAAGAGGACTCCATTAGTATGCCTCTGAATACAAATAAAGATTTGAAAGTGTTTCTGAGTCAGAGCATTGATGTGTGAAAAGAGGTCTCCAATCTTCTCAACCCAGAGGTTTAGGTCAGGGCAGAAGCTCGTTAGGTTCTCTCTGTCCCCTTCTGTCAATGTCTGTATGACCTCTCAGCTTGCTCATATTCTTTGGCATGCTATTTCTGGGAATGATTAGAGTTCTGCTGCTACACATCTGGCATTAAAATAAGCCTATGTCTGTGAGGGGAAAAACACTGGATAGAGAGGAGGTTACATCACAGCCCAGGACTAAGTGTAAAAGCACATGAAATATTATTTTGTTTGCGTCACCGGGCACAATATCTTTAATCTCTGAGGGAAAACATGGCCTCTGCTTTGTGTTTATGTGTATGTGTGTGTGTGTGTGTGTGTGTGTGTGTGTGTTTAGGGGGATTTTCCTCTTGCACTCCCTCTTCCTCTCTCTCTCTCTCTCTTGCTCTCTCACACTCGCTCACTCCTTTTAATATATGACGATGCATGCTTTCTTCAAACACATAGTCTGCACAGTCAGATATCCTCACATCTAGTCATTCTGTTTCATTTTTCACCTAGGCTAATGTATCATCCGCTTTCACATTGTTTCACTTCGTGCAAAGTGCCTGAACTCTAGCAAGTGACATGTTCGTTCCAGTGGTGGGCGGATGCTTTCTGCTTCAACCAATCACTACTGTTTGGTCGTGACATATAGTAAGGAATAACAGCCGACGAGGTGTGCTGTTATACGGAATTAATGAACGAGGCGGAAGCGTTACTTTACGACGGCGCAGCCGGAGTGAAGTTTGCTTCCGCCAAAAAAAGAGCATTGATATAGAAAAGAGCATTGATATAGAACGGTGATTAAACTTTTTCACCAGATCTACTTCATAGGTGTGCATTGTGAAGAATTAAAGCACACCCTTCTAGCCCTTCTTGCACTAAAACGTTACAGCTCTCAGCTCTCCCTCTGTTCACTATTGGCCTGTCTGAGCTCAGAGCCAGAGCAAACTGAAGCTTATGTCTTGCTCCTTGGCTACTGTATGTGATGGAGGGAAAATACATTGAGTATAAGCACTAGGCAATGCTAAGCTGGCTCTCCACCCCAGTGTCAAAAAGGGATACATTACAAACCAGGAGGGGCTCAAGACAAAATGAGTCAGCAGATTGTAATGAATGGATGTTCCACAACCAAATGAAATGTTACTCATGTATTGCAGAGTGTACTGTCAAGCACTGGTTGGCAACTCTTAGGACTGTATGCACTGAACGTACAAAAAAAGTACCTGTGGCATCCTTCACAGTTATGTTTTCTTGGTGTATAAAAATATAATGTTACCTAGTGTAGCAGATAAGGAAACAAGTATAGTAAGAATACTATAATAAGAGTACTGTTGACTGTTCTGAAAATGATGATTGAATTATGATGATTATAATAGAAATACTTAACAAGATATTGGCTTCAGGTTCTTTATTAGCTCCATGTATGTCATATGTGGCTTTGATGAAGTGACTAATGGTTACTGAGAATTTCCTGTAGTGTTGACTGTTTATTTTTGATTGTTTGTGTTCACAGAACGAATGGCTCTGTTTGAACTGTCAGACCCAAAGGGCCCTCTCTGGACAGTTGGGTGACATGGAGAAGATGCCTGCGCCAAAGCCAATGCCAGAAAAAGCTGAAAAGCAGCAGCCCGCAGCTCCTCCCAAAGTGCAGCCTGCTGTGCCCAAAGAGGCTGTGGCACCCACTGCAGCTCCAGCGGCCTCCAAACCTGCACCTCCTAAAGAGGAAACAGTATCCGCTAAGCCTGCTGAACTACCTGCTGTACCTGCTCCCACTGCACCAGCTGCTGCGCCCAAGGATGAAACTGGCAGTGTTGCCCCTCCTGCTGCAGCCACTGTTGCTACCAAGGCTCCAACAGTGCCACCAACCTCAGCCGCTCCGCCTGCAGGTGCTATGGTGCCACCCAAACAGCAGGCAGAGGCTGTGGCACCACAGAAGAAGGAGGCAGAGAAGGCAGTGGCGCCTGTCAAGGCAGCAGAACCAGAGAAAGTTCTTGCTGAGCCGGCTCAAACTAATGTTCCCACTGCTGAGCTTAAGCAAGCAGTGGCTGTTCCACAGGTTCCACAGGTAGCGCATGCTATGTCTGGTGACATTGGTGTCAGTGTTGATGTTGATGTCTGTGCAGTCCATGTCCATGATGTTGTTAATGTCCTTGTCAGAGAGGATGACAAGGAGGTCCTCACAGAGGAACTTCCTGACAGAAAGGGGGAAATCATGGAGCCTGTAGATAGACCTACAGGAGACTTGGTGATCACAGAGGGCATAGACGAGGGGCAGCAAGAGACAGTGGACAAAAGAACAGAATCAATGGACACCTCTACAGAATCGATATCTTCAGACTTTTCTCTAGAAGAGCAGTCTGGAACAGAGGCTGATAATGCTGATGTAGTTTTTGATGCAGGAAAAGAGCCTGACTTGTGTGATAATTCTGCCGATATTTCTGTGGTCATGAGTGAGGAATTCCCTGAAAAAGTACACAGAGTTGCTGAAATTGAGGAGCTAGAGATATGTGATGGACAATCTGACATCATGCTCTCAGTTAATGAGCCTGAAGTGCAAAATGTAGAACTATGTAATGAGGTATTAGATACAGAGATACCTGAAACAAATGAAACACAGTCAGAAGTAATCTCAGTTGTTCCACCAGAACAGGAGTGTCAATCTTATGAGGACAATATTGAGCAGATTTCCAAAGAGTTATTTGATGAGTCAGACATACATGATGCATCACAGGTCATAGATGGGTCTAAAATAGATCATGACAAGGAAGAACAAGTGAAGGTCAGAGAGGAGCTTGAAATGTACGATAAAGAAAATATAGAACCAGTTTCTGATGTTTATATAGACAAATCAGAACAGTATACAGATACTACCAAATTCTTATCTAATGACCTTAAACAGGATACTGAAATAACTGAAGAGAATGAGAAAGAGTCATGTACTGGAAATGCTGAGATGATTTCCAATGTTGATGGCTTTGTTCAGGAAGCTGAGGTAAATGTGGAAGTTAAAGAAATTATGTTAGAGAGCCTTGAGGAGATGAAAGAAATTCATGTTGAAAATAAAGAAATAGGCAGTGCAGAGTCTGAGTTTCCAGTTGAGCAGGCAGAAGTATGCATTGCTGATGCTGAACAAGTCTCTGAAGTCTCAGTAGGAGAGAATATAATAGGAGAAACTAATGAACTTATTTCAGAGGTCCCAGTCATAGATACAGAAATGTGTTCAGAAGTCCCAGAAATTATTTCTGAAGCTCATGTGAAAGAGTCTGATATGTATGCTGAATGCACTGACTTTAAGTCAGAGGGTTTAATACAAAAAGAAGATGCATGTATTGAAAATAAAGAGGAAGAGATTCTAGCTGAGTCTGAAATGCCAGCTGACAAATCAGAGTTACTCTCAGAGGTTCTGGTCAAAGAACCCGACAGCAAAGACATAAGTGAAGAAGCAGACAAAGTTTTGTGTGATAACACACCAGACATGTCATCTGTTCAGAATGAAATTATTACAGAGCATGTGATATATACAAAAGACTATGCATTTACACACAGCATAGTGAATGATCCACAAGAGGAAACAGCACAGTCTGTGTCTGACTCCACTGTTAAATCATGCTCAACTGAGAATGTGGATGAAAAAATCCACTCTGTGGACACTTTTACTGGAGACTCTACAGCAGTTCATATAGATGTACTGCTTGACACACAAAGTGAAATTGCAGAGGGGACCCCGGATGCCACTGTAGAACAACCACCAAATACATCAGAGAGCAGTATAACATCTGTGGAAGTATCCACAGGTGACATTGTGTGCACAGAGGTCCTAGTAAAAGAAGCATCTTACACAGTGGACAAAACTACTGAAGTGACGTGTCACACAATATCAAATGAACAAAAAGAAAGTAAAGAGGCTGTGGAAATATCCGTAGAGGACTCTTTGTCTGTAGAGATTTTAGAAGAAAGAACATCAGACACGAAAGTGAGTGTGACACATCCTGTGGAAATATGTACACAGCCGCCCATGTCCACAGAGGTACTCCTTGAGGAAGTGTCTAACACTCAAGAGGAAAAAACTGAATGGGCAAAAATACCTTCAAGCGAATCTGTATCTGTAGAGGTCTCAATAGAGGAACTATCTGACACACAAGAAGAACAAGCAGTGTCTGTGGAACCATCCACAGAGGAGACTGAAGTAAAGGTAAACATCATGCACTGCAGAATTGTAACAGTTCTTGAATGCATTGATGACGTAGTTAGGAGATCATGAGAAGAGACATACAGTAATATGCCAAAATGCTACAATGAGGCATATCCAGACTGTTTTGCATTTCATTCATAGTTACCTTCGTTCCATACCAAAAGATCCAAGCCACTAGGAACTGTTCTTCATGACCCCCCTTCTGTAACCCTCCATCCCAAACATTGTTTGAGTTAGAGGGTTTGTTGTGTTTGTCATTATTTTTTGTCTCGTTCCTGTCATATTTGTTTCATTGTTCTCATTAGTTTGTTTTTATGTGTTCAATGTCTGTGTTTTTTGCATTGTAACTCATTATATGTTATCCTCTGTTTCACTAGGTGCAGTCTGTTGGAGCTAAAGTTGGATCTCAGATTCAACCCCAAGAGACCCAAGATGACATTAAAAAGGATGAAGTTAAGATTGTCGTACAGAGCAGCCCTACCACAGAGATCCCCAAATCGGATGAGGACAAACTATATGTAAAGGATGTCAAAGACACGCAAAGTAAAGAGCAGGACCTAAGGATCTCACCAGAGTCCTATAGTTCTGCTGAGGAAGAACTTAAAGCAATCCACAAAGCAAGTGAGATAGCTGCAAAGACTGTACCAACTGAAAAGCTGACAACTCAAGCACCTGACTCTAAAAAGCCATTAGAGCCCATAGAGGATAGTAGTGAGAGTGAACCTTCACCCCTGTTGCAGAGGAAGAAAATCATTCCTGTGTCCTCCAGCAGTGAAGACTACAAAGTAGAAAGTCCTGAGTCAATGGATGATGAGGAATTTATCCGTGAACAGCTCATGGAAATGGGTGCAGATATGGACTTGACACCATCTGAAGAAGACAGCAGTGCAAAGAAACAAATCCCTCAGGACACAACTGAGGCTGCCACTGAGAAGCCAAAACGTGTCTTGAAAAAACTTAGTGTTGAACTTGACATCAGTCCAGATCACAGTCAGTCCTCAGAAGATCTTGACTCTGACAAGATCCACATAGTCCCACTTTCACAAACAGTTAGCAAAGAGGATATGGATGTTTCTACTGAAACGGCAAAGCATGCTAAGACCATAGACACATCTGCTGCGGCTGTGATAGAGCAGAGGGCTCCTCGGCGCCAAAGCACTGAAGAAGCTGATGCATCAATGGAGAGTCTGGTTGAATCAGTTGATGACCGGTCTAAAGGTGATGGGTCATCTAGTCTCCATGCTTCTAGCTTTACACCAGGGACAACATCACCCACATCTGTGTCCTCACTTGATGAAGACAGTGACAGTAGTCCGAGACATAGACGGAAAAGTGGAGAGGGCAAGCACAAAAAGGCCAAGCATCGACAGCATGGTCAAGGTCTTCCCACTATTGAGGACTCTTCAGAAGAGGAGACACTTGGAGAAGGAGACCAGGATAAACAGGTTGAACTTGATCAGCAGAGTAAGAAGGTGTCCCGAAGAGCTAAGAAAGATAAAGAAGAATCGCTCAAAACATCTGGATCAGAACTTTCACCAAGTATTGAATCTGAAACTGAAGGTGTTAGCCCCAAGGAGACCCCTCAAGTGATAGAAAGAGAGCCCTCATTACCGTCTATCTCTCCTTACATTCCATCAGGAGAGACCCTGCCAGAGAAGCCTCTGAGGAGTGCAGACCAAGCTTATGAGGAAATGATGCAGAAGGCTAAAGCTGCCAAGTCAGAGGACACACAATCTGGTGTTGTGCCACTATATGGTGGGATGTCAATTGAAGACTATGCATATGAATCTTTAGTCGAAGGACCATCTCATGCAGATCAAGAGTCAGAAGCAAGCAGGCTAGCAGTACAAGAGTCCATGAAAAAGCTCAGAACTCCTGAGGAAGTCTATGAGGAAATGCTGAAGAATGGAAAATTAACACCTGATGAGCAGCCGTCTCAGCCAGAGATAACTGTATCCACAGTAGCTGAGACCTCTTATGTGATGATTACAGGCAGTGATGGAAAGCCACAATTAGAGATACAGCAAGAAGCATTGACACCTGGAACAAGTCCTTCACAGACAAGTCCAGTGTCTCCTGTAACAGACTCACTGTCCTATGATTCACCTGAGGTAATACTTATTCCTTCAAGTGGCGAAGAAGAAGAGACTAAAGAAGAGGTGCTACCTCCAGATTCCACTTCAGTTCGAAGATCTCTTTATCCAATTCCAGATCTAAAGATCATTCAGTGCTCCTCTGGTGAGGAGGAACCTGAGGAAGGTGATAGTAGTAGCTATGAGCCTCAGATTGCAGCCAGTGCAGATAGTTCTGAAGCTGAAATTGAACATGAGAAGTCAGTGACTGTGCCAGTTAAGGCATCAGTGGATTCAGAGCCCATTTCAGTTGTTTGTGAGGTTCCTCAAGCCAAACCTGATTCAGTCATCCTAGTACAAGAAACAGTTCTATCACCAGAGGTATCACCCTCTTCCTCATCTCCTGATTCAAGTTTGTCAATGACCACTGCAGCCTCATCTTCACCATTGTCTGATCATACTCCAGTTTCAGCTCCTGCTTCTCCTGCAGTTGTTGAAACCCAGGCCCCAGTGGTTATTCCAATCCCAGACATTGTTTCGGAGCCTAAAGTGTCAGACCAAAAAGAACCAATTCCTACTGTAGCCCCAGATCCTGTTGTAACCCAGGCTAAGGCTCCTACACCAACACCTGTCGAAGTTCCAGTTCCTTCTACTGCCCCAACTCCTCCCAAAGTTTCAAAGGTTCCACCTGCCCCACCGCCCAAGCCAGTAATAGTTTCCATCCCAGATATCGTATCTGCTCCAGCACCAGTTTCAACACCACCAAAACCAGTTGCCTCCAAACCAGTTGTAAAACCCAAACCAGTTGTACAATTGCCTCCAGCCCAAGCACCTCCAAGTACAGTAACAGTGTCAGATCAGACACGTCCACCAGTCCCTGGTCCAAGTCAAGCTGCTGTTCTGCCACCAAGTCCAGCACTTGGTCAAAAGCCAGCCCCATCTGTTCAAGCAAGTGTCCCAGCCCCTGCCCCTATTGTTGTCCAAATGCCAGATCTTGTTTCATCACCATCCTCAGCTCCAAGTCAAGAGCCTCTTCCCCAGCCCCCTTCTGCTCCTGTGCCTCAGCCAGCAACTGCCCAGGCTGCTGTTGCAGTACAACCAATCCAGGCTTCAACTCCATCAACAGTTCCTGTGCCAGTCCACAGAGCAGTTACAACCCCTGTACCTGAACCGACCCCAGTAGTTGTACAGATGCCGGATTTGGTTTCTTCTTCTTCTCAAGTGGCAGTTCCAACACCAGCCCCCACTACTGCTACTGCCTCAGCATCAAGGTCATCCCCAGCTGTTCTGCCAGCCAAGGAGCAGATTTCCGTGTTGTCTGCTGCTGCTTCAGTGGCAGCTCCACCTGTATCGGCACCTCCATCAGCTGCTACCACAGCAGCAGTGCAGAAACAAGTCACTGCTCCACCTGTACCTGCTGTCCCTCCACCACGGCCCCCTCCTCCCTCTTTGCCTATCACACAACCACCTGCCTCATTTTCAATCCAGATGCCAGCCCACAGTCCATCAGCAGAGGAATTAAGTGCAGCTGTCCCATTAACTCAAAAGCAGCCACAGCCTGCTCCACCTCCTTTACCTGCTACTGTTTCACAGCCCCAGATCCCTGCAGTGGCCATGACTGCAGCAGCCATACCTGCTGCACCTCCAACAGCTGTCCCAGTTGTATCTCCAACTATAACTACTACAGTAGCCTTTGGAACACACCCAATGCAGTCTGTAGTAGTGGACATTCAGTCAGGAATCGAGGGTATGCAACCACAACAAGAGGCTAGAACAATTGCAGTTTCTCCCACACCTGCATCTCCACAGCTTTTGCCCACCGTCCAGACTAGACAAGGCCATGTGGTCATCATAGTCCCTCGTGGTGCTTCATTTGAAAACATATCAGTGATCAACCAGTCAGCACAGGAGATTGTGGCGAATTCAATTGCATTAGCAGCTGCTGGCCCAGGTGAGGAAGTCAGTGCTCAGATACTTACCTCCGGTGTTCCACCTGCTGCAGGTCCATCATCTGCTCAAGCCTCAGTTACCGCTGCTGTGCCAACTGTCCCACCACCAGCAGCAGCACAAATATCTGCCCCTCCAGTAGCTCCTAGGCCAGTGACACAGCCTCCACATCCTATCTCAGTGGTATCAGATATCAAGCCACCTCCTACTCCTGTCGTAGTGGATGCTCCATTAGAACCCCCTGTAGTGAAACAAACAGTTCCACCTGCTCCTAAACCCACTGTGCCACCTCCAGTTCCTCCCAAACCAATCTGCATTCCAGCAGGGCTTAAGTTCACTCATAAACCAGGGGAAATTGTCCGTCCTCCACTGTCTCCTCAGCCTGTTTCTGCTCAAAAGGTTCTGCCTGATATACCTAAAGCAGCCACATTACCAAGAACCAGAGAACCACCTAATGCATTGTCATTTAGTCTCACAACACCTGCCCAGTCGAAACTCAGTGCAACATCTCCTAAATCACCTTTGTCACCCAGGTTTGCAAAATGCCTGGAAACTTATGTGGTGATAACTTTGCCATCCGAGCCAGGATCTCCTGTTGAAGGCATAACCACTCAGGCTCCATTGCGGCGTGGATCTTTTCCATCATCAAGTCTACCAGGGCCTGTTTCAGCAGCACCACTGCCAAAACCAAAACCAAAAGCTTACCAGGTCCCCATCCCTCAAGCCCCAGTGACCCAAACAGAGCAAGTTATGGCTACTTCTGTACATGTACAACAAGTACCTAGACATGAGGTAATGGTTGCATCAGCTCCACCTCCACCACCAAAAGCAGTTGAGACAGTTATGGCAGCACCAACACCACAAGTACAAATGGAACCAGTGGCAAGAATACCTACAGCACAACAAACAGACCCAAGAGTGTGTGTGTTAGCCACACAATCAGAACAAACACGCATATTTGTGCCTTCTCAACCAGTAACCATAGAAATGGAGCAAGTGATGGCAGCTCCTCATGCGGTACAGCCCCAACCTGAAGAAACTGTTCCACTTCCAGCAGAAAAGGCTCCCCAGGTTCAACCAGTGCCCTCAGCACCATTGGAGTCCATAATACCACCACCAGTACCAATGGCACCTGTTGCAGCTCAGCCTCCATCACAGCCAACTGAACATGTTTCTGCTACAATACTGCAGCAATCACAACAACCAGCTGCATTTGTTGCTGCCCACACCATATTACAGGAACAGCCAGTGGCCTCTATGCCTGTTGTACCACAGGAAGTGATACCTGTGGGTGTTCAGTCTGTATCACCACAACCAGTTCCCCATCTGGTTGCTCAGACTGTATCACCGCAACCAGTACCACCGGTAGGTATTCAACCAGTATCACCACAGCCAGTTCAGCCTATGCTTGCTCAGATTGTATCGCCACAACCTGTTTCACCAGTTGTTGCTCAGACTATATCACCACAACCAGTACCACCAGTAGGCATTCAACCAGTATCACCACAGCCAGTTCAGCCCATGCTTGTTCAGACTGTATCACCACAACCCGTTTCACCAGTTGTTGCTCAAACTATATCACCACAACCAGTTCCACCTGTAGGTGTTCAGGCACCTGCACCTGTTCAGTCCATATCACCACAGCCAATTGTACCTGTAGCAGTTCAGCCTGTATCACCACAACCAGTTTCACCTGTGGTTGTGCAGACTATATCACCACAACTAGTTGCACCAGTGGTTGCTCAAACTGTATTGACACAACCTGCTGTTGTGCCTATGGCTGTTCAACCAATATCACCACAGCCAGTTGTACCTGTGGCTGTTGAGCCTCAACCTGCATCAGCTCCTCAGGCTCTGCCACCACAGCCAGTAGAAACCATCCCTGCTCAACAGACATCACAGCCAGTAGAAACTGTAGTTGCTCAGCCCATTATGCAGCAACAGGCAGTGACACCTTTGCCCACTCAGCCCATAGCACAAGACTCAATGGCACATGTCACTGTTCAACCAATGGTACATCAACAACCAACTGTCCCTGTGGCTGCCCCACCTTCAACTCAAGAACAGATGGCATATGTTGATGCTCAACCTGTATTGCAGCAGCAACAACAACCTGTAATGTATGCATCACAAGAAACTGTTCCACCCATGCAAGGACCTCTTGACACAGCTACCGGTCTTCCCCCAACACAAGAGCAACCAACTGCTTACCCAGCCCAAGTTCCATTCCAATATGCAACCAGGGAAGAGAGTGAAGCTGTTCCTCCTGGTGCAGTCCCTCAATTCACACCATTAGTAGAAGGCCAAGAACCACAAATGCCACAAGCACCTCCTGTGGCACCAGTTACATACACTCAATTCACACAATCAGTAGAAAGCCAGGAAATTCGAGGTCCAGAAAGTCAAGCTCCAACAATGCCACCTCCTCCAGTTACATACACACAAGTTACTAAAGCAATAGCAAGTGAAGAAATAATAGGTCCGGAGAAAGTTGTTTCAAGTGTTAGTCAAGTGTACTCTGCAATTTCAACTACAGAGCAGCAGCCTGAAACAATGCCGAAGGTGGTGACCCAGGTTGTTACAACAGAAGTCCAGAGAACTACTATGGTTTCAGTTGTACAAGAAATAATGCCTGAGGAATCTGTTCCCGTTTCACCCACTTCTAGTGTTTTTATGGAACCAGATACAACTCCCATCAAAGTCCAATCAAAGCCAAAACAGAATGGAAGGATTCAATATCCAGGAGATGTCATTGATCTTTGCACTTCAAAAGTCAGTCTTACCATGACTGACAAAGGCATGGACTTGACAGCTCCCGAATCCAGTCGGCAGTCCTTCTCAAGTGATTCTAGTGGGCGGCAATCAACAGCTGTTCAGCCAGAGGTGGTAAATCTGAGTGCAGAGATTACACCAGCCACAACACTCTCTGTTGTGACAGACAGCATCACAATAGTCACTTGCTCTGCCACCATTGCTTCCTATAACAACACAGCTGAGAAACCACTGGATTTGGGCAACACTACATCCATGCCTCTTCCACTTACGACCTATACCCCATGCAAACCTGTTGCACAGATAGTGTACAGACCAGTAGATTCTCAGCCTAAACCTGTATCAAGCATGGAAATTCCTGTTAATCTGTCCTATGGTGCCGTGGAGAGCATGGCAAGTACAACTACACCTGTGACAATTGCACCTGGAAGCATAATGAGTGACACTGGTGGTGTTCCACCCCTTATACCAGCTCACACAGAAGCATATGCCACAGCCGTAGATCTCACCACATCCAAGCCAGTTATGGTGGCTCTTACCACTTCCTCAGGTATAGTGACCACTGTAATGGCGGATGATGGCACCCCTGTGGATCTCACAGCTGGTCGGAGGGCTGTGTGCTGTGACGTCATATACAAACTTCCATTCACAGGGAGCTGCAGGACACAGCAACCAGCCACCACAATGCCTGACAATCGGTTTGGATACAGAGATGATCATTATCAGTATGGCACACCTACCACCCTTGGCATTACAGACCTTAGTAACATGAAAAGCTCAGTTTCGGATAACAATTTCTCTGAGAGTGGACTCTTCTACTATGAGGGGAAGAATGGATTAGGATACCAGAATGGAGCGTCAGATGGCGCCATAGACTTGACCTCAGCAAAAATGTCCACAGGTGAGTGTGAAAATGTTTTTGTGTTATTGCATGTCTTGCATAGTAATTTTGTTTCTTTTATGTTCCGCTTTTTATTAAGGCAAAATCTATTTCTGTTTGTTTTTGTTTAATGCTTGTCTTCCTTTCTTTTTCACACAGATGCTTGCATGTGCCTGCGTGTTTTTCCACAGTGTTTTGGCTTTGCTTCATGCTAAGTGATAAGCATGAGAAATGAATTGCATGCACTACTCTCTTCTATTTTTCTTTTTTGATATATTGCATGCCAATAACCAATGAAGAATACACTTAAAATCACATGTATATTTGATTCTACAACAGATGAAGCTTTGGACTATTCAAGCAAAGGCACCAGGGCGATTACCACTATCACCACTGCACATTACACTCAGAGTGTGCTAAGGTCAACAAATGGAATTGTTTATTCATCTGTTGCTGAACCAGTCCCATCCACTTTTGCAATAACCACCCAACCAGGGTCAATATTTACTACAACTTACAATGAATTGTCTGGAATACAACCAAGTAGCACTATAGAGGTTTTCTCAACCTTACAGAATCTCCCTACCCCTTATGGGTTCATACAAGAAACAGCTGCTGGTCAGATCATTTCTCAAGAGACTGGACTTTCCAAAGAAATGTTGCCTGCAATCCTTGCCAACCTTTTCCCTGGTATGGCACCATATCCTGAAATATATTCTGATGCAACCCTTGAGGCAATAGCAGCCTCATTGGATATTTTGCTCTCCCCGAGCTTCCCTGGTTTTGATGATGGCAAGGATCAACAATATCATGCTGAGCGTGAGTTCCTTGAATTGGAGAAGCTGAAGCAGCTGTGTCTTGCTGAAGAGCTGGAATGGGAGAGGCAAGAAATTCAAAGGTTCCGGGAACAGGAGCAGATGATTGTCCAGAAGGAGATTGAAGAGTTGCAGACCATGAAACATCAGCTGCTGTTACAGCAGGAAGAGGAGCGTCAAGCCCACTTGATCCTGCAACAGGAGACTTTTGCCCAGCAACAAATGCAGCTTGAACAAATCCAAAAACTTCAGCAGCAGCTGCAACAACAACTGCAGGAACAGAAAGTTTACCCATATGGCCGAGACACACTTGAAGGCATGTCACCTCCAATTAACACAGACACAAATTTCCTGGATCAGCAGTATATTGGCAGAGGTGATGGTCAGTATTGGCCTGTTAAGGATGACTCTTCAACACCCTCCATACTACCTGGTCAGGACCAAGATATCTTGGGCCCTGCTCCCATTGAAGGCATCCCCGCATCAGCAAGAGTCATTAAAGATGGTAAAACTGACTCTGCACTTGTAGTGAGTGGCAAGAAGATTGTTGATAGTGGTGTGCAGACTGATGATGAAGATGGCAATGAAAAACCATATCCTGGCAGGAGAAGAAGAAATAGGAGAAGTGTGGATAGTTGTGTCCAGACTGATGATGAAGACCAGGATGAATGGGAAACTCCTGTCCGAAGCAGACGAAGGTCGCGATCAAGTAAATATGGAGATGAGAAGGGCAAGTCCTCTAAGGTTTCCAGCATTGCAATCCAAACAGTAGCTGAGATATCAGTTCAAACTGATCATTCTGGAACCATCAGACGCTCACCTGTGCGAGCTCATTTGGACACCAAGGTAGACTTCCCTGGCACTGGAAGACAGCTAAGAGGAGAAGAGTCTGACTCTGATGAAACATCATCACATGCTGGTCCCATGGAGATTGGTATAACCACGCATCTCAAAGCAGATGGCACTGGTTCTACGCCTAAAATCCTGTATTCTCCCGTCTCACCTCTGTCTCCTAGTAAATCCATAGGCAAAGGTGGACAGAAGATGCTCACTGTTGACCATTCAAGACACTCCCCAGGTAGCCCCAGATCACTAAAGCCTTCACAACGATCCCTGTCTGACCCAAAGTCTCTCAGCCCAACTACTGAAGACAGAATGACATCCACCTATCACTACTCTGAAAGCTATGCGGTGAGTGATTCTGAAATCATTAGAAAGTACAGTATTTTTATTAATTTTAATATTTTATTTATTTATTTATTTATTTACATTTTAAGTATTCCTATCCAATCTACATCTACAATGTGCTATAATCTTATTGCATAGGCTTTGATTCAATTGAATAACAAAGTTTCATGTTAATATTTTGTTGCAGAGCAAAGGTTCACAGAGTGGCACTCCCTATGGCTCACAGAAGAAAGTAAAGCGTACCCTTCCACATCCTCCACCAGAGGAGGACAACATTGTCGGACCATCTGGGTACAGCACTGGCTCAGGCCGAAGACGGATGTGCAGAAATACCACTATGGCTCGTGCTAAAATCCTGCAAGACATTGACAAGGAGCTTGACCTTGTGGAGAGGGAGTCCTCCAAGCTCCGTAAGAAACAGGCAGAACTTGATGAGGAGGAGAAAGAGATTGATGCCAAACTGAGGTACCTGGAAATGGGTATCAATCGTAGGAAAGATGCCTTGTTGAAAGAGAGAGAGAAGAGAGAGAGGGCTTATCTTCAAGGGGTAGCAGAGGAAAGAGACTACATGTCAGACAGTGAGGTCAGCAACATCAGGGAGGCAAGGCGTAATGGCAGGGGGCTCGAAAGACCACGTACTGCTCCGCAGTCAGAGTTCAACCAGTTTATCCCAGGACAGACTGATAATGAGTCCCAGTATGGAGAGTACTATCAGTATGCCCCTCAGACTCAAGCAGACAGTCATTACCCCCAGCAAACACTGTATCAGCAGCAGTCTGTCTACCATCAGCAGGTGTCCCCCTATCAGACCCAGTCCGTGTACTCCTCAGTGCCAAGCCTTCAGCAGTCCCAACAGACAGGCTACCAGCATGCCTCCCAATTGATGATGATGCAGCAAAAGCCACGACAGTCTGGTATGTCAGAACTGGAGCCCAAAATCACAACCAACTATGAAGTGATCCACAATCAACCACTCCTAATGGTTCCCTCTTCCACCGACAGCACGTATGGCGTCTCTCAGCTCGGAGGGAAGTACAGCAACCTAGACCTTAGAATGGCTTTGGAAGAGAGAGGCAGTATGGCCAGTAGCCCAATGTCCAGTATCTCTGCTGAGTCCTTCTACACAGACATTGATCACCACAATGCCAGGAACTATGTTTTGATCGATGACATTGGTGAGCTCACCAAGGGCTCCTCTGGACTTACTTCCAGTTTTACTATCCCAGATAAAGACATGAGTAAGGCTGACCGCCTGCTCCGTGCAGCAGAGGTGCGGCGCACGGCCGAAGTGGCTGACTTCTTGGGTACGGGTAGGCTCCCTTATGGAAAGACTGAGGAGGACCCAATGGAGGAGCCATATGAACTGAAACTTTTGAAGCAACAGATTAAGCAGGAGTTCCGAAGAGGGACTGAAGGTCTGGACCCCCTCACTGGCCTGCCACACTACTTGCCCAGTGACAGCAGCTACAGGCACTTCCCCAAGTCAGAGAAATACAGTATTGGAAGGCTCACCTTGGAGAAACAGGCTGCCAAACAACTCCCCGCCTCTGTCCTTTACCAAAAGCAATTAAAGCAGAAAAAGGCAGCTCTTATGGATCCTAAAATAACAAAATTTTCCCCCATTCAAGAAAGCAGAGATGTTGAACCAGACTATAGTCATTTTTTAGCATCAACCGGGTCCTCGGTGGGTGGGCTGGCCACCAGGGCTCGGCTTCTACAGGACGAAATTACCTTTGGGTTGAGGAAAAACGTCGCAGAGCAGCAGAAATATCTGGGTTCTAGTTTGGGCGCTAACCTGGCGCAGTCTTTAAACTTGGGACAGTCTCTCAACCTCAGCCCAGGGTTGAGATCATTACAAGACGACGGCACATACCCTAGTGGTACTCGTTCAAGACCTTCCTCCCGGCCATCCTCCGTGTATGGACTTGACCTTTCCATAAAAAGAGACCTATCCAGTTCCTCACTTAGGTTAAAGACAGAAGGTGAGGGAATGGACTCTTCCTTTGGCTCGGCCAGAGCCAAACCAACCAGCCTTCCCATCAGCCAGAGTAGAGGACGCATCCCAATAGTGGCCCAGAACTCTGAGGAGGAGAGCCCATTGAGTCCAGTCGGTCAGCCCATGGGCATGGCTCGAGCATCAGCCGGCCCCCTACCCCCCATTTCGGCTGACTCCCGGGACCAGTTTGGCTCAAGCCACTCCCTACCAGAGGTCCAGCAGCATATGCGAGAGGAGTCCAGGACTCGTGGGTACGATCGTGACATAGCCTTCATCATGGATGACCTGCAGGGTGCCATGTCTGACAGTGAAGGTAAATTTGCACTGAGCCTATCTCCAAATCCTGTGGATATGCGCTTCATGCATGGACCTAATTGTGTTCATATCTGTGTGTGTCGGCTTTAACTGCATGATGATCTATTTCCTGTTTGCCATGCTTTCATTTTGCTTCTTTAAGACATTTAATTTAGATCCACAAATGTGTCTAGAGTGATGCCATGCATATGTGTTTTCTTTCTCTTCCATGCCACAAATATTTATTTGTGATTCTGTTCTGTGTGTATTTGTGTGTTCTTTCTTAAATGAATTGTCTTCATGCTTTCTTCAAATCATTCTTTTTTTTTCTTTTCAAACTCAGTGTCTGTACATTCTAAGGTCATTCATTTACTAATTAAGATTAGCTCAATGATCTAGTCAAGGTTAGGGTGAAGACATGAAGGTTTAGTTGAAGGTGCCATTCATTACACAGACAATGTCAAAGCTGTCATAAGTGAAATATTGTATATGGTCATGATTTGTATATATGTATATATTTATGTGAAATACTGATAATACCAGCAGTCTAACATCATACAAACAATGAATATTCCAAGTATGTTGTTTTAATTGCAATCATAAAAAGTGGGTCAACAGTTTGATAAAAAAATTGTGCTCAGTGCATTCCTTAGGCAGTTGTGGATTGCTGACAATGGAGCTTTTTTTGCGCTGAGTCACAGTGTCTTCAGGCCAGCGCCTTGGCATAAAGGTCACAGATTTGATTGTGTATTTACTAGACTGTCTTGCTCACTTGACTCACTGCCATTAATCCCCATAACTACTGCTCCAGTTGAATTGTAAAACTATGCTGACACAACCTTTGTGTAGATTTATGTAGGCATTCCAAGCCCCTTTCTTTCTGTCTTAGCTCTGGATTGGAATCTGTGGTAGCTTGTAGAGTATCTAATTTACAATCATATAATACACAGATATAGACACCCGTGTACATACCTGTAGGCTAGTTGTTTATAAGGCCATAAATTATAAACAACCACTTTGACCATGATTTTTAAAAAGTATATATATATCTTTTCTCATCCTGTATGTCTTCTCTGTTGTAATTTAATCACTTTTCTGCATTGTTGCATGTCATTATATCTTGTGTTTGTGTGAGTGTGTGTGTGCATGTGAAGAAGGAAAAGACAGAGAGAGAGACAGAGGGTGTGTGTGTGTGTGTGTTTGTGTGAAAGTGAGAGAAATAAAGCAGAAATTAACTTGCATGCATTGGTTTGATGTCTGATACTTTGCATGTTCAGTGTCGTGATTGCTTTTTAAACATTTCAAAGTTTTTTTCTCGTCATACGATTGTCAACCTTGTTTTTACTCTTCTTCTGAGCACACACTGACTATACATCTGGAATTAAAACAGCTTTACAAACATTAGCTTTGCAAACACTGACAGCCACGTGATAAATCTGAAGAGAACAAGCAATACTGTATGAAAACAAAACAGACAGATTTCAAGTACAGTAAGCATGACTTATTGATGAGATACAGTAACATTGTTTCAGTTTTCAGCAGAGGGTTATCAGAGGGTTATGTTTTGCTCAGGTGATGCCACTAATCTAAAATTACAGCAGGAGGCTAATGTTGCTCAGTCAATGACGTATAAAAGTGTGCGTATCCCTTGGTTTTCAGCACTAAGTGACCCCTTGCTGATTTTGAGCAGAGATGATCCCACACTCTTTCATGAGTATCTTTCGAGTATCACACACGGTACAGTATTAGTATCTCTAAATCCCCACTCTGTAAGACCCACACCAATCCACCTGCTGAATGATCACAGACAGAATGCAGCCCTATTTTCTTACTTCTGGTGTTGACAGAATATGCATTAGTCATCGTGATATTTACGCAGCTAGTGCAATGCCTTTAAAAAAACAAGAATGTTATCACAGCCCTTCCAGGTATGTTAACATGCTCTACTGCTTAGTATTGCTCAAGTGTATTTCCCTCGAGAAATTAACTTCTTTGAAAGACCTCTCCTATGAGTCAGACCTGGATATGCTGCCAACGTAGAGCACACTAGGTCTTTCAAAGAAGTTTTAACTGGATCTGGTGCTCTGCCCTGTGTCCTTATGTATGCATATCCGTGACGGCAAATTGCTGACCACTGCATTTTCCCAATGTAGAGTATGTGCAGCACTATGCAAACAAGCTACACTGTTACCATTTAGTTCATATTTTATCAGGTATGCATGTATTCTAGTTACCTGTAGACTGGAATACAGTGTATGAATTTTGACATAAGGACAGAGCACAACAATGTTACAAATTTACCAGATCTGAATGTTTAGTAGTGGAATACCTGTGTTTGCATAAAGACCCATAAAGCATGTTCCACGAAAATAGGAAGTGCATGATAAAGAGCTGCATTGGTCACTACAACTGATTGTTCACCAAATGAGCATTAACGGCACAAGGAACCTTAAAGCACCTAGACAGACACAGTCAGCACTGGATCTAGAAAAATATTTTTTTTGTCATGGGTACTGCCTAAATAAAACCTCTAAAATATAACTTTCATCACCGCAGGAGTTCCTAGCTGGAATATAGAAGGTGAGAAAACACTAAAAACTGCACAATGACATCCAAAGTCAAGTCCCCCCATTCAGCATACTGTACATATTCTGTACGCCACACCCATACATGCCATAGTCAGTGGTGGGCATCTCTCCTGTGATATTTCCAGACTTTTCCATGCATTCTTGCATTCATTTTCATGCACTCCTGCATACGATAGGTATGTTTCTGAAGACTAGGTCATGCATACATACATACATACATACATACATACATACATACATACTGTACATACTATACATACATGCATATGTGTGTTATACCACATCCACAATACGTCTGAATGCCAGATGTGCTTGTGTTGAGGCCTTCACCCTCTCCTCTGGTGCCCTGTACGTCACAGCACACAGTTCACTTACACATAGTTGGCCTGGTGCTCATCACAGCGGATGCTTTCTGGCGGCCTGCAAATGGATGGAGAGGAGAGTGTGAGATTTAATGTGACACTCGCAGATGTAGGGAACATAAAGTCCTCGATGCAATTCAGCCAAACAAGGCCCCACTGCCAGCTTCCATCTCACTCTCTCAGGACCGACATTAAAGAATCAGGAGAGAAATGTGCTTGCACAGAAAGGCTCTCCATCCTGATTTTAAATGAGTGCTTGTTGAGGGGCATGCTACCTCTAGAGCTGGGATGAATACAATCGTATTTTTTTATTTCTTCCAGCAATATATTCTATTTGATTTTCTTTCCCTTGCAATCAACATGACATAATTTAAACAACAAGAAATCACAACAAAATGTGATTAGATAATGCCTGTTGTTTAAATATTTAAAGGTAAATTGTGTGATGTCTGTTTAAGCAACAGCTGTAAAAGAGGGAGATCATAATAATGCATAGAACACCAAAGTAAATGTCTGTCAGTCTTAATCAGAAGAGATACTGACAATAGTTCAGTGTCAGATGTGAGTAGGAAATGAACACTTTCCCTGAACCCACGTCATAACAGTGATATAATCTTGTCATAATCATGTCATGGGCTATGTCATATCCTGTCATTGTTCATCATGACAGAAAATATGCAATGGCATGACTGTCATGTTGCCATTCTCAGTAATTATCATGGCAGAATTTCTGGATGCCATATAAGTCTATGTCATTTCATAGACTGTCATAACATTAAACAAACACTGTCATGACAGTCTTTGAAGATGATCGACATTGGACAATGACTTTCATAACAACGTAATTAAAGATAGGGTCACCTGTCATGACATGATTATAACATAGTTATGTCATTATCATGACAAAAGAATTATGTCAGGTGTGAAGTCAACGTGTAGTGTTTGGTCCGCCAGGAAAATACTGCAGTGTAGTGTAGTGACTCTTCTCTACTAATCTACATGTAACAATAAAAGACACAAGTGAGTGTTGTTTTTCCACAGAACAGAAATGTGAAAGACATCTTTCTGTCATCCAGAGAGAGAAACTGTGTGTGTGTGTGTGTGTGTGTGTGTGTGTGTGTGTGTGTGTGTGTGTGTGGAGTGCTGTGGGTTGTCTGTTCTACACGGGATAGCTTTATTTCACTTCCAAAGCATGCTGACCAGTACTCAGGGTGGCGATGAGTCTGCATGTTCAGACAAGCATGTGGTGTACACAGAGAAACTGGTAGTCACACAGAGAAGCTGGCACTTTTGTGTTGTTGATATAAAAAATACATCAGTCTCCATTTACTAACCCTGCAGCTTACCACCTGAGACAAGAGGAGAGTGACTGGTTTGATAAACCACGTGCTGGACGTCCTGGCCAAAAGAACGGACAACTGGATAGTAGACAGGTAAACAAGGATGCATACTGCATACTAAACACAGTAACCTGATAGTACACATACTCTAAACACTAAACTGCACAAATACTCTTTCAGACAATGTCTTTCTATCCATAGTGTTTTTATTGGTGTCATTTGTTCATTGGACTGATTTCACTGTTTCAGATGAAATCGATGCACTACCCATTTCCCCACACTCGAATCAAGCTTCAGAGGGACCCCAAAGATAACAGTGTCTCAGGTAAAAAAAAAAAAAAAAAAAAAAAGTTTTTCTATTCCCTGCAGTAAGATTGTGATTTAAGAAAAGATTATGTTGTAAACAAAATGGTGTGTAATGCTGAGCAGGCATGACCCAAATAATGCAAGAACATCCACTGATCTATGTTTAATGAAGGCTGTTATGGTAGAAGATCAGGCCGAGTTTCTTTTACATATTTAACTTGCAAAGGACTTGGTGATTAAAATCACATTGGAAAAACAGTCCAGTATTTATTGTTTTTTTCTGTTGACTCAAATAAGCAGCAGTTTTCCTTCTCCTTGGTTCAGGGAACGGATTGGGAATCCGAGTAGTCGGCGGCAAAGAGATTCCTGGGACAAATGGTGATATTGGTGCATACATTGCCAAAGTCACCCCAGGCGGACAAGCTGAACAGTCGGGGAAAGTGGTGGAAGGTAAGATGTCCAGTGATCTCATGTGTCTGATGGAGATAAAATATCTCCAGGCATTTTTTTCTCTCTGCTGGCTGGCAGGCAAAAGCTTGATTAGCAGGCTGATGATCCAGCAGCACAATGAAATAAGGCTCACGTACTACCTCTGCTATTTTGAGATAGATACCCACACTAGTGCTGAGGAGATTTTTGCTGCAACAGTCTGTTTCGCTCTTTTCATGCCACTTGAATGGAGTTGCTGAATATGGCCACAGTGGGGCCGCGGCAGACACATTTTCCTGCCACTTGCGTCTAATTTGAGAGGCCATTCTTCATCTTCTGACTGAACTGCTGCCCTTGCACTCACAACGTGTCGCCCACCGTGCTCGGGCCAAGGGGGCCAGCCAATGGCTGTCATCTCGCTGGGCACCAAAACGGAACCAGAATCTCAAAGGATGTTTGCAAAGCCAGAAATCTCTCCAGACACCAGAGAGAAAGAAAGAGAAAGAAATCTAGAAAGAAAAAAGGATATCTTTGAGCCAGAAATGCCAAGAGTGCAGAGACCTAGAGTGCTGGTGGCAAGGAGAGAGAGCCTTTGGTTTTAATCCGAAGTCTGGTGGGAGGACATGATAAAGGGGCAGTCGTTGGTGTAAGCTCACTGGAGCTGTCATTATTCTGTGCTCAGTGGGGACTGAGATGGCCTTTCTCTTAGCGATTGTAACGCTTTCAGCGAATGACCAAAGACGTGGTTTAAGCAGGGCTCTGAATATATCAGAAAGTTAAGAAATTCATTTTCCATTATCTGTACACATAATTCTTCATCATTTATTCTTCAACAAACTAATGTATTGATATTTATTTAGGTATATTATTTTAAAGGTATTTATTACATTCATTACAAGCAACAAACAGTTAAATGTGCTGCTATTTGTGGTCGCATTAACAGAAACCAGCACTGATTCCTTGCACAGCATAAGCATAGCATAATATAGTGGATCATTTCTTCACAAAGGCTGAAAACAGCAATTCCTCAGAACCTTGATAAGGTGTAGCTGTCTGTGGCTTGCTTGTTTTATCTATTTTATTTTATTTTTTTCATTTGCTGCATTATTGGGTGCAGTGATCTGGAATCAGATTAAGAGAGCATCAGTAGTGCATCTTGAGCAGTGATTTCCGGAGCCTTCCTCCTCCAGCACCTGCAGTTTACAGTACATGCCCGTAGCAATTGATGAACTCTGTGATTGCAGCTGCTGTAGAGACTGACACACGCAAACATCAAACATCATTACATGCACAGGCACGTGTCGATACATGTGCTCAATAAGACACACTCACATACAAATACACACACACACATACACACACACACAGCCTATCATATACACATCAAGAGAGAGAGAGAGATCAAGGGAGACAGGCAGAGAGAGAGAGAGAGAGAAAGAGAGAGAGAGAGCAACAGAAAAGAGGGAGAGTGGCAGAAGAGAGAAAGAGAGAGAGAAACTGAAACAGACACAGACACAAAAATCCATTAGACTGAAATGATTTAATTGAAAAGTCCCTTGCCAGGAAGACCTCCTGTTGACACAGTGAATGTTGCTTCTTGGTTCTTCAAAAAGCTGAATACACTCTATTGTCGCCACACAGCTCGTGAAATGCTCCGTAAGCAAAAGGCCTATCTGAAGACTCGCTTTCATTTGTGTAAGTGGTGAGGAGTTGCTCCTGCGTGCCTCTGGGTTTGCTGTGCCATTTTTAAAAGCCTGCCCCCCTTCCTCCTCCTCCTCCCCGCCCCCTCTTCTCTGCCTCTCGATCATTCTCTACGCTCAGCTCTCTTTATTGGCATGCTGCTATTCGCTCCAGCTCTCTCTCTCTCTCTCTCTCTCTCTCTTTCTCTCTGTGTGGATAGCACTCTGAGACAGACTGCAATTTAAAGGAATGCAAATGTGTGGAAGCTAAATGCAATCTTCAATTTCCCTTTCATTCTGTGTGAATACACTAATTGCACTTTGGTCAGATAAAGCGGTAACTTTTGCTGTTTTTTTAAGGTCAGAGCAGATAACCTCCATCCGGTAAAAGCGTAATGTGCTGTGCTATTATGGTGATAGGTACTGTATGATAGAGAGAGTCTGTCTTTTTTTAGTTTGCTCCAAAGGGAGAATGTTTAGGCTCTGTCTATGAGAACATCCCATCTGTCTGCTAGTTGACGTCTGTGTGACGTAGCTGACCAACTGGCTAGAACAGAGAGATAATTCCAGACTCAGAGATAAATCTTGCAGACTCAATTGTTAACTCTGTGTCACGTTTTGGAACACACTCCAGTTTCGGCGTATCCGTTTAGACATTAAAAACGTGATAATACACATTCTAATATGGTTATTGTATAATAACGGACACAAAAATCCTTTCTAAAAAGAATAGCCTTCATGACAGATAGATAGATAGATAGATAGATAGATAGATTTATTTTATTTTACTTTATTTAACCTTTATTTAACCAGGAAGGTCCCATTGAGTTACAA